>JARQOC010000008.1:94311135-94816499 GCA_033576535.1 Allobates femoralis
ATTTTTCTGTGGCCCTCAAAACCTCCTGCACTACCTCTACTGCTAGGCCCTGTGGGATCCGAGTGTACAGCTTTTCAGCATTCACTGATGCTGGTTGAAAACCATCTTACCATGCCACCTCCTTTAGTACTTTCAAAAATTCATATATCTTTTATAAATGCTGGTATCTTATGCATCAATGGACACAACTTCCTGTCTAGGAACCGTGACAGGGGTTCGGTTAGATAACCTACCCCCAACACAATTGGCCGTCCCAGTGGATATGGAAAACCCGTGCTCTCTGGTTCTGAAGAACATAAGAGCATATCATCGTTATGTGGATGACATGTTTCTTATATGGGACAGTACAAATAAGGAATTTGAGGAATTTGTGATGTATTTAAATGAAGTAAATCAGATGAACATGAAATTCACACATGTAATGGGGGGTGATGTCCTAGAATTTTTGGACGTAAAAGTCACAATACGTGATGGGAAAACTCATACCAAAACCTTCAGAAAAATGACCTTCACAAACTAAGTAAGTGAATTTAAACACCGCTTAACACTGCTTACCATCAAAAGCACACCCAGAGGAAATGACCAATGAAGCCCACAATAAAAGTAAATGAAGTGTGGAAAGAGGGATGGAAAAAGACGGTCGGGAGTAAAAACGAAGGTTTGTTTTTCATTTTAAGTTTGACTCGATGGACAGAGCCATCTGCCATCAATAAAAACTGGTACTTAATCGAGAGTGACAGGCATCTGAGAGAGGTAGCCTTACTTAAACCCCTGATTAATCATAGAAGGTGTAGACGTATTGGAGATATGGTGGTACAAAGAAGGATGTTACCAGAAAGAACATCGGTGGAAAAGCAGTGCAAAATCCGGAACTATAGATGTGGTAACTGACGTTTTTGCTCCCAACGCGAGACATAAAACCCCATCAAAATTGGTCATCTAATATATAAAAGCACAAGCGATTTGAGACGTCACTTCCGTCACTTTGCACACACTTCCGTAACTAAAATAACTTCTAAAATAAGAAAAATGTATATATCAAAATTAATTTGTAAAAAAAAAATATATATATGAAAATATATTAATATCTATATCTATTATATAATTGTCTAAGGGTTTTTTGTGTCTGTCGCCAAATCGCGCACCAGTCGCAGGCCGCTCACTGGGCGCCAATGAGTGCAGACTATGCAAATAGGCGCGACAATTCAAAGTTTGCAGCCCATCAAGAGCGGCGCATCAGCACCGCTCTCGCCGGGATACACAGTGGCCCACAGCCCCCCCCCCCCCGCTCCTCCTGCCCCCGCTCCCCGCTGCTCGCTCTCCCTCCTCCTCCTCCCTCGCCGCTTTGTTCTCACCCTCCACCGGCGCTGCTCCTCCTGCCCCTGCTCCCCGCTGCTCGCTCTCCCTCCTCCTCCTCCCTCGCCGCTTTGTTCTCACCCTCCACCGGCGTTAACATTGCAGCCTGTCTTCCTCCAGCCTCAATCTGTTTTGAGCCGGTCATGTGACAGGCCATCTGTGATGTCACATCAGCCCGCCCTGTCACATGACCGGCTCTAAACAGATTGAGGCTGGAGTAAGACAGCCTGCAATGTTAACGCCAGTGGAAGCCAGAGGACAGGGGGACAGGGGCCACACAGAACAGGTGGCACACAGAACAGGTGGCACACAGGACAGGGACAGAGGACAGGGGGACACAGGACAGGGGCAGAGGACAGGGGGACACAGGGCCAGAGGACAAGGCAACACAGGGCCAGAGGACAAGGCGACACAGGGCCAGAGGACAGGGCGACACAGGACCAGAGGACAGGGCAACACAGGAGCAGAAGACAGGGCACACAGAACAGGGGGACACAAGGTAGGGGACAGGCACCACACAGGACAGGGGCACACAGGACAGGGGCAGAGGACAGGGGGACACAGGGCAGAGGACAGGGGGACACCGGGCCAGAGGACAGGTGGCACACAGAACAGGGGCAGAGGACAGGGTGACACAGGGCCAGAGGACAGGGTGACACAGGGCCAGAAGACAGGGCAACACAGGGCAAGAGGACAGGGTGACACAGGGCCAGAGGACAGGGTGACACAGGGGCAGAGGACGGGGCAGAGGACAGGGCAACACAGGGGCAGAGGACAGGGCAACACAGGGGCAGAGGACAGGGCGACACAGGGGCAGAAGACAGGGCAACACAGGGCCAGAGGACAGGGTGACACAGGGACACAGTGGCAGAGGACAGCGGGACACAGTGGCACAGTGGCCCCCCCTAGATGGCTCCATCCTGCCCCCCCCCCCGCAGCCACCATCCTGCCCCCCCACCGGCTCCATCCTGCCCCCCTCGCCGGCTACATCCTGCCCCCCCCCACCAGCTCCATCCTTTCCCCCCCGTTGGCTCCATCCTGCCCCCCCACCCCGCCGGCTACATCCTGCCCCCCCACCATCCTGCCCCTCCCTGCCACCATCCTGCCCCACCGCCGGCACCATCCTGCCACCCCATCGGCTCCAGCTCCATCCTGCCCCTCCAGCTCCATCCTGTCCCACTCGCTCCATCCTGCCCCCACTGGCTCCATTCTGCTCCCGCCGGCTCCATCATACCACCCCGCCGGCACCATCATGCTCCCCCCCCCGCCGGCTCCATCCTGCCCCCCCCCGCCGGCTCCATCCTTTCCCCCCCCCTCTGGCTCCATCCTGTCCCCCCCAACATCCTGCCACTATCCTGCCCCCTGCCGGCACCATCCTGCCCCGCTCGCTCCATCCTGCCCCGCTCGCTCCATCCTGTCCTGCTCGCCACCATCCTGCCCCCCCCAGCCACCATCCTGCCCCCCTCAGCCACAATCCTGCTCCTTCGCCTCCATCCTGCCCTGCTCCCTCCATCCTGCCCCGCTTGCCCCATCCTGCCCACCACTGTTCTTGCTCCCCCGCCTCCATCCTGCCCCCCCTCTGTCTCCATCCTGCCCCCCCTCTGCCTCTATCCTGCCCCCCCCTTCGCCTTCATCCTGCCCCCCCTCCACCTCCATCCTGCCCTGCCGCCAACTCCATCCTGCCCCGCCCCCAACTCCATCCTGCCCACCTGCCTTCATCCTGTCCCCCCCGGCTGCATCCAGCCCCCCGACACAATCCTGCCATTCCCCCTGTCACCATCCTGCCCCCCTGCTCCATCCTGCCCCCCAGGCAGTTAGCGGTCATGTGACCGATCAGCTGATTGGTTTCCCAGGCAATGACAGGTCCTAAAGGCCTGTAGGACCTAGAAGACAGAGGTGGAGCGAGCTGGCGGACAGGTGAGTATCCTCACTGAGGATTTTTTTTACTTTTACTGTGGAGGAGCGGGGGGCCGCGGGGAGTGGAGTATCGGCATATACCATAATGCTACTATACATGTACTGTAATATACCGCCATATACTATAGTGCTGCTATACATGTACTGTAATGTACCGCCATATACTATAGTGCTGCTATACATGTACTGTAATGTACAACCATATACCATAGTGCTGCTATACATGTACTGTAATGTACTGCCATATACCATAATGCTGCTATACATGTACTGTAATGTACCGCCATATACTATAGGTCTGCTATACATGTACTGTGATGTACCACCATATACCATAGCGCTGCTATACATGTACTGTATTGTACCGCTATATGCTATAGTGCTGCCATACATGTAATGTAATGTACCACCACATACCATAGCGCTGCTATATATATATATATATATATATATATATATATATATATATATATATATATATATAGTTCACTCACGTTGACTGAACAAGTTCTGTCAGTCACAGCATGTCAACTACATACATATTCTAGAATACCCGATGCGTTAGAATCGGGCCACCATCTAGTATATGTATAAAAATGTCTTATTTATTAAAACACACATTACAGACTCTCCATATGGAATATTTCGGATCCAGCTGGGGAGGTGCCCACTATCAAACCTGAGGTAACTATTTACGTCCACAGGCTTGAAGTGGGTAGAGTAGGAATTAGGACAGGATACCAGCTGCATAGCCTTTCTATACATTTTAATATTGTGCATCAAAAAGACCCAGCAAAATGAGTCTTACCATAATTGATCGAGTAAATAAAGAGAGAATGATTTGCTGGCAAGATTAATTAAAAAAGAAAGCTACTGGAACTATGAGTTGGGGACTCTAAATCTGGAGGGGCACAATCTAAAATTGCATAATGTGGCCAAACAATAAAGGAAAGAGAATATTCAGAAGAACCATTGCCCATTATAATGTGCAATAATAATCATCTTTATACAATATTGTTGAAACTATTGCAAGTCAATGTGAAGCACATATATAAGATGGTAATTTTATTTGAAATATCTACACACAGTGTTGGGGATGAAAGTGTATATAACAGGTAATAGGTGGGTAATTGTGTTTTTTATAAATAAGAAATTTTTATACATATATATAGATTAGTATATTGGTGCAGCACAGCTCCCTTAGGTGCTCAGCAGTCACAGCTCCTCTCCTCCTTGCTGTGTAAGTATACAAAATAAAGAACTGCAGCACTCTTCTTTGTGAAACAACCGCCTTTATTCGGCCATCAGGTGGGTGGTGACAACGTTTCGGGATCCTGTCCTGGCTAGAGAAAGGGACAGGATCCCGAAACGTTGTCACCACCCACCTGATGGCCGAATAAAGGCGGTTGTTTCACAAAGAAGAGTGCTGCAGTCCTTTATTTTGCATACATATATATATATATATATACTAGCTGTGAGCCCGATGCAAATGCATCGGGATTCTAGAACGTGGCAATATTATTTGCATTAATAGCATTATTATTACCATTAATAGCATAATTATTAGCATTAACAGCATTATTATTAGCATTAATAGCATTATTAACAGCAATAATAGTACTATTAATAGTATTGTTCTTAGTATTAATAGCATTATGACCATAAATAGCATTAATAATAGCGTTAATAGCATTATTATGAGGAGTAATAGCATTATTAGCATTAATAAAATTATTAATAGCATTAATAGAATTAAAAATAGCATTAATAGCATTATTAATAGGATTAATAGCATGATTATTAGAATTAATAGCATTAATATTAGCATGAATAGCATTAATAGCATTATTAATAACATTAATACCATTATTAATAGCATTAATAGCCTAAATAATAGAATTAATAGCATAAATAATCGCATTAATAGCATGAGTATTAGCATAAAGAGCATTAATAGCAAAATTATTAGCATTAATAGAATTTTGAATAGCATAAATAGCATGATTATTAGCCTTAATAGCATTATTAATAGCGTTAATATGATTATTATTAGCATTATTAGCATTAATATTAGCATTAATAGCATAATTATTAGCATTAATAGCATTATTATTAGCATTAATAGCATTAATAATACAATTAATAGCATTAATATTAGCATTAATAGCATTAATAGTATTATTGATAGCATGAATAACATTATTAATAGCATTAATAGCATTAATAGCATTATTAATAGCATTAATAGCATAAACAATAGAATTAATAGCATAACTAATCGCATTAATAGCATTACTATTAGCATAAAGATCATTAATAGCAATATTATTAGCATTAATAGCATTTTGAATAGCATAAATAGCATGATTATTAGCCTTGATAGCATTATTAATAGCGTTAATATGATTATTATTAGCATTATTAGCATTAATAGTAGCAGTAATAGCATTATTATTAGCATTAATAGCATTATTAATAGCATTAATAGCATTAATAATACAATTAATAGCATTAATATTACCATTAATAGCATTAATAGTATTATTAATAGCATGAATAACATTATTAATAGCATTAATAGCATTATTAATAGCATTAATAGCATAAATAATAGAATTAATAGCATAAATAATTGCATTAATAGCATTACTATTAGCATAAAGAGCATTAATAGCAATATTATTAGCATTAATAGCATTTTGAATAGCATAAATAGCATGATTATTAGCCTTAATAGCATTATGAATAGCGTTAATATGATTATTATTAGCATAATTAGCATTAATATTAGCATTAATAGCATAATTATTAGCATTAATAGCATTAATAATAGCATTAATAGCAATATTATTTGCATTAATAGCATTATTATTACCATTGATAGCATAATTATTAGCATTAATAGCATAATTATGAGCATTAATAGCATTAATAATAGCATTAATAGCAACATTATTTGCATTAATAGCATTATTATTACCATTAATAGCATAATTATTAGCATTAATAGCATACTTATTAGCATTAATAGCATTAATAATAGCATTAATAGCAATATTATTTGCATTAATAGCATTATTATTACCATTAATAGCATAATTATTAGCATTAATAGCATAAATATTAGCATTAATAGCATAATTATTAGCATTAATAGCATTAATAATAGCATTAATAGCATAATTATTAGCATTAATAGCATTAATAATAGCATTAATAGCAATATTATTTGCATTAATAGCATTATTATTACCATTAATAGCATAAATATTAGCATTAATAGCATAATTATTAGCATTAATAGCATTAATAATAGCATTAATAGCAATATTATTTGCATTAATAGCATTATTATTACCATTAATAGCATTAATAATAGCATTAATAGCAATATTATTTGCATTAATAGCATTATTATTACCATTAATAGCATAATTATTACCGTTAATAGAATAATTATTAGCATTAATAGCATAAATATTAGCATTAATAGCATAATTATTAGCATTAATAGCATTAATAATAGCATTAATAGCATAATTATTAGCATTAATAGCATTAATAATAGCATTAATAGCAATATTATTTGCATTAATAGCATTATTATTACCATTAATAGCATAAATATTAGCATTAATAGCATAATTATTAGCATTAATAGCATTAATAATAGCATTAATAGCAATATTATTTGCATTAATAGCATTATTATTACCATTAATAGCATAATTATTAGCATTAATAGCATTATTATTAGCAGTAATATCATTGTTATTAGCATTTTTTTTTATTCTTATTTTTTATGTTATTATGTAAAATTTTTATTTTTTTTTTTATTATTTTTTTATTATTTTTTTTATTATTAAATTAATTTATTATTTGTTATTTTAAGTGAGCCTGAGCCTGAGACACAGTTCTCCTTCAGGTCCGCTCAAAGGGCTCATATTATACTTGTATTTTTTTATTATTATTTTTTATTAATTTTTTTATTATTTTTTATTTATTTTTGTATTATTTTTTAATTATTTTTTTATTATTTTTTGTATTATTAAATTAATTTATTATTTGTTATTTTAAGTGAGCCTGAGCCTGAGACACAGTTCTTCTTCAGGTCCGCTCAAAGGGCTCATATTATTAGCATTTTTTTTTTTTATAATTATTTTTTATTTAATTATTTATTACTTTTTATTTATTTTTTAATTATTTTTTAATTATTTTTTAATTATTTTTTTTATTATTAAATTTATTAGTTATTTTAAGTGAGCCTGAGGCTGAGACACAGTTCTCCTTCAGGTCCGCTGAAAGGGCTCATATTATTAGCCTTATTTTTTTTTTTTATTATTATTTTTTATTTAATTATTTATTATTTTTTATTTATTTTTTTATTATTTTTTAATTATTTTTTAATTATTTTTTTTATTATTAAATTTATTATTTATTTTAAGTGAGCCTGAGCCTAAGACACAGTTCTCCTTCAGGTCCGCTGAAAGGGCTCATATTATTAGGCTTTTTTTTTTTTATTATTATTATTTTTTATTTAATTATTTATTATTTTTTATTTATTTTTTTATTATTTTTTAATTATTTTTTAATTATTTTTTTTATTATTAAATTTATTAGTTATTTTAAGTGAGCCTGAGGCTGAGACACAGTTCTCCTTCAGGTCCGCTGAAAGGGCTCATATTATTAGGCTTTTTTTTTTTTTTTTTATTATTATTTTTATTTAATTATTTATTATTTTTTTATTTATTTTTTTATTAATTTTTAATTATTTTTTAATTATTTTTTTTATTATTAAATTTATTAGTTATTTTAAGGGAGCCTGAGGCTGAGACACAGTTCTCCTTCAGGTCCGCTGAAAGGGCTCCTATTATTAGGCTTTTTTTTTTTTTTTTATTATTATTTTTTATTTAATTATTTATTATTTTTTATTTATTTTTTTAGTATTTTTTAATTATTTTTAAATTATTTTTTTTATTATTAAATTTATTGGTTGACATACATTAGCGGTGTGTCGGCGAATTAACGGCCGGGCCCCTGGTTCTATTTGTCGGCCCCAAAATCGCGGACACACCGCTAATGTATGTCTATGGGCAGTGAGGTCGAATTCTGATTGGTCGGCGTCAGCAGAGAGCGACCAATCAGAAATCGGCTTGACTGCCCATAGACATGCATTAGCGGTGTGTCTGCGATTTTAGGGCCGACAAATAGAACCAGGAGGGCGGCCATAAAATCGACGACACACCGGTAATGTATGTGAATGGGAAATGAGTCGCTCTTCTGATTGGCTGAGGGCAGTAGACAGCGACCAATCAGAAGAGCGGCTCACATCTCATAGAGATAGAATGGCGGATTTTTCGTCCATTCTATCTCAATGAGAAGTGAAGAGGACGTCGGAGCTGGAAGTTGGCGGAAAGAAGACAGAAGACCCCCGGGGCCGGACGAAGAGCCGGAGATGGCGGAAAGAAGAGTGAAGACCGGCGGGGCCGGAGGAAGAGGACGCCTGGCCGGACGGAGGACTTGTGGATCGGACGGACGATCAGATGACTAAGAAGGCATGTAAGTGATCGACGGGGGCGTTAGGTTAGGGGACGGCGGGGGCTTGGGGTGTAGGGCCTTAGGTGTTAGCGACAGTGGCGGGGGAAAGCGGCGGGAGCTTAGGAGGCGGCGGGGCTTAGGGGATAGGGGCTTAGGTGCGGCGGGGCTTAGGTGCGGCGGACTTAGACTTAGGGGGTAGGGGCTTAGATGCAGCGGGGCTTAGAGGGTAGGGGCTTAGGTGCGGCGGGGCTTAGAGGGTAGTGGGTTAGGTGCAGCGGGGCTTAGGGGGTAGGGGCTTAGGTGCGGCGGGGCGGCGGCGGACGGTAGGGGCTTAGGTGCGGCGGGGCTTAGGGGGTAGGGGCTTAGGTGCGGCGGGGCTTAGGGGGTAGGGGCTTAGGTGTGGCGGGTCGGGGCTTAGGTGCGGCGGGGCTTAGGGGGTAGGGGCTTAAGTGCGGCAGGGATTTTAGGTGCGGCGGGGCTTAGGGGGTAGGGGCTTAGGTGCGGCGGGTCGGGGCTTAGGTGCGGCGGGGCTTAGGGGTAGAGGCTTAGGTGCGGCGGAGCTTAGGGGGTAGGGGCTTAGGTGCGGTGGGTCGGGGCTTAGGTGCGGCGGGGCTTAGGGGGTAGAGGCTTAGGTGCGGCGGAGCTTAGGGGGTAGGGGCTTAGGTGCGGCGGGTCGGGGCTTAGGTGCGGCGGTGCTTAGGGTGTAGGGGCTTAGGTGCGACGGACTTAGGGGGTAGGGGCTTAGGTGCGGCGGGCTTAGGGGGTAGGGGCTTAGGTGCGGCGGGGCTTTTAGGTGCGGCGGGGCTTAGGGGGTAGGGCTTAGGTGCAGCGGGTCGGGGCTTAGGTGCAGCGGGGCTTAGGGGGTAGAGGCTTAGGTGCGGCGGGGCTTAGGGGTAGGTGCTTAGGTGCGGCGGGGCTTAGGGGGTAGGGGCTTAGGTGCGGCGGGTCGGGGCTTAGGTGCGGCGGTGCTTAGGGTATAGGGGCTTAGGTGGGACGGACTTAGGGGGTAGGGGCTTATGTGCGGCGGAGTTAGACTTCGGGGTTAGGGGCTTAGATGCGGCGGGGCTTATAGGGTAGGAGCTTAGATGCGGCGGGGCTTATAGGGTAGGGGCTTAGGTGCGGCGGGGCTTAGGGGGTAGGGGGGGTAGGGGCTTAGGTGCGGCGGGGCTTAGAGGGTAGGGGCTTAGGTGCGGCGGGTCTTAGGGGGCAGGGGCTTAGGTGCGGCGGGGCTTAGAGGGTAGGGGCTTAGGTGCGGCGGGGCATAGGGGGTAAGGGCTTAGGTGCGGCGGGTCTTAGGGGGTAGGGGCTTAGGTGCGGCGGGGCTTAGAGGGTAGGGGCTTAGGTGCGGCGGGGCTAAGGGGGTAGGGGCTTAGGTGCGGCGGGTTTTAGGGGGTAGGGGCTTAGGTGCGGCGGGTCGGGGCTTAGAGGATAGGGGCTGTGCGGACATTGGGGGGGAGGGGCTGTGCGGACATTGGCGAGGGGGCTGTGCGGACATTGGGGGGGGGCTGTGAGGACATTGGCGGGGGGGGCTGTGCGGACATTGGCGGGGGGGGCTGTGCGGAGATTGGGGGGGAGGGGCTGTGCGGACATTGGGGGGGAGGGGCTGTGCGGACATTGGGGGGGAGGGGCTGTGCGGACATTGGGGGGGGTGTTGTGCGGACATTGGAGGGGGTGTGTGCGGACATTGGGGGGGGTGTTGTGCGGAGATTGTGGGGGGGTGTTGTGCGGACATTGGGGGGGGTGCTGTGCGGACATTGCCGGGGGGGCTGTGCTAGACTGTGGATGGGGGCTGGCGGCGGAGGTGTGCGGGCAGTGAGGGGGGGGTGTGCGGTGCTGGAGGTCGGTGCGGGTGTGGGGAGCGTAGCTCGGCTGTGGATCGGGGCTGGGGGGGAGGCACAGGGGGCAGCTGCATAGTCGGAGGGTGGGCTGTGGGTAGCGGGGAGCAGAGGCGGCATTGGCGGCCATTGCGAGTTGGCTTAAAACTGCTCGCAATGGCCGCTTCGCGGCCAATGCTTCGCGCGTATCCACATGACGACACCGGAAGTAGCGCCGAGAGGGGCGCTTTTCCGATTCGCGATTATATAATAGATATAGATATTAATAGATTTTCATATATATATATTTTACAATTTTTTAAATTTTTATATATATATTTTCTTATATTAGATTGATGAATTTTTATGAGTGTACTTTTTATCAGTAGGTTTTATTTTTATGTACATATAACTATGCTGGTTGTCATGTATGTTATCATGGAATATAGTGGAATGTGTATGCTGGATTTACCAGGATTGTAGGAATGTCAGGGATTAATGGTGGGTTTACACGCCGCGATATCGGCGTCCAACTCCGACCCAACTCCGACAAAAAGTCACGTGGGTCGCGAGTTGGAGCCGATATCGTGTGCGCGTTGTATTGTTTTTAGCATCCAACGCGATGCTGGAACGATGCCAAAACGATATCGGAGTTGAATAGCAAAGCTATTCAACTCGCCGATATCGCAAGGCCGTTGTACCAGCATCGCTGCGTGTGACAGCCCAACTCCGATGTCTACGCTCACGTCACCCATTCACTCCCATGTTAACTGGTCGTTCCTGGGTTGGTGGGCGTAGACATCGGAGGGACGTTGCATCCCGATATCGCGGCGTGTAAACTGGCAATGCGATGCAGGGAGAAACGTGCACTAAATGCGCGCTCCCGCGTCGTTGCCTCCGATATCGCCGCGATATCGGGACGTGTAACCCCACCATAAGAATTGTTTTCCCAATGTGTAATTAACCAATCTGTAATTAACCAATTATGATTCTGGGAGTCAGGTTAGCATATCCTATATAAAGCAATTGTTTTTAAAATCCCTTATATCACCTGAGGAAGACAGCTGCCAGTCTGTCGAAACGCGTCGTGGCATATAAGGGAACTCTAATAAAGGTTTGGATGCTTTAATTTCCTTCTCAGTACTCCATCCTTCCTTAGCGCTCCAAGTAGACGGCTTTTGTATTTTCTATATTGGGGTTCCCCTCTGTGGGATCCGGCTGTGGGGAGAGGAGTACTTGTAATGCTGGAAACATACACCGAAGGCTGAAGGACCTGGGTTGCCGGACGACTGGGATCAACAGCAAAAGGACCTGCGGTGACGAAGTTACGGTTTTGCAGATCACGTGACGGTCGCTTCCGGAAAATCATCCGGAGCGGCGGCGGTGAAGGAGACTGATGCCCCGAGGATTTGAACTCTAACTGGCGTTGTGTGGAGGTGCACAACACAGAAAGATGAGCGGTTAAATAACCCACCACAAGCCCCTGTAATTAGCTCATAGGTGCTTCTCATTGTCCCTCTTCTATTTCTTTTGCATAGAGTGTGACAAAGAATAGCTAGGGGGTAACCTAGAAAAGTCAGCTGATTCACATAGTCCTCGGCAGGCTTTTAGGAGTTTGTTTACTGTAAAATGCCAGAAAATGTAAAAACAAAACATATCTGGCTGCAACCTCTCCAAGTCTACCCAGGGTTCAGGCAGAATTAACTGATGACAGATTCTCTTTAAAGATGTTTAAAATGATATATTTTTAATAATTTCTCCAGTGTTGATAGGAATTATATTTATTTTTATATTTAACAATTATCTTTTGGCTGTGATTGATGATCCTTCATAGTGTATACTTTAGAAATTCATTCCTTGCCCCAATAGATGTAGCTGTGCCAAAAAGCCATATCTCATAGGGCTTATCTCCTTTATGTTCATTTACCCAAAACACTTCTACACATACACATAGATGTCTACATCTTAATCCTGCAGTGCAGACACTCATCAATTATGGATCTTACTGCTACTCCAAGGACAGGAATTCTTTGAATGTATGCTGCCACCTGTAAGAGTAATGTCTGCAAACTGAAATTAACAATTCCAAACCAAATATCTGAAACTGAACGAATCAACAAGATGGTTTCCTTCTATTTCTCTGCACTTATACAATTTTCTAAGCTGATCTATTAAAACTGTCTAAAATGAAACTGTATTTGCTGCAACTGATCTGCATTCTATCAAAGCATTTGAAAATTAACAATGCATTGTGATTGGCTGCTTTGGACAACAAACATAACAAACATAATTTTCCCTGCCTATATACATATATCTATCTATCCATATAATATATATATACAGTTGGTAAAGAAAGTATTCAGACCTCTATTAATTTTTCATTCTTTGTTTCATTGCAGCCACTTGGTAAATTCAAAAAGGTACTTTTTTTTCTCATTAACACCTTAATGACGACCCACTGTATATATACGGCGGCAAAACAGGGTCCTTACTCTGTTCTGACGTGAACATAAGTCAGAACAGAAAAGGCCCTGTAGTGTCCCCCAGTGGCCGAAAATCTCCCTGGTTTCAGCTACCGGGGTACCTGAGACCCTAGAGATTAGGAATCGGCTGTTTTTTTACAGGCACCAGTAATGTGATTACCGGTAAGCACCGTTTACTGATCCTCACATTACAAAAAGTGACATTGCCGGTAAAAATGCTTCCACTTTGATCCAACATGAAAACACATGTTGGATCAAAGTGAAAGCGTTTAACCCCTAACTCCCCCAGTACCGGGGATCGCATAGAGATGCCGCAATTTCTGGGGGTCTCCTCAGTGGCCCCCCAATGTCATTCCAGCCCCACCCGTGATCTCTGTTTCCCCCTCCTCCCTGCTCTGCTTCCCAGCTCCCGGTGCCTCTTCAAAACTCCATCCGATCTGATCAAACATCAGATCGGATGGAGTTTTCCCTGTCATTCCCCCTCCAGTTCTCACCCCTCCAGTCATCCCACCCCCAGGTCATCACCCCTCCTGTAACTCACCGCCCCCCCAGTCTGCACCCTTCCGGTCATCCCCCGCTCCCCCCAGGGCATCACCCCTCCGGTCATCCCCCGCCTCCTCCTGACCCCCTCCTGCCCCCCTTCCGATCTGCACCCCTCTAGCCTCCCCCTGACCCTCCCCCCCTGCCTCTCATACTTACCAACCTCTGATGCCGGCCATCCCATCCTGCAGCATCGGCCACCATCTTCTCTCTGCCTCTGTCATGGCGCTGCTGCTCTGCGTGCAGAACATCATCTGAATGAGAATCATCGCGGGACCTTCCCAATGGACTACGTCGGACCTTCCCACTGGACTACGTCGGACCTTCCCAATGGACTACGTCGGACGTCACAGTAATAAAGATGGGGTGTAAATATGTGTTTGTGCTTTTTTTCCAATAAAAATATTGTTCTCTGTGTTGTGTTTTCTTTACAATTTACTAGAGATTCCTAATGGCCCGATCTAATATTGGCCAGACGTTATGAATCTCGGGCTTAGTGCCAGCTGCCAAAAAGCTGGAATTAACCCCTTACTACCAAGTCTGCCACCGCTACACGTCAGCTGGAAGAGCTGGATACAGCGCCAGAAAATGGCGCTTCTATGAATGCGTCATTTTCCGGGGCGGCTACAGGCTGCAATTCGCAGCGGGGGGGTCCAGAAAGCTTGGGCCTCCCTACGCTGAGGATTCTAGCCCCCAGCTGCCTACTTGTACCTGGCTGGCCCAAAAATATGGCGAAGCCCACGCCATTTTTTTAAAAATTATTTCAAGAAATAACTTAAAAAAAAGGGCTCCGCTGCATCTTGGTTACCAGTCAGGTAAAACTAAGCAGCTGGGGTGGGTGGTAGCTTGTAGCTGTCTAGTTGTACTTGGCTGGAAACTAAAAATACAGCAAAGCCCACGTTGTTGTTTTTTTTTTAATTATTTCAAGAATTTAAAAAATAGGGCTCTGCTGTATTTTGATTACCAGCCAGGTAAACCTTAGCAGCTAGGAGTGGGTGGCAACCTGCACCTCCCTGTTGTACTTGTGCTGATGACCAAAAATACAGCGGAGCCCTATATCTTCAGTGCAAAATCTCACTTGTGGGGGAGCTGCAATGTTTAGGCACACAGGGTCTCTCCATATGCGACATGGTGTCCGCTAACAATTGGAGCTAATTTTCCAAATTGTTAGCAGACACCATGTCGCATATGGAGAGCCCCTGTGTGCCTAAATATTGGAAGTCCCCCACAAATGACCCCATTTTGGAAACTAGACCCCCCAAGGAACTTATCTAGATGCATAGTGAGCACTTTGAACCTCCAGGTACTTCATAAATTAATCTGTTAAAATGAAAAAAGAAAATGTTTGTGAAAAAAAAGGTACTTTTTCATTTTTATAGATACATTTGTGAAGCACCTGGGGGTTCAAAGTGCTCACTGTGCATTTAGCTAAGTTCCTTGGGGGGGTCTAGTTTCCAAAATGGGGTCACTTGTGGGGAAGCTCCAATGTTTAGGCACACAGGGGCTCTCCAAACGTGACATGGTGTCCGCTAACAATTTGAATGGAAAATTAGCTCAAATGGTTAGCGGACACCATGTCGGTTTTGGAGAGACCCTGTGTGCCTAAACATTACAGCTCCCCCACAAGTGACCCCATTTTGGAAACTAGACCCTCCAAGGAACTTATCTAGATGCATAGTGAGTACTTTGAACGCTCAGGTGCTTCACAAATTGATCCATAAAAATGAAAAAGTACTTTTTTTCACAAAAAAATTGTTTTGACCTCAATTTTTTCATTTTCACATAAGCAACAGGATAAAATGCATCCTAAAATTTGTTGGGCAATTTCTCCTGAGTACACTGATACTTCATATGTAATCATAAACCACTCTTTGGGCACACAGCAGGGCTCAGAAGGGAAGGAGTGCCATTTGGCTTTTTGAATGGAAAATTAGCTCCAAAAGTCAAATTGCGCTCCTTCCATTCTGAGCCCTGCCGTGCGCCCAAACAGTGGTTTGTGACCACATATGAGGTATCTGTGTACTCAGGAGAAATTGCCCAACAAATTTTAGAATGCATTTTATCCTGTTGCCCATGTGAAAATGAAAGAATTGAGGCTAAAAGAACATTTTTGTTGGAAAAATTAAAATGTCCATTTTTTGTTTCCACATTGATTTAGTTCCTGTGAAGCACCTGAAGGGTTAATAATCTTCTTGAATGTAGTTTTGAGTAGCTTGAGGGGTGCAGTTTTTGGAATAGTGTCACTTTTGGGTGTTTTCTGTCATGTACGCCCCTCAAATGTGATGTGGTCAGTAAAAAAATGGTTTTGTATATTTTGCTGGAAAAATGAGAAATTGCTGATGAACTTTGAACCCTTTCCTAACCAAAAATTTTTTTTTCCAAAATTGTGCTAATGTGAAGTAGACATGTGGGAAATGTTATGTATTAACTATTTTGTGTCACATAACTCTCTGGTTTAACTGAATAAAAATTAAAAATTAGAAAATTGCGAAATTTTCAAAATTTTCAGCAAAATTTTATTTTTTCACAAATAAACGCAAAAATTAATTGACGTAAATTCACCACTGACATGAAGCCCAATATGTCACGAAAAAAACATTCTCAGAATTGCTAGGATCCGTTGAAGCGTTCCATAGTTATTACCTTTTAAAGGGACACTGCTCAGAATTACAAAAAACGGTCTGGTCATTAACGTGGAAATTGGCTCCGTCACTAACGGGTTAATGCACATTTTGCACCCCATCTTGGCTGAAAAAAATAACAGAAATGTAAACATTTTTGCAAATTTATTGAGAAAGAGAAATTGAAATATCACATGGTCATTAGGGATGAGCAATTATGCTCATTACTATTCGCTACTCGCAGAATAGTACTGTATTCAGGATACTGATAACTTGGTGAGTTTACTCATTCTGAGTAGCGAGTACAATGCAAATCATTGGTGAATGCAAGTACTATTCTGCTGGACCCTACAAAGCGGGCTGAGGGCCTGCAACCCCTAATGGGCACTAGATTCCCGGACCTCAAATATACATAGGCTGCACCCCTGCATCGCAACCCCGGTAAAAAGCCGGCTTTTTTCGTTTAAAAGTCGGGCGGTAAAAAGCAACCCCTAATGGGCACCAAGTCTCAGGACCCCAAATATACACAGGCTGCACCCCTGCACCACAACCCCGGTAAAAAGCCGGCCGCCTTTTTGAAACAATCAGCTTACGCATCACCTGATCATTTAAAAGCCAGGCGGTAAAAAGATGGCCAGCTTTTTACCGCCCTCCTTTTAAACGATCAGCTAATGCATCAGTTGATCGTTTAAAAACCCATCTGTTTTTTTACTGTCCAGCTTTTAAATGCTTAGCTGATCAGCTGACTCTCCTCAGTGCAAGACATCTGAAAGCCCACATAGAGTTTGCTAAAAAAAAAAAACACATGAAGGACTCCCAGACTACCAGACTATGAGAAATAAGATTCTCTGGTCTGAGGAGACGAAGATAGAGCTTTTTGGTGATAATTCTAAGCTGTATGTGTGGAGAAAACCAGGCACTGCTCATCACCTGCCCAATACAATCGCAACAGTGAAACACGGTGGTGTCAGCATCATGCCATGGGGGTGTTTTTCAGCGACAGGACGACTAGATGCAATTGAAGGAAACATGAATGCGACCAGTACAGAGATATCCTGTATGAAAATCTCTTCCAGAGTGCTCTGGACCTCAGACTTGGCAGATGGTTCATCTTCCAACAAGGCAATGACCCTAAGCACACAGCTAAAATAACAAAGGAGCGGCTTCAGAACAACTCTGTGACCATTCTTGACTGGCCCAGCCAGAGCCCTGACCTAACCCCAATTGAGCATATCTGGAGAGACCTGAAAATGGCGTCCACCAAGGTTCACCATCCAACCTGACGGAACTGGAGGAAGGATGGAACTGCAAAGAAGGATGACAGAGGATCCCCAAATTCAAGTGTGAAAAACTTGTTGCATAATTCCCAAGAAGACTCATGACTGTACTAGCTCAAAAGGGTGCATCTACTCAATACTAAGCAAAGGGTCTGAATACTTCTGACCATGTGATATTTCAGTTTTTCTTTTTTAATTCATTTGCAAATATTTCTACATTTCTGGCTTTTACCAGTCAAGATGGGGTGCAGAGTGTACATTAATGAGAAAAAATGAGCTTTTTTGAATTTACCCAATGGCTGCAATGAAAGAAAGAGTGAAAAATTTAGACTCTGAATTCTTTCCATACCCACTCTATCTGTCTATCTATCTATCTATCTATCTATCTATCTATCTATCTATCTACTAGAAAAAAACCTTGCAGCACTCAGCTACTACCAATGATATACATATGCTGACAAGCTACCGTATATACTCGCGTATAAGCCGAGTTTTTCAGCCCAAAAATTGGGCTGAAAAGTACCCCCCTCGGCTTATACGCGAGTCATACAGCAGGACCGGCAGCCCCGAGCAGCCCCAGCAGCCCCCGTAATCCAGGGCCCCCCCAGCCTGACTCCGGTCACCTGTAAAGGAAAATATACATATCACTGTCCCGCTGCCGTCCGCGCCCGCATCTGCCGACATCCCGATCCTCCATCTTCATGCGTCTTCTTCCTGTTTCCTGTGTTCGTCGCAGCAATGACGTCATTGCCGGCGCCGAACACAGGAAACAGGAAGAAGACGCATGAAGATGGAGGATCGCGGATGTCGGCAGATGCGGGCGCGGACGGCAGCGGGACAGTGATAAGTATATTTTCCTTTACAGGTGACCGGAGTCAGGCTGGGGGGGTCCTGGATTACGGGGGCTGCTGTATACTACCGCTGGGGCTGCAATATACTACCACTGGGGCTGTATACACCACTGGGGCTGCAATATACTACCACTGGGGCTGTATACACCACTGGGGCTGCAATATACTACCACTGGGGCTGTATACACCACTGGGGCTGCAATATACTACCACTGGGGCTGTATACACCACTGGGGCTGTATATACTACTGGGGCTGCCTGTATACTACCACTGGGGCTGTATATACTACTGGGGCTGCCTGTATACTACCACTGGGGCTGTATATACTACTGGGGCTGCCTGTATACTACCACTGGGGCTGTACATACTACTGGGGCTGCCGGTATTTTACCACTGGGGCTGTATATACTACTGGGGCTGCCTGTATACTACCGGGGCTCCTGTATACTACCACTGGGGCTGCTGGGGCTCCTATATACTACCACTGGGGCTGCTGTATACTACCACTGGGGCTGCTGGGGCTCCTATATACTACCACTGGGGCTGCTGTATACTACCACTGGGGCTGCTGGGGATGCTATATACTACCACTGGGGCTGCTGTATACTACCACTGGGGAGGCCTGTATACCACTGGGGTGGGCCTGTATACCACACTGCTGGGGGCTGTATACCTGTGCTGAGGTCCACCCTCGGCTTATACACGAGTCAATAGGTTTTTCCAGATTTTTGGGGCAAAAGTAGGGGGGTCGGCTTATACACGGGTCGGCTTATACACGAGTATATACGGTATATAATATATGAGAAAAAAATTTAAAAACTTAAGTTTTTTTCAAAAAACTCAAAAGTCTTATTTTTTTTTAAAATCCCGAGTTGTTAGTACACACATTGGCCAATGTCTGCTTGCTCATCGACTGCGACAAAGTGACTTCAGGTCCGATGAGTCCTATCGCTGACACCCAAGTCGTCCTTAAGAATTTTGAGTTTTTTGAAAAAAACGTAAGTTTTTACATTTTTTCTCATATATTATATAGCTTGTCAGCATATGTACATCATTGGTAGTAGCTGAGTGCTGCAAGGTTTTTTTTCTAGTTTATTGACCCAGCATCCCTGTTCACATTGTCTGAGTGCTGTGTAGTTTTTTTCTCTTTTCTATCTATCTATCTATCTATCTATCTATCTATCTATCTATCTATCTATCTATCTATCTGTCTGTCTGTCTGTCTGTCTGTCTACATCATGAGTGAAATGTTCACACTTGCATCAGTATATTTTGCTGTTATGTTACAGCAACAAAAATAGATCCATCATATGATGAGCACCAGCGGCACTTGTAATTTTTTTTTTTACTTAAAGAGAACCTGTCACCATTAAAATGCAATGCAATCTGCAGGCACCATGTTATAGAGCAGAGGGAACTGAGTAGATTGATATATAGTTTTGTGAGAAAAGATGCAGTATAATCTATAATTTCATCTTTTAAACCCCTGCTCTTTCTGGGATTTTGGGTCCAGAGGGCAGTCCTATCAGTGACTGGCAGCTATCCTTGTATAAATGTGCATACAGAAATAGCTGTCACTAACTGATAGGACCACCCTCTGGACCCAAAACCCCACAAAAAGCAAAGGTTTAAATTAGGAAATTAAAGGTTATACTCAGGCCTGACTGATAGGCGGGAATAGCTTGACTTTTCCAGATCCGCCGCCCAGTGGTGGGGTGCAGGGACCCCTGCTTCCTCCAGCTGTAGTGCAGTGTTAAGTCATTTGCCGCCGAGCGGCCATGGAATTCAAGGGCGGGTCAGGATTGAAGGGAGTCACGGATGTGAAGGGCCGGGTTCATTTTCCCAAAACAGGGCCCCACTCAGACCAATCAGGATCAACAGGTGCAGATCCACCCACCAACTTCTTCATATCCCTGATCCCTCTCTGAGCTGATCATGTGACCCCTGATGCCTCCCCACCATGTGAAATCATCACAGGTCCTGTGCCACAATGCTAGTGAGTATGACGCCAGTGTGTCTGTCTGTCACAGTGTCTTTCTGTCTGTCTGTGTGTTCGACAGTGTTTCTGTGTCTGTCAGTCTCTACACAACTGTGACGACCATCCGCTGTGAGGCTGAGCTGCTGGTAAGGCAGCACCCCGAGAAACCCCGAGACCCTTAACACCTATACAGGGATCTGGAATTACAGCGGAGCCCAGGGGGTAGCTGCCTATATGAGCAACAGAGCGGGGAGGTCGCCAGGGAAAAATCAAGACCCGAAAAACGAAGTGAGATGTCCAAGTCAAAACCGAGAGGGCAGCGAAGGTACAAAATCATCAGGCAGTAGCAGAGTCAAAAATCCAGGCAAAGGTCAAGGGCAAAAACCAAGAGGGCAGCTGAGTACAAAATCAATAGGCAGAGTCAGAAATCCAGGCAAGGTCAGACACGAAACTAAACACACACTATCACTGGGGAACCAAAACTATATCTGGCGGCCTGCAAGCCAGGCTCCAATGTACTTGAAGGGCGCGGCTACCTCCCATAGGCTGGAGCCCACAGCCTGATGATCTCATCCGGACCGCCCCCAGAGCCAGGCCAGATGGTGATGCACGACTGGCTCCGCCCACCCCACTTCTGACAGCAGAACGAAGGCTGCGCCTAACAGACAGCTCTGCAGGGCCCGCTCCTCTGCTACCAACACCACCCAAAGGAGAAACATGGCGGCGCTCAGCGACAGAGGCAGACGTCGCAGGAGCAGGTCCATATGAGGACAAGGCCCTCCTATCACTGGCGCCATCAGCCGAAGGAAACCGGTTCCTCCCAGTGGCCGAGGCAGGAACACCAGCCACTGAGTCCAATGGCGATGTGACAGTACCCCCCCTCTACGAGGGGCCTCCAGACCCACAAAACCTGGCTTATTGGGATGAAGAAGATCAAACTTCCGGATCAAACCCTTCCGAGAGTGGTAGGTCAGTAATAAAATCCATGGAGATATGAGTCCAAGGACCTTCAGGGGTAGACAAGGACTGGAGCAACCCGGCAGGGTGGTTGCGGAGACTTAGGCGAGACAAGTTCACAGCGCCATAGTCCTTGCAGTCCTTTACTATGGTTGGCCACCATAAATTCCTGGTTACAAGTCTGATGGTGTTATGGATAGCAGGATGCCCTGCAAGGACGGAATCATATGATTCCTTTAAGACTTGGAGGCGGAATTTGGCAGGGACAAATAATTTTTGGGCAGGAGTAATGTCAGGGGCCTGTTCCGGAGATCCACGAATCTCTTCCAGAAGATCCAAAGATACAGCCGAAACAACAATTCCCTTGGCTAAAATGGGAGTCGGTTCCTCGTCCTCGACCTGTAAGGGGCAAAAAACTTTGAGACAGGGCATCAGCCCTCACATTTTTAGTACCCGGTCTGAAAGTGATAACAAAATCGAATCTGGAGAAGAACAAGGCCCATCTAGCCTGTCTAGGATTCAGTCTTTTCGCTGACTCCAAATAGGTTAGATTTTTGTGATCAGCAATTACGGTAATCTTGTGTTTGGCGCCTTCGAGGAAGTGGCGCCATTCCTCGAAGGCCCATTTGATTGCCAACAATTCCCGATTACCTACATCATAATTCATCTCTGTAGAGGAAAATTTTCGGGAAAAGAAGGCACACGGACGAAGTTGAGTGAGAGATGCGGTGCCTTGTGAAAGCACTGCTCCCACTCCAACTTCAGAGGCACTACCTCTACAATGAAGGGGCGGTCCAAATCAGGCTGCACCAATATTGGGTCCGCGGAGAAACACTCTTTTAACTTAGAAAACGCATGAATGGCTTCAGGCTTCCAATTAACCACATCCGCCCCTTTACTTGTCAAATCAGTGAGAGGTTTGGCTATCTCTGAAAACCCTTTAATAAATTTACGATAATAGTTAGCGAAACCCAAGAATCGCTGCAGTGCCTTTAGAGACTTGGGTTGCACCCATTCCTTAATGGGTTTAATTTTGGAAGGATCCATGCGAAAACCTTTAGCCGATATGATATACCCCAAAAAATGTTATCTCCTCCTCCATGAAGACACATTTCTTTAATTTGGCGAATAGAGAATGCTCTCTGACTCTCTGGAGTACAGTACGGACATGTCGGACGTGCGACCAAAGTCCGGGAGAAAAAAACAGAATGTCGTCCAAATACGCGACCACATATATACCACTGATATCACTGAAAATATCGTTGACAAAATTCTGAAACACTGCAGGTGCGTTACTTAACCCAAACGGCATTACGAGATACTCAAAATGGCCGAGAGGCGTGTTAAACGCGGTCTTCCACTCATCGCCTTCTTTTATACGGACCAGGTTATATGCTCCCCTGAGGTCCAGTTTGGTGAAATACTTGGCTCCCAACAGCTGATTATAAAGATCAGGGATGAGTGGAAGAGGATATTGGTTTTTCACAGTGATCGCGTTTAATTCGCGGTAATCAATGCAAGGTCTGAGGCCGCCATCTTTCTTTCCCACAAAAAAGAAACCAGCTCCTACTGGTGAGGTGGATGGTCTAATATACCCCTTTCTCAGACTGTCTGCTATGTAATCATTCATGGCCTGACGTTCTGGACCAGAGAGGTTAAATATTCTCCCCTTTGGGAGACGAGAAGCAGGTATCAAATCTATGGCGCAATCATACTTTCTGTGAGGGGGTAATTTCTCTGATTCCTGAATAGAAAATACATCCTCAAAATCTCTAAAGGCATATGGTACAAAGGGAGGAGTCTTGACCTTCACTTGGTTTACAGATAGCGAGATACAATTTTCCTGACACTTTGGGCTCCAGCGCACGATGTCAGCCAAGTGCCAGTATATGACAGGGTTATGTTTCGTAACCATGGCATGCCCAGGATTACTGCAGATGATAAATTATTGATAGCAAAAAATGACACATTTTCAGCATGTAAAGACCCCATCAGCATTGACATTACCTCAGTGACAAATTCCACTCCACCTTGGATGAGGGGAGTGCCATTAACTGCAGTGGTTCTAATGGGGGCATTAAGCCTTAGTAGTGGTACACCTAGATTTCTTGCTACCTGGAGATCTATGAAATTCCCCTCTGAGCCACTGTCCACATAAGCCTCTAAACACACTGATTTCTTAAGGTAAGTCAAAAAATAGGTAACAAGACTTTGGCCGCATCCGCGGGCAATACTACCTTGGCACCTGGGCAGGCAGAGCCAGAGCCACTCAGGTGCTGACATCCAGGGAACGAGGCCTGCTGATCTCCAGTGTTCATGCAGAGGACTCCAGATTGTGGCTTGTACAGCATGTTGGTTAAAGGTGGGGTTACACGTTGCGATATCGGCGTCCAATTTCAATGAAAAGTCACGTGGTTCGATCGTTGGAGCCGATATCGTTCCTGCATTGTATGGTGTGAACGTCCAATACGATGCAGGAACGATGTCAATGCGATATCGGGGATTGAATGAGCGTGCTCTCCAATGCTCCGATATTGAATGGAGATTGGAGCCGGATTTGTGCTGTGTGACAGCCCAACTCCGATGTGAAGTTCAACGTCACCCATTCACTCCCATGTTAAATGGTCGTTCCTGGGTTGGGGGGCGTAGACATCGTACGGACGTTGGATCCTGAAATCGCAATGTGTAAACCTCCGATGCGATGCGGGAGAAACTGTGCACTAAATGCGCGCTCCCGCGCCATTGAATTGCGATATCGGAACGATATTGCAATGTGTAACCCCACCTTAAGATGATGGGAGTGTTCCTCCACAGGGGGCTGAGAAGCTGGACACAGGTGCTTTGAGGGAGCAATCAGCAGACACAGCTCAGAGAAAAGAAAAAAAAACAGGTAGAACCATTGGAAAAAGGAGAGAAAAAAAAAAAAGGTAGGGAATGCTTTTATGTATAGTATCTATATATATAAAAATGTTATGGCCAGATATAATGTGACGACCATCCGCTGTGAGGCTGAGCTGCTGGTAAGGCAGCACCCCAAGAAACCCCGAGACCCTTAACCCCTATACAGGGATCTGGAATTACAGCGGAGCCCAGGGGGTAGCTGCCTATATGAGCAACAGAGTGGGGAGGTCGCCAGGGAAAAATCAAGACCCGAAAAATGAAGTCAGATGTCCAAGTCAAAACCGAGAGGGCAGCGAAGGTACAAAATCATCAGGCAGTATCAGACTCAAAAATCCAGGCAAAGGTCAAGGGCAAAAACCAAGGAGGGCATCTGAGGTAACAAAAATCAATAGGCCAAGAGGCAGGAGTCAAAATCCAGGCAAGGCAGTCACAGCACGAACGAAACAACACACACTATCACTGGGAACAAAAACTATATCTGGCGGCCTACAAGACCAGGCTCCAATGTACTTGAAGGGCGCGGCTACCTCCCATAGGCTGGAGCCCACAGCCTGATGATCTCATCCAGGACCGCCCCTAGAGCCAGGCCAGATGGTGATGCACGACTGGCTCCGCCACCCCACTTCTGACAGCAGAACGAAGGCTGCGCCTAACAGACAGCTCTGCAGGGCCCGCTCCTCTGCTACCAACACCACCCAAAGGAGAAACATGGCGGCGCTCAGCGACAGAGGCAGACGTCGCAGGAGCAGGTCCATATGAGGACAAGGCCCTCCTATCACTGGCGCCATCAGCCGAAGGAAACCGTTCCTCCCAGTGGCCGAGGCAGGAACACCAGCCACCGAGTCCAATGGCGATGTGACAACAACATTATACTGTAGAAAAACACAACAAACATAATCAAATGTCCAATTATATGAAACTCAAGTGTATTTTAATACCAGATATAGAAAAGACAAACAACAGACATAAGCAGCACTTTGGTAGGTGTACACCATTAGAAGCACATACATCCAACAGTGTTATAACTGCAGGCAATATAACAGGGCAATGGTTACATAATATGTACATAGAAGCAGCAGTTGTAGTGCCATAAAGTATAGTTAAAATCTTCCAGGATCTACAATCAAGTACGGACCTTATAACAAATGCAAATACAGTATGTATATACAGTTGCACACTACATGCAGTACTAGTGTGCTTATATACTGTATGTACATAATAATAATATTAATAATAATAAATCTTATTTATATAGCGCCAAGATATTCCGCAGCGCTTTACAATGTAGTGGTTAGAGTACAGAAAATATAATACAGTAAGTAATTACAGTAGAGAATGAACACAGTACAATAATTGGATACAAAACAATAGGCATAGAATCAATGTAAAAAAGAAAATACAATAAAGAAAGAAATGAAGATGTCCCTGCTCATAAGAGCTTACAATCTACAATGGGATAGGGATTGCACAAGGTACAGGGGCTTATTGCACTAATGGTCCAGGCATCTTGAGGAAATGGGGGATAGAAATAAGCTTACATGAATGGTCATCAGACAGTCTGTGTAGACCTTTTTGGTTTGGTGGAGTTTGTAGAAGAGTAATGTCAAGAGAGATAGCCCAAATCACTATCTACAGTACAAAGTGACGGGCCCTCGCCCAGGGCTGTGGGGTACTCGGATCTCGGGCTCTCCTTCTCAGTCTGGAAAATTCACGGGTGGCCATCCCGAGGCCGTAACCCTGGGGGTCAACTTTAAAAAAGGGGATTTATTTACTGGGGATTATTTACAGTTTGTCTTGTCGTGACTCCACCTGCTGAGTCTGGTGATGTTCACCAGCGCCGCTCCAGTCCTCCGGTGGTCGGTGGTATGGTGGCTTAGATGGAATCGTCCCCGCAGGCAGGACAGGACCACCAGGGCAGGAATGCTGTAATAAAACAGTTTATGTTTGGAAGAATGCAGCAGAGTCAAAGCTTCACTTCACCGGGTAACTTTTACTTGAACAGTTCTTTCTTTCAGCTTACAGTTCAACAGTTCATTAGATGGTATAATGGTGAATGCTTTCAGGCTGCAATTGGGATTCTGGCCTGAGGTGGAACCCTCCTTTAAGTTCCTTTCTTTTCCTTCTATTCTATTCCCATGTGAAGCCTAATCTCTTGTAGATGATCTGGCCTCCTGCTACTTTAGCTTCTTTCTCCTCTCCCTTTTGTACCTGTCGGGTTAACCTTCTAGTGAATGCCGCAATGGCCGCTGTGGTTCTGGCTTCCCTCTTGTGGGACCTTGGGTAGTCAGGGCTGTATTTGTAATATCCCTGTTTAGCGGATTTTCTGTGAGACTTAAAGTACTCACAGGTGTGGGCTCCGGTACCCGAGTTTCTTCCTATGGGGAAAACACTGTCTGTTACTCACTTCCCCATTCAAGTCCACTCTGCCAATCTGAGCTTCTTTGCTTTCTTTACTCTGTTGGGATTGTGCTCTTCCAGGACCTCTCAGCCGAGATGCCCTCTTGGTTCCTACAGGCCTGTCTGCCTGCTTTCTCCCACCTCCTCCTCACTCTGGCTCCAGACTCTCACTCTCTATCTGAGCCCTCCGGTTCCCTCTAGAGGTCGCTAAGACCCTCCCTGGGTTCCTCCCACCACTATCTCTAGTGTGTGTGGGTGCAGCTCTAGGGCTCCATCTTGTGACCATTGTCCCAATTGCAGTGGAGTACTACACTGCTTTTCTGGGTGCAGTACCTCTTTTGTAGAACCTACGTAGTGGGGCACCACATAGGGAAACAACGTCTTGTGAACTCCTTGACCTATTCGTGTGTCTATCAGTATTTTATATCTCAGTAAAGTTTGTATGCCATTTAATATAGTGTGTTTTTCAGATAAAAATACTTGCACTGCAATTGGCATGGTTCTTTACAATTTAAACTACATGGGTTTGAACTCGCCTACCCCCATTTTTCATAACTATAGCTTTTAAGAAGAGACCCAATTATGTCTTATAATTTTCCATGTTGTTCCCAAGACCCTCCCTGCGTTCCTCCCACCACTGTTCTAGTGTGTGAGTGCAGCTCTAGGGCTCCATCTTGTGACCATTGTCCCAATTGCAGTGTGTTGGCCTAATGCATATTGATCTGTTTGTATTGCAACAACTATTGTTTGTTTAATATGATGTGATTTTATGTCTGCATGCATATTGTTCAGATGTCAACAAAGTTAAAAAAAAAAAGGGTCCTCAGTCAGAAACAGGATGTCCCTCCTCCCAGCATGCACATTCTATTGTGGAGCTGAAAGTTGAAAGTCACAGCAGATTTCTCTCTCCCTCTCCAGAAACCAGATTGATCCTTTTCTCATGTTGTAAGCTGGATGTTTTTAATTCTCAATAAATGAACATTCTCTGTTGCTCGCTGTGGACATCACGCTGATTAACACGCTGCTAACAGGTTATGGGCCCAGGAGTCACAGAAGTCCCAAACCTCCAGAGCACAGAGATAGAAAGACAACAGCGAACTGAGAAGAAGTAAAGATGGCCACTATCAGCAGCTCAGCAAAGTTTACAGTGCCAAGCCTGAATAACCAGAACTACCAATCCTGGAAATTCAAGGTGAAGATGCTGCTGATAAGAGAAGGTACGTGGAAATACACTCAGGAGCCCAAGTCTGACCCAGTACCACAGGACTGGCTAGAGATGGATCAGAAAGCACAGAGCACCATATCACTCAGCATAGAGGATGATCAGATTGTGCATGTGTGTAAGTGTGAATCAGCAAAGGAAATGTGGGAGCAGCTGCTGAAAATACATGAGAGGATAAATCTAAATAACAAACTCTGTCTAATGAGAAACTATATCAGTCTAAGCTACACAGTGACCAGGACATGCAGGACTACATTAGAAGCACTCTAGAGACTGTAGAGCGCCTGCGGGGCATTGGGGAAGATATGAAGGACTTCCATGTAGCAGCACTACTACTTAGTGGTCTCCCAGAAAGCTATGACACGCTTGTAACTGCACTAGATGCACGCCCAGATGATGAGCTTACATTGGAGTACGTCAGAGGAAAGCTTGTAGATGAATATAAGAGAAAGGCAGAAAGTGTGAGCAGCAAAGTATGCAACAAGAAACTGCTTTACAAGCACAGGATGTGCCCACCAGCGGAAACCATCCTAAAGAAACACGTGAATGTTTTGTATGCAAGAAGCAGGTCATTTAAAAACTCAATGCAGAATTGGGAAGCTAAAATGAATCAGCTGAAGAAGCAAAACAGTAAACAAAGAGTTAAGAGTGCTGTATTTGAAAATAATGATTCTGTAAATACTGAGGCTGCATTCACATTAGTCAATGTATTTAAATCAAAGCATGCGTGGTGTATAGATTCTGGTACAACCAGTCACATGACCAATGACAGAGACTTCTTTACTAAGCTTAACCAAAGCAAGTCAGAGAAAGTGATAATGGCGAATGGTCAGTGTATGAACTCAGAAGGAATAGGAGATGGTTATATTGATTGTAACATCTCTGCAATGCAAAGCAGAAGGATTCCTGTGAAGGATGTGCTATATGTGCCTAGTCTTAAAAGTAATCTATTATCCATGAAAAAGCTTACAAAACAAGGGAATGAAGTTACTTTAAGCACGATAGCTGCATCATCTCAAAGGAGGGTCACACACTAGCAAAAGGAGAAATCAAAGATGAACTGTATCAGTTGAAATGTAAAGAGTGTGTATGCACAGCTAAGCAAGGAATGCACAAGAACTGTATTCATGTATGGCACAGACGGCTTGCACTTAGAGACCCAGAAGCAATAAGAAAGTTATTTCAAGAACACTTAGCTGATGATATTACAATTGATCCATGTAACCAGACAATGAGGTGTACCAGCTGTATCAAAGGGAAAATGTCCAGAAAGGCCTTTCCTAAGAAAAGTACTACAAGAACAGAACAACCACTAGATTTAATACACACAGACATCTGTGGCCTGATGCGTATTCAGACCCCTGGAAAGAAGAGATATTTTCTTACATTTATTGATGACAATTCAAGATACACAGTTGTCTATCTACTTCACAGCAAAAATGAAGTTCCAGAGAAACTTGAGATATATCTAGCTAAAGTATATAACAAGTTTGGGAGAATGCCAAAAATTCTACGTGCAGATAATGGGACTGAATATACAAGTAATGAGACACAGAGCATTTTAAAGAGAAATGGAATCATATTTCAGACTACTGTACCATACAACCCTGAGCAAAATGGTGTAGCAGAAAGAAGGAACCGAACACCCTGTGAAAGCGGAAGGAGTATGTTATTTGATGCAAATCTGCCTACAGAATATTGGGGCAAAGCTATTATGATGGCTTGCTATCTTCAGAACAGACTACCGGTAAAGCGACAGAGAAAACTCCATTTGAGCAATGGAATAGTGCAAAGCCAAAACTACAGCACATAAGGATTTTCGGAAGCAAAGCATTTGCACACATTCCCAAAGAAAAACAAACTAAGTGGGAATCTCACGCTATGGAAGGTATTCTGGTAGGTTACAGTGAAACCCAGAAAGGTTATAGAATTCTACACCCAGAGACAAACAAGGTCACAATAAGCAAAAATGTAGTGATTGATGAGAATTTTGTGTCACCCAAGTTTTGTGATATTATGCCAGTAGTCCAGATGAAGCAACAACAACAATCTCCGTCACAATCACAAGACAACAAAAGGGAGAATTTAGAAGTCTGGCTAGATTCTTCAACCACTGAAGAAACAACAAAAAGCCTAAGTGAACCTGAAATCAGACGATCGTCAAGATCAAACAAAGGGATACCAGCTAAACGTCTATCCTACATTGTCAAGACACTACCTGAGTCAGAGCCACAGTCATGGGATGAAATGCAAAAACTACCTGCTCATGACAGAAGCCAAAGGTGTATCAACGCCAATGGAATCATCCTACCTGAAACTGGAAGAAGCTGACCTGTTGCCTAACAATGAGAAATATCGACAGGCAGTGGGGGCACTTCTATACATATTGACTATGACTCGACCAGATATTACAACAGCAGTTGGAATATTGTGCAGATATGTGGAGAAACCGCGCCAAAAGGACTGGAACACCGTTAAAAGAGTTCTCTGATATTTAAGAGACACAAGGGGTAAATTTAAAAATATCTGCAGCAGGAAATCTAAAACTCACCGGCTATGCTGACGCAGATTGGGCTGGTGATTTGCATGATCGTAAATCCACAAGCCGATACGTATTTAAACTTGGAGAAAGTTCAATCTCCTGGTCTAGTAGAAAGCAAGTATCTGTTGCTTTGTCATCCACAGAAGCTGAGTATGTGTCCGCAGCTATGCAAGTCAGGAGATCATTTGGCTAAGACAACTGATGGATGATCTTGGTAAACCATGAACTCAGCCAACGGTGATATATGAGGACAACCAAGGATGCATTAAACTTGCATGCAGTGAGAAGATCAGTGCTAGAACCAAGCACATCGAAGTCAGATGTCATCATCTACGTGATTTGATAGATCGTGGCATAATTCAGTTTGTTTATTGTGAGACTGATAAGATGTTAGCTGACATTTTGACCAAGCCATTGCCACGACCTAGATTCCAAGAATTGAGAACCATTATGGGACTAACAGAATAAGTAGTTGTTGAGTGGGGTGTTGGCCTAATGCATATTGATCTGTTTGTATTGCAACAACTATTGCTTGTTTAATATGATGTGATTTTATGTCTGCATGCATATTGTTCAGATGTCAACAAAGTTAAAAAAAAAAAGGGTCCTCAGTCAGAGACAGGATGTCCCTCCTCCCAGCATGCACATTCTAGTGTGGAGCTGAAAGCTGAAAGTCACAGCAGATTTCCGTCTCCCTCTCCAGAAACCAGATTGATCCTATTCTCATGTTGTAAGCTGGATGTTGTTAATTCTCAATAAATGAACATTCTCTGTTGCTCACTGTGGACATCACGCTGATTAACGCGCTGCTAACACAGGGGAGCACTACACCGCTTTTCTGGGTGCAGTACCCCTTCTGTGGCACCTACGTAGTGGGGCGCCACAAAAGGACTTCTATTAGGGAATATGATAGGCCACCTTAAAAAGATGTGTTTTTAGGGATCGTCTGAAGTCATGCAAGTTGTGGATAGTCCTGATGTCTTGGAGTACAGCATTCCAGAGGATTGGTGTAGCTCTGGAGAAGTCTTGGAGCCGGGAGTGGGAGGATCGGATTAGTGCAGATGTTAGTCGAAGGTCAATTGAAGAACGTAAAGAACAGGTGGGGTGATAGACAGAGATGAGGGAGGAGATGTAGGGGGGTGCTGCACTGTGAAGAGCTTTGTGGGTGAGAACAAACAATTTGAATTTGATCCTGTAGTGTGCGAGCAGCCAGTGAAATGACTGGCACAGAGCAAAGGCATCTGAGTAACGATTGACCAGATGGGTGATCCTGGCTGCTGCATTAAGGATGGACTGGAGAGAAGAAAGTCTAGAGAGGGGGAGGCCACTTAATAGAGAGTTGCAATAGTCAAAGCGTAATGGATTAGGGCCACGGTGAGGGTTTTTGTTGTTTCCATGGTGAGAAAGGGACGGACTCTAGAAATATTCTTCAGGTGTAAGCGACAGGAGCGGATGAGAGATTGTGTGTGGGAGGAGAAGGAGAGATCGGTGTCAAACATAACACCCAGACAGCGAACCTGCTGCCTAGGTGTTATCAGGGTGCCACAAACTGAGAGAGAGATGTCAGATTTAGGGAGGTTAGTGGAGGGTGGAAACAGAAGAAGTTCAGTTTTTTAAAGGTTTAGTTTCAAATAGAGAGCGGACATGATGTTGGAAACTGCAGCTAGACAGTCATTGGTGTTCTTTAATACCACAAGGGTAAGGTCAGGGACTGAAGTGTATAATTGTGTGTCATCAGCATAAACATGGTACTGGAAGCCAAATCTGCTAATGGTGTGTCCAATCGGGGCTGTGTAGAGAGAAGAGAAGAGGACCGAGGACTGAGCCCTGAGTGACCCCAATAGTGAGAGGAAGAGAAGAAGAAGTGGAGCCAGCGAATGATATACTGAAAGAGTGGCCAGAAAGATAGGAGGAGAGCAAGGAGCAGTGAGGTAACTACCGCGGGGCCCGGTGCTTCCAGCCGCCCACCGGGACCACGGCATCATTGTCCTGAGGACGAGGAGTGGAGGAAGGATGGGACTGGACGTGAGAGAAGCCTCACTTCCTGTGCAGCTGTGCCCGCCCCTCCTCTCCTCTGTGCAGAAGCTGGCCGGCAGACCGTGGGAGTCACTGAGAGCTGGAACAGGTACGCTCCGCCGGCACAACGAACCCCCCCCCCCCCCTCTCCTCAAAACTTTTCATCATCAGCACCCCCCCGCTCCTCTGGCCAGGAGAGAGCAGTGTCCTCTATGCCAATGGAATGCAGCATGGAGAGTAGGAGATGGTAGTCAACAGTGCCAAAAGCTGCAGAGAGGTCAAGGAGAACAAGCAGAGAGTCGTCACCGTTACGTTTTGCCGTCAGAAGGTCATTGGTCACTTTGATGAGGGCAGTTTCTGTAAAGTGAAGGGGGCGGAAACCAGATTGTAATGGATCTAGAAGAGAGTGAGTGGAGAGGTAATGGGTGAGGCGGGAGTAGACCAGGCGCTCTAGGTGTTTAGAGATGAAGGGGAGATTGGAGATTGGTCTGCAGTTATTTGTGCAGGATGGGTCGAGAGAGGTTTTCTTTAATAATGGAGTAATGATCGAGTGTTTGAAGGAGGAGGGGAAGATGCCAGAAGAGAGGGAGAGATTGAAGATTTTGGTTTGATGAGTGGTGACGACTGGAGAGAGGGACTGGAGCAGGTGTGAGGGAATGGCATCAGTAGGGCATGTGGTGGGACGAGAGGAAGAGAGGAGCCTGGGGACGTCCTCTTCTGTGACTGGGTCAAATGTGAAGAGTGAACCGGAGGAGATGTGGGGAAGAATGGGGGTGGCAGCGCTTGGAAGCTGGAAGCTGATTTCCTGGCAGATGTTGTCTATTTTCTCCATAAAGTAAGAGGCCAAGTCATCAGCACAGAGGTCAGTGATGGGGTCCTGCATTTTAGGACTGAGGAGAGAGTGAAAGGTGTCAAAGAGTTTTTTTGGATTGTTGGATAGTGAGGAGACCAGGGTGGTGAAGTAGGTCTGTTTGTCAAGTGAAGGGCAGAGTTGTAAGTTTTGAGCATGAATTTATAATGGATAAAGTCTCCTGGTGAGTGAGTTTTCCTCCATAGACGTTCAGCACTCCTAGAGCATTGCTGGAGAAAACGAGTTTATAATGTAAGCCAAGGCTGTTTTGTTCTATGTTTGGAGGTTCTGAGGGTGAGGGGCGCTACTTGGTCCAGGGAGCTTCTGAGAGTGTCATTGTAGTGATTTTCTGCCTGATCTGGACAGGAGATTGAAGATTGAGGACAGTCTTTATTTTCTTTATTTATAGTTTATACAAAAACTGGTGCAAAAAAAACCAATCTAAAAACAATTAAAACCAATGCAGGTCTCGTGGCTACGGTTGCAGAATCATTAAGGTGGCTGATATAAAAAGTTAAGTGAAAACAGCAAGACAGCGTGTACTAGCCCCTATTAATATATACTTCCTATTACATGTCATACAGGTAGATGCTTCACTCATGAGCTGTTTAAAGTTCTTAAAGATACTTGATAAATCCCTAGTCACCTCAATATCTATGGGGAGGGATAGGAGTAAAGGGGATCACACTGCACATACCATTCACACTACATACCAAATGCTCAGCTGCAACCTGATGGTCTCTGGGTCCCACGTGTTCCGCTGCAAGCAGCAGCTTCCTCAGGGAAATATGAAGTGTAGTTCATCCGCACCAGGTGTATATAGTATATACTTAATCAATAAGAACCAGCACCAGCGAGCAAAAATCCCCATTGAAGAATGGCGCCGTCACATTAAGTAAAAGTGTGAGTTGTTTGGGAGAACCTAACGCTGGTTCTTCGGTTACCACTTTTTTCTTTCCTTCCTCCTCGCCTTCTGAACCCACTCTTGGGCCTTGCAGAACTACTCGAAGGCTGTTCAGGGTCACTGGCTCGGGCCTAACGCAGCACCGACCACCAATACGTCTTCACAGTTCTTGTAGCGTCTGCACACTCTAACTAACCCCGCCCCAGCACTAGTATTCACAGGGAATCTTGCCTAAGAGCAGCAAGTTGGGCTCCCCCTACTGTGTTGGGGTGGAAAGTGTTGTTTGTGTTTGTATCCCCACTTTAGAAACCCATCCGTGCTGTAGGTGAGTCTGTGGTTTCCTGTGTCAGCAGGGTGCCATACAAGAAAAAAATCATACAGTGCATTTCGGCTAAAAGATAATAAGATATCTTATTGCTTATTTTCTTATTACACTCAGAGGGAGTGCCGTGTATATTTTTTTCTTTCTATACCCTTTATGCAAGGGATTGACGTTATGCAATAAACTCCTCCACATTTGTGCCCAGGAATCTGCAACTCAAATTTACAATAATTCCACTATGTCTGAACTTACACTTAAAGAGATAATCTGATCCTGTATATTTATACCATATCCATGGATATGACGTAATGAATGGTACAAGTATGTCGCCCCAGCGGTCCGGTTGCCACTAAGGGGTACTGCACCCACACCTGGGGGCAGTATTACAATATGCGGCAACCAGGTTTAGTAAGTCCAGTCACCTGCAAACACACCCAGTCCCAGGGAGAGCGGGTGAACCCAGGTAGTGGGACAGCTCAGGCATCCTGTGGGATGGCGAGAAGAGAAAGATTGTGGGTGGACAAGGAGCAGGAAGTGGTCAGAGAAAGGAAAGCGACAAAGGGGAAACACCACAGGTAGTGTCAGACAGTTGGAGGAGGTCAGCAAGGAGAGAGGACAGAGAGAAAGTGATGCGGCCAGGGCTAAAGGGGTACTCGGCCACTGGGTCTGCTGAATAGAGAGTCACGGGTGGATGGGGTCCCGGTGCCATGCCCTGGTGATCATTTAAGGGGATGTTGATGATGGGGGAGAAAGGGTTATTTGCAGGGGATCGTGATGCCACCTGTAGTTCCTGGTAAACTGGTACTCGGCGCTGCAAGCCGGCCGCTGAGGTGATGGTGGGTGCAGCTGAGTGTGGTGCAGCTCCTACAGGTGGAGCTATTACCTCAGGGCAGCGATGAAAGTAATTGTGGATGATGCTGGGGAGATGAGGGGAGTAGTAGTAGATGTTAGTACTGCAGTTCTTACCCCTCTGCTGAACTGCTGATGATACTGAGCCCTCTGGGCACCACAGTAAGGAAGACAGAGTCCAAAGCAAGTTTACTCCACTTTTATAGGTACCGGCAGATGGTGATGGTATACGGTACAGTCCGGTTTACCGGGAGTCGGTCACCAGCTCCAGGTTCCCTGTTATGGAGTCTCTAGATGTCCTTCTTTCTATGGCTTTCTAGGTTAACTTATCTCCCTTACTCTCCACTCTCGCAGTGCTCTCCCGCCAGTCCCCTGATCTCCTTCAGTGAGGCACGGTTATCCTTTCCCGAATTTAAGAGGAGTCGTTTATCTCTTTATCTCCCCCGACGTCGGTATTCGGGCCGGTACCTCACCGGTTCTGGATCTACTGTGGTCCTCAGGGGCGAGGTTCCTTTTGGTGCGTACGGCAACCCGTTTACAGTGGGCCCGCAGCTCGTCGGTCTATAGCCAGGGGTAAACACCTGACTACTTCGGCTACCCGCACTACCGATGCTTCCCCAACGTGACCAGCCGGCTCCAACCAGTCCTGGTCCTTTGCCTTCTGTCCTGGGCCCCCACTTAAGGTACCTTTACACGCTGCTACAACAGGATGGATACAACCCTCTACTTCACGTGCACGAGCACGCCCAAACGGTTACAAACGGGAAACGCACCACCTTTACACGCCGCCACAAGGTGCGCTACACTACGCTACATCTATAGCTATTGTAAAAAGAAAATAGGGAGGGGGACAAGAGGCGCAATAGTGCCCTATCACTAGTGACACTTATGTGTGATGGTGGTGCTGTGAAGTTGCTCACCTGGTCCAGTTGTGATCCCCACAACTGGTTTGAAGGCGTTTTTGGAATCTATGTTCCAGCTGCTGCAGGACCTCCATCGACCACTGGATAGTGGTTTGAATCCAAGAAATGATGGGAGTGCTGGTGTGTCACGGTCCGCGCTGCTGTGGTATAGATAAATTCACCAAAGAGCCAAATGTCTGTCCCTGAGGAAGGCGCCGGGTGTGGCGCTGAAACGCGTAGGAGAGAGGAGGAATAAAGGATGAAAATACATTTGGCTCTTTGGTGAGTTTATCCATACCACAGCAGCGCGGACCGTGACACACCAGCACTCCCATCATTTCTTACATATATAGCTAGATACATCGCCGGGTGTCTCAAGTAGCCATCTGTAGCTTACCTTACCTCATTTACACACCGCTACAACAAGCTAATATGGGCGGACCTGGTGCAGCAGGGACAACACATAGGCGTGCCACCATTGTGGATTACGAGACGTCCGTACGCTGATAGGACAAAGCAGGAACATCATGATTGAGCAGGCATCGCAGGAGGCTGTTTAATACATGACGCTCGAGCAATTGTGTAGTGTGGACTGGTCAGCTCCTTAAATATGCCGCCCTATGCAGCGACTACCAATCGTCATGCAGGAGCTTCCTCCAATGATCGCTGAGGGCGACGGTAACCCGGTAGCCTGTGTCACGCCCCAGCTACATACAGGTACATCGCCTGGTGTATAGACATCCCTTCTGTAGCTCTTTACACGCCGATACAGGTCGCTACAATCGGCTTTGTAGCCACCTGTTTCAGAGCAGTGCTCGGAAACAGATGTATCTGTTGCCGGCTGGCTCCTACCAGTCTTCACACGCGCTACTACGGGCTATATTGACGACGCAAGCTACAATCGTAGCCTGTAGCGGTTTATCCATCCTGTTGTAGCGGCGTGTAAGGTCCTTTAGAGATGGGGCTCCCTCCTCTCAGCTGGGCTGTCAGCTGTTTTTACACCCACCTGACCTTCCTGCCTTCCTTCCCAGCACCGTCTGACTAACTGTCAATTTTCCTCACACTACTCTCTCCTAGGCTCCACCCCATCCCTATGGGACCTACTAAATTACCGGTTCCCCCTATTCTAAGTGGTGGGGTCCTAGGTGGGTGTAAAAAGCAGACTCCATTAAGTGAACCCTGAAATGATGACCTTACAGGGAAAAACACATTTTTATATTAAGTGTAATACTACGCTGTGGCACCTAGTCACAGAGGCGCCACAAAAGGACCCGGAGGACATGAGCAACGATGAGGCTTGTCCTAGGTCCCGAGGCCAGAGACCATGAGGATACAGAGGGAGCCCCAGGGGTACGGGCAGTGAGCGATGCACCCAAATCTGAAGTGAAGCAGAGGGGCAGCGTGAGAACAAGGGACCCGACCCTGAAGTTGGCGAGGAGGCTCCAAGCTCCAACCACAGAATTGGTGGTTACGAGAGCCCCTCTGGCTCTCCAGCACCCCAATATTCCCTTACTCCGGATGCGCTGGGGACCACGCTCTAACCGTGGGGAGCGATACCATCATTGCTGCCGTCCCATCATCTCCAGAGGTCCTGGTTTGTAGCAGCAGTCACCACCGACTGCATACCATGGGTTGCCTCACGACAACCACCCCCTCAAAATCCCTTTAATCCAAAAACTCTTTCCCCTTTTTTTTGACCGTCCATCCCGGGTGGCTACGGACTGGGTCACGCCACCTCCGAGTACCCCATGGCCCTCACTGGGGCGAGTCAAACTTGGCGTCATGAACATGATCTGCTGACCCGGTATTGCCGGGTCTCATGCGCCTTAAAAACTGAACTCAGAGACTGTGTTTGATAGTCCGGAGTGATGATGGCCACAGGAGCATGAGAGCATGTGCTGGCTGGGGGCATGCCACAGTCCACCATCATGGGCCGGGTTAGCACACAGCGTGAAAAATGGCCTATGCCCCCTTCACCCTCCAAGAGTAGGGAGGGCAGATTAAGATACTGTGCCACTCCACCCAGGGGTGTGGTCGACACCAGCAGAAAAGAGTCATACCCACAAAGGGATGGGGCAGATAGAGACTCTGGCACAAGTTTTAGATGATATGGCGGGAACTCCAGAGCCCACGTGTTACCCAGCATGGTGGAAAAAGGCCCAGGTGGAATGGAGTGTGAGGCGGAAGGAGCGGACTCTTCCAGCTTCCGGAGAGGAGACAGATGCCGGAGCTGGACCCACCTTTCTGGAGGATGAGGTCCGGGAGCTTGAATGCCAACTGGAGTAGGCCCAACTCACCACTGTGGGCAGAGAGAGTGACCACGAGGTGGACGGCGTCACGCCCCACTTCCCCGACTCACAGGATGGATTATGACGAGCCCGAACCCGGTGCCAGGACAGGTACAGCGACTTCTCCACTTCCACTTCCCTCATGCCCATAGACGCTCCTCGTCCCCTCAGCCTCAATCTGATTCTCCCCAGTTTGGCTGGGAGGGCACTCCCATCCCCGGAAAGGGGCTTGCCGTCCTATTGACCCCAGAACCCCCGTCCCAGGAGGTCCACAGTGAACCCATTGCACAGAAAACAAAAGCGGTCTATAGGAGGACTAAAGGAAAGAGCAATAGATGTCCCTTATATGCCACAACACGCTTCAACAGGCAAGTAGCTGTCTTCATCAGGTGACACACGCGTTGTGGCATAGAAGTGACATCTAATAGATTTAGAGCATCTGAACCTTTATCTATTGCTCCTTCCTTTAGCGCTCCTATAGACTGCTTTTGTTTTCTGTTAACTGTGTTCCCCTTGGGGAAAAGACGGCAGGAGCTGCAGGAGGAAAGGAGTAGGAGTAATTACTGAAATCGTGTCCCGAGGACTGAAGGACCTGCAGTTGCCGGGCAATCGGGAATCAACGCTACAGGGCCTGCGGTGACGAAGTTCCGGTCACGTGACCATCTCTGCCGGAAGAGCGGTAATGCGACAGCTGGAGGCTGACGGCGATGCCTGGAAACAGGAGGACCCGACCGTTAACTGGTGTTGTGCGGGGGTGCACAACACCATAAGGTGAGTGACCTTATTGCCCATTAATGCCACAACAATTCTCCACAGATGCTCCTCATTGCGCTCCTCTCTCTTTTTGTTACACAGTGAACCCGTGGCCTTCTATTGGGAGAACCCAGGAGGGGCGATGATGATGTTCCCGGGGCAGGTGGAGATGGGCAAGGGTGAGATCGAGGCTGTGCCCTGGAAGGAACACTGCAATGCTACCTCACCCGGTGGGAGGCGGAAAATGCAGAGTGGTGGGCCCAAAAGCGGGTACGAGAGGCGCGTAACATCCAGGTCAAGGCCGAAGCCCGAAAGGCCCGATCCACTGCCGGGGCCCATGCCTGGAAGAAGTGGTGATGACCTTTCACCTCGGCCTGGCCTGGGGTTTCATCCAGGTTCCGGGGGCATGCCGGGAACTCTTCATCTCCCGGCGGGATATGGAAGAACACCTGCCCTAGGGCAGGGACCTATACTCCGGGGACCGGGTCACGCTGGTTCAGCAGGAGGGATAGAGGGGACGTTATGCCCTTCACATCCGGCGGGTGCACCCTGAGGTGTTTGCAGCCCAGGAGCCCGTATCGTGAGGCGAGCCCAGCCACCCATACGTGAGGCAGAGATGCAGATCCCAGTCATCAGGTATCTGAGCCCGATGCCGACACCGGAAGAGCCTGCTGTCCCGGCCCTAACCTGGAAGGGACAGTAGAAGACTCCGTGGCCCCTTGCACATAGTTTTCTTGTTTTGGTTCCTGTTTTCTTTTGATGAACATTTATAACCATCAACAATGTGTGGTTAAGACTTAATGTAAATAGTTAGCGCTAGTGATGGGCGAGTCCTAAATTACTCGGAATCGCTTGACTCTAGCGAGTCCGAGCCCGGGACTCGCTACTCGTTGCAAGTCTAGCGAGTCCAATGTTAATGAATGGGGAAGCGAGTAATAGCGAGTAATGTGCGATTTACAAATCGCAGATGTGTCTCGGAAGCTTCAGGCTCTATCTGCTACAATAGCTAAATCATTTTTAATAGGCTCCCGCTGTCACAGCACAGTTAACTCTCTGCTTACCGGCGCTGCAACAAGAAAGAAGAAGGAAGACAGAAGAGAGAAGAAAGAAGAGAGAAGACCTGGGTCTTTGGAGGGATATGTGGGGTAATAAAGTTGGAGTCCCTAATGGTGTCTGTGTCTTTATTTGTAATAAATAATTTTTCTCTGTGTGGTGTTTTTTTTAACCCTTTATTGGAGATTCTTAGTGGCCGGGTCAAACCTGGCCTGACATTAAGAATCTCGGCTTAATACCAGCTTGTATAACAAGCTGGTATTAACCCCTTTATTACCCAGCGTGCCACCGCCACCAGGGCCCTGGAAGAGCGGGGTTCAGCGCCAGAGGATGGCGCTTCAATGAACGAGCCATCTTCTGGGGCGGCTGCGGCCCGCAATTTGCAGCGGGGGGTGCCCAGAAAGCTTGGGCCTCCCTGCGCTGCGGATTCCAGCCCCCAGCTGCTTAGCTGTACTTGGCTAGACATAGAAATTGCGCGGAGCCCCACGCATTTTTTTTTTTATTATTTCATGAAATTCATGAAATAATAAAAAAAAAGGGCTCCCCTATATTCTTGTGTCCGGCCAGGTACATATAGGCACCTGGGGGTTGGGGGCAGCCCGTCGCTGTATGCTGGATCCGGCTGGTTCCAGAAATACGGCGAAGCCCACGTCATTTTTTTTCTGAAAAATCAATAAAACAATCCTAAAAAAGGGACTGCATCTTTATTAACCCCTCGCCCATGGTCCAGGGGTTAATAAGGATGCAGTCCCTTTTATTTACATTGTTTTATGGATTTGTCAGAAAAAAATTTGACGTGGGCTTCGCCGTATTTCTGGAACCAGCCAGATCCAGCAGGCAGCGACGGGCTGCCCCCAACCCCCAGGTGCCTATTTGTACCTGGCCGGACACAAGAATATAGGGGAACCCTTTTTTTTATTATTTCATGAATTTCATGAAATAATAAAAAAAAAATGCGTGGGGCTCTGCGCAATTTCTATGTCTAGCCAGGTACAGCTAAGCAGCTGGGGGCTGGAATCCGCAGTGCAGGGAGGCCCAAGCTTTCTGGGCCCCCCCGCTGCAAATTGCAGCCCGCAGCCGCCCCAGAAGATGGCGCGTTCATTGAAGCGCCATCCTCTGGCGCTGAACCCCGCTCTTCCAGCGGCCCTGGTGGCGGTGGCACGCTGGGTAATAAAGGGGTTAATACCAGCTTTGTTATACAAGCTGGTATTAAGCCCGAGATTCTTAATGTCAGGCCACGTTTGACCCAGCCACTAAGAATCTCCAATAAAGGGTTAAAAAAACACAACACAGAGAAAATTTTTTATTAGAAATAAAAAAAAAAGCCATTAGGGACTCCAACTTTAATTAAAAAAATCCTCTTCCGTCCGACGTAGTCCAAAACGCGATGTCCTCTCTGCTACATCCCTGTGCATAGAAATAGATGTCTATGCACAGGGAATGAGCAGACTGAGAACAATCTCAGCTCTGCTACATCATCTCTGTGCACAGACATTCATGTCTGTACACAGGAAGAGCAGGCGGGCTCTAGGACCCTGGAGCTGCGGCAGCCTGCAGGACCCGAGCTCGGCACAGAGCAGACAGCCGGACTCGTTACTGTTCGAGTTTCCCTGCGATTACTTGCACAGTAACGAGTCCAATGCAAGTCAATGGCAATCCTAGTTTTTCAGAGTCTCTGACAAAGCTAGGATTGCCATTGATTTGCATTGGACTCGTTACTGTGCGAGTAATCACTGAGAAACTCGCAGAGTACCGAGTCCTGCGAGTCCCTTACTACTCGCCGAGTAACGAGTCCTAGCGAGTAGACTCGCCCATCCCTAGTTAGCGCATGTTGGAGTGCGCCTTGTTGGTTTTTAAACCGAGCTGCTAAAATATGTGCCTTTTAAGTGTTTTAATCCACCTTTGACTGACGAACTAAAACCCACTCGGTGTGCCGAAAAAGAGTGGTCCGATGTCCTGTCGCTTAATCAGGACTGCCATGGGGGTTTTTTTGGTGTGGGTTCCCCAAGACAAAGAGCTGCCCCAACTTTTCAATAATAAAAACTAACCCATTTAGGGACGTTCACAGACACATTGTGTGTTTACCATTGCTTTTGTTTCCTTTTTATTATTTTTATACGCTTATATTGTTTTTTATTTTTGTACATAGTCTTTATTTTTATAGTACTAGTCTTTTATATACGTATACTCAGTGTGGTTTTTGTTAAGTAACCTTTAAGCTTAGAACCTCCCACAAGGACAAGCCTTGTGTGGTATGTTTTACTGTTTTATATGCATGCCATAAATATCTTTTGAGTTCTGAATGTAACATCATTTGACCTGTGTCTTAGCACGAGGGCGTGCTAATCTTTGCCAAGGGAGAGTGTGGCACCCCAGCGGTCCGGTCGCCACTAAAGGGTACTGCACCCAAACCTGGGGTCAGTATTCCCATCTGTGGCAACCAGGTTTGGTAAATCCAGTCACCCGCAAACACACTCAACACACCAGGTCCCAGGGAGAGCGGGTATTCCAGGTAGTGGGACGGCTCAGGCATCCCGTGGTATGGCAGGGGGGGAAAGGTGGTGGGTGGACAGGGAGCAAGAAGTGGTCAAGGAATGGAAAGGGATAAAGGGAAAACACCAGAGGAAGTGTCAGGCAGTTGAAAGAGGTCAGCAAGGAGAAAGGACAGAGAGAGAGGCCAGAGACCACGAGGAGCCCTAGGGGCACGGGCAGTGAACAATCCATCCATGCGCCTGTATCTGAAGTGAAGCAGAGGGGCAGGGCGATAACCAGGGTCCAGCCCTGAAGGTGGAGAGGAACTCCGAGCTCCAACCACAGAACCGGTGGACACGAGATCTTGAGGAGCTGTGGCCAACTCACGGCACATCCGCTGAGAAGGCTAGGGCCAGAGGACACGATAAGTCGCCCAACAAAGGCCCGTGGCTGCTGGATTGGGGCTTTGTGCGTGAAGGCGCTCACAGGAAGGAGAACAGGCAGCGCTGAGAGGCCCATGAGGGAAGGCCACACGAAAAGGGTGTACTGGACAAGCCATCCTGGTTGCTAAGGACTACCCGACTGTACTTGAACTGTAACTTGTGTTGCGCTTGGAAGAGAGGACAATAAACAGGGTTTGGAACTCAGCATTGTGTCAGACTGTTTATTTCCCGCCTGAGAAGCGGTAGACTGCTGCGCCACGCAGGCAGCAGGAGCCTGCCTGGAAGAAGTCCTAAACCTGCGCCGCAGCCAGCTCAGCCCCGCTGGCTCTCCAGCACCCCAATACCCCTTTAGTCAAGATGCCCTGGAGACTCGCTCCATCACAGCGATACCATCACTGCTGCCATCCCATCATCCCCAGGTGTCCCGGTTTGCAGCACCACCGACTGCATTCCATGAGTGGCTCATGACAACCACCCCCCACAAATCCCTTTAATCCAAAAACTCTTTTGCCCTTTTTTATTGACCGCTCGTCCCGGGTGGCCACGGACCAGGTTCCGCCACCGTGACAGCCCCCCAACATGCTTGAGGAGGCAAGAGAGAGAGGCCCAGCTCCGAGTACCCCACAGCCCCCACTGGGGCGAGTCACATGTGGGTCTCACCAATAGGGTGACATGTATATGTAGAATAAGGTGCTGCTGTTCTATGTGGAGATTGATTGGATTTCTGTCATCTCTTGGCTGAGAGCATTGCTGTTCGTGGCTCTAATGATGGGATCAGGATCTTCTATACATTTCTCCCAAATCCTGTAGATTTGCCATAACTATACAAGATAAGAACAGTAGACGATGTATGATGGAGCCGTCGCCTGCTCTGTCTGTACTGAGGTCCAAAAAGGCCAAAATAGAGATGTTAAAGGATTGTACAATAAGTGGAGAGGATGTGCACAATAGGGTCTTATCCGATATAATCAGTCAATTATAAGTATGGCCGCACTCACCTGGTCAGGTTGTGTGTGACACAACCATTAATTAACCAGACAATTGGATCCTGTTGAGCGCAGCAATCAGTCATAAGAGTTGTATAAAATCATATGCGTTGATATAGGAATCCGGCTTGCAGATCGCGCTGTTCGAAGATTTGGCCAAGTAAATCACTCCAAGAACCTCGGATCTTAAGACGAATGTCCTTTATTCCTTAAGTTAACAATTAATTCTTAAACTCCTGAGGAAGTGTACAGTGGGTACACGAAACGCGTCGAGTCTGTGGAGGAATAAAGATCTTTGTGTTAAGATCCGATGTCCTTGGAGTGATTTTCTTGGCCAAATTTCGAACAGCGCGATCTGCAAACCGGATTCCTATATCAACGCAAAGGAGATTGTACAAAATTAGTAAAAAAGTTTATATTTGTGCAGAATAAAGAGTCCACAGGTTACCAAATTTTTTTGTTTTATAAAATGCTCTTTTTCTCCTCCAAAAATTGGGGGGAAAATGTGATAATTTTATAATCCAAGCAACAGCTTTCAACAGCGACCAATCAGCGGCACGGGATTCATGTATCCCGCCAAGCCGCGCCGCTTCGCTGATTGGTTGCTCGGCGACCAATCATAGAATTAGCGCGGCTTGGCGCGCCTTTGAATTCGCGTCTCTCATTGGTTGCTACGGCGAACAATAAGAGATGCTTGGCGCGCAATTTGAATGCTGCGACATAGTGTGACGCAATTCACTCCTGTCTACAAGGCTGTCAGTCAGTGTGATGCAGTTCAATCCTGTCTACAAGGCTGTCAGTCAGTGTGCAGGAGATAGAAATATGTCGGCTCTGTACAGACGGCCCGCCACTGCTATCAGTGTGTCACTGTGCAATTCACAGGTTAGAAGGAAGAGACAGGGAAGAGAAGCACTCAGATAGGGGGGCTTGGGGCCTGTCAGTACACATACACAGGGTAGGATAGGAGGAAGAGAGGGTTGCAGCAGCACCCAGGGGGCCCCCTGTCAGGGAAGATACACAGGAAGAAGAGCGGGGGGACAGGGGCCCCCCTCTCATGGTCAAATACATAGGTTAGAAGGAAGAGGGGGGGCCCTTGTCAGGCAAATACTCAGTTCCTTGGGGCCCGCAGTCCCCTGCTCTGCGGCTCACATACAGTGCACAGTGCTCTGCAGATCACGTTTTTCCAGTGCTCTGGGGCTCACATGTTCCCAGTGCTCTGCGGCTCACGTGTTCCCAGTGCTCTGCGGCTCACGTGTTCCCAGTGCTCTGCGGCTCACGTGTTCCCAGTACTCTGCGGCTCACGTCGTCCCAGTGCTCTGCAGCTCCAACAGTGTCCAGTGCTCTGTGGCTCACGTGTCACCAGTGCTCTGCGCTCAATGTACAGTGCACAGTGCTCTGGCGGCCCGTGCTCTGCGTTTCCCAGTGCTCTTGGGCTCACGTGTTCCCAGTGCTCTGCAAGCTCACGTGTTCTCAGTGCTCTGCTGCTCACATGTTCCCAGTGCTCTGCGTCTCACGTACAGTGCACAGTGCTCTGCGGCTCACGTACAGTGCACAGTGCTCTACGGATCACGTACAGTGCACAGTGCTCTTCAGATCATGTACAGCACACAGTGTTCTTCAGATCATGTCATGTGCTCAGTGCTCTGCAGAGACATCGTAGAAGAGGGAGACAGACACAGAAAAGGAAGACAGCCATGGGGGGAGAGACAGCACACGGTGGAGGTGCAGCACACAGGGGGGAGACAGTACACATGATGGAGAAAGTCACAGAGGGGGAAAGACAGCACAGGTTGGGAGAGACAGGAGTGATTATATTTATGAGGATTAATAATATATATATTACTATATAATACAGTTCGCATATATATATACTAGATGGCGGCCCGATTCTAAAGAATCGGGTAGTCTAGAATCCATATATAGTTTTATTTACTAATAGATGGTGGCCCGATTCTAACACATCGGGTATTCTAGAATACGTATGTAGTTTATTTATGAAGATTTAAGAATAATGCAATGAATACACAGGTTTTTTCGGGATAAAATATATACATTATCATTTAAATCTTGCGGCAATATCACTGATTGGTCACAGCCGGCCATGACCAGTCAGCGAAGACGGTTTAAATCCCACGCCAATATCGCTGATTGTTTGCTTCCTGCCCATTTGAGATGTGGTTGGGGACTGCCCCTTTTAGATGTGGTTGAGGACTGCTCCTTTAAGATGTGGTTGGCGACCGCCGTATTAAGATGTGGTTGGGACTGTTTCTTTAAGATGTGTTTGGGGACCACCCGTTTAAGAAGTGGTTGGGGACTGCTCCTTTAAAGGTTGAGGACAGCCCCTTTAAGAAGTGGTTGGGGTCCACTCCTTTAAGACATGGTTGGGGATGGCCCCTTTAAGACGTGGTTATGGACAGCCCCTTTAAGAAGTTATTGGGGACTGTCCCTTTAAGAGGTTGGGGACCACCCCTGTTAACTTAACGTGGTTGGGGAGACGTGGTTGCAACTGCCCCTTTAAAATGTAGTTGGGGACTGCACCTTTAAGAGGTTGGGGACAGCCCCTTTAAGAACTGGTTGGAGATGGTCCCTTTAAGATGTGGTTGGGGACCACCTTTTTAAGACATGGTTGGGGACTGCCCCTTTAAGACTGGTTGGGGACCGCCCCTTTAAGATGTGGTTGGGGACTGCCCCTTTAAAAAATGGTTGGGGTAGCCCCTTTAAGATGTGGTTGGGGACCGCCCCTTTAAGATGTGGTTGGGGACTGCCTCTTTAAGATGTGGTTGGGATCCGGCCCTTTAAGAACTGGTTGGGGATGGCCCCTTTAAGAAGTGGCTGTGGACCGCCGCTTTAAGACATGGTTGGGGACCGACCTTTTAAGACATGGTTGGGGACTGCCCCTTTAAGACGTGTTGGGGAACCCCCTTTAAGATTGGCTGGGGACTGCGCCTTTAAGACGTGGTTGGGACCGCCCCTTTAAAATGTGGTTGGGACTGCCCCTTTAAAAAGTGGTTGGGGACAGCCCCTTTAAGAAGTGGTTGGGGTCTGCTCCTTTAAGAACTGGTTGGGGATGGCCCCTTTAAGACGTGGTTGTGGACCACCCCTTTAAGACATGGTTGGGACCGCCCCTTTAAGATGTGGTTGGGGACCGCCCCTTTAAGACGTGGTTGGGGACCGCCCCTTTAAGATGTGGTTGGGGACTGCCCCTTTAAGACGTGGTTGGGGACTGCCCCTTTAAAATATGGTTGGGGACTGCCCCTTTAAAAAGTGGTTGGGGACAGCCCCTTTAAGAAGTGGTTGGGGTCCGCTCCTTTAAGAACTGGTTGGGGATGGCCCCTTTAAGACGTGGTTGTGGACCGCCCCTATAAGACATGGTTGGGGACCGGTCCTTTAAGACGTGGTTGGGGACCGCTCCTTTAAATGTGTTGGGGACTGCCCCTTTAAAAAGTGGTTGGGGTACGGCCCTTTAAGAATGGTTGGGGTGGCCCCTTTAAGAAGTGGTGTGGACTGCCCCTTTAAGACATGGTTGGGGACTGCCCTTTAAGACGTGGTTGGGTAACGCCCCTTAAGAGTGGTTGGGACTGCCCTTTAAGACGTGGTTGGGGACCGCCCCTTTAAGAATGGTTGGGGACTGCCCCTTAAGAAGTGGTGGGGACGCCCCTTTAAAAGTGGTTGGGTCCGCTCCTTTAAGAACTGGTTGGTTGGGGATGGCCCCTTTAAGACGTGGTTGTGGACCGCCCCTTAAGACTGGTTGTGGACCGCCTTTAAGACATGGTTGGGGACGCCCCTTTAAGACGTGGTTGGGGACCGCCCCATTAAGATGTGGTTGGGGACTGCCCCTTTAAAAGTGGTTGGGGCCGGCCTTTAAGAACTGGTTGGGGATGGCCCCTTTAAGAAGTGGTTGGTGGAACTGCCCCTTTAAAAGTGGTTGGGGACCACCCTTTAAGATGTGGTTGGGGACTGTCCCTTTAAGACGTGGTTGGGGACCGCCCCTTTAAAATGTGGTTGGGGACTGCCCCTTTAAAAGTGGTCGGGGACAGCCCCTTTAAGAAGTGGTTGGGGTCGCTCCTTTAAGAACTGGTTGGTTGGGGATGGCCCTTTAAGACGTGGTTGTGGACCGCCCCTTTAGAGCATGGTTGGGGACCGCCCCTTTAAGACGTGGTTGTGGACACGCCCTTTTAAGAATGGTTGGGGACCGCCCCTTTAAGACTGGTTGGGGACCACGCCTTAAGATGTGGTTGGGGATGGCCCTTTAAGAAGTGGTTGGTTGTGAACTGCCCTTTAAAAAGTGGTTGGGGACCACCCCTTTTATTTATCTCCGGACATTTATCTCCGGACAACTCGACAAAGCCACGGAAGTTGGCTTTTGACAGGAAGTAGAATTCTAGGCAATTATATAGTAGATCTAATATATAAAGCTGAATGTGTGTATGTGTGTGTATGTATGAATATCCGGGATTGGCATCTACACTGTTGCCAACTACAGCCACAAAATTTTGCACAGTTACACGTCTGGACCCCGAGAGCGTCATAGGCTATGTTGTGAGGTGAATTTTAACCCTGCGCGTTCCAGTTCACCAAACAATTTTGCCCCTATCTACATAATGGGGAAAAAGTGAATGGAACAGTGTTGGAGGAAACTCCACAGCTGTCAGCTATAGCCACAAAATTTTGCACAGTCACACGTCTGGAGTCCGGGAGCGTCATAGGCTATGTTGTGAAGCAAAATTTTAACCCCGCGCATTTCAATTCACCAAACAATTTTGCCCCTATCTACATAATGGGGAAAAAGTGACAGTTACCAGTTGACAGTTGTGAATGAGAGGGGCTTAATGATAGCACCAAAGACTAATAGCACATACCAGCATATAGTCACTAAGGTGGGGCCCCAACATGAGATATTCACCACGCACGGGGACATGTATACACACCACACGCACACAAAGAGTAACAGCAAGTGTATAGTCGCTAAGGTGCAGCCCCAACATTGGATACTCACCACGCACACGAACAAACACACATACACCACAAAGAGACACACACAACACAGAGACACACACACACCCAAGGGGACACACACCCTATAGCGACACATGCACTCACCCCACAGGGACACACACACACACACAAAGAGACACAGACACACATCACCACACAGATTCCCCCACAAGGACACACACACATAGCCACCCTATAGGGACAAAGCACTCACCCCACAGGGACACACACACCACAAAGAGACACACATCTCACAGACACCCCCCCCCCCACAGGGACACACACATACACAGCCTATAGGGACACATGCACTCACCGCACAGGGACACACACACACCACAAAGAGAAACACACAACACAGAGACACACACACCCCACATAGACCCCCCCCACACACAGAGACACACACACATACACACCCTATAGGAACAAATGCACTCACCCCACAGGGACACACACACACACCACAAAGAGACACACACAACAGAGACACACACCACACAGATCCCCCCGCCCCCACAGGGACACACACACACCCTATAGGGACACATGCACTCACCCCACAGGGACACACACATACACACAGCCCAGGGACACACACAACACAGACAGACACAATGTGCACAAATCGCCTCACACAACTCGCCTCATACGTGTGCTATCTTTAATTTCCTAACATAAACATCTGATTAAAAACAGCCAATGTGCAACACAGTGCCATATAGAGAATTAAGGCAGATGTCAGTCACATGAGCTGTCTATTATGTGTATGTGTTAGGTAACACATACTGCCCGCCCAGGGGGAAGGTTTACTATTGGCTGGAGATTTATTAGGCTCGCTCTATTAGCAATCAATCAGGTCATTAATATGACATATTCAAATTCTATTTTGTTATAGCTAACATCAGTTACTTATTAACCCGGGCGTAGCCGGGTACTACAGCTAGTATATATATATATATATATATAATATATATATATATATAGCCAATATGTGCTAAAGGGGCCAATGAGCACTCTTTTGCCCAGGGCCCACAATAACCTGGAGCTGGCTCCTGTGTCCTCCTGCTGCCTTCACCGCCGGCCCCTGTGTCTCTCTGCCGGGCGCAGTGCTGCCGCCGCCGCTGCGCCGCACGCCGGTCCTGTGCCTGCTGCCATGGCTGCACTGCGCCACCACCGGCTCCTTGTATGTGCGGCTGCTGCTGCCGCCACGCTCCTGTGTCTGCTGCCAGGCTGCTGCTGCCTGCACCGCCGGCTCTTCCTGTGTCTGCTGCCAGGGCTGCCGCTGCTGCCCGTACCGCCGGCTCCTGTGTCCTGCTGCCCGCAATTGTCTCTTGGACAAGAAGAGGGGAAGCTTGATGCTGGTCATATTCCTGGCTTGAAGATCACTGAGGTCTGAAGTGGGCATGAGACAGTCTGATCCCTCCTTGCCCATCACAGAGAGATGTCCAGGCAAAAACAGAGTAATCCCAGGCTGCAGGCAGATTACACGTGAGTAGTGACATCTACCTGCACTCAATGATGAGGAAGGGGAGAGGAGTTTGAGCTAAACTGCTGATACTCACTGTATCTTGGTGCCGGTGTGGCGGTTGGCCTCCACCCAATTCAATATGAGAAATTATGCTGAATCGGCCTCCGTCTTCTATCAAACCTTTATTTACAAATAGTAAAGCCAGCTAATGAATAAGGGGGTTTGTCCCTCGAAACGCATTCAGCGTTTCCCCCCTGTATGATTTATGATGGTTTTAACTATATGTAAATAAAGGTTTGATAGAAGACGGAGGCGGTTCAGCATAATTTCTCATATCTACCTGCACTATAGGAAGTGCCTAGTCTCATTATGTGCTTCCCTCCCATAGCAGGAATAAAGGGATTGTTATACTTGTGTGTTTTTCCCAATCAAGTACCTTAATAAAGTGACCCATCATTATGATGTCACAGCTATGCACCTCACACCGACGTCAGCATACAGCACATAGCAGTGACATTTAATCGTTGATGGCTGCATACTGCCATCCTCCTATCAGGCGTTCACCTGTCTATCTCTCTCTCTCCGTCTCTCTCTCTCGTCTCTCTCTCTCTCTCTCTGTCCGTCTCTCTTGTCCATCTCTCTCTGTCTGTCTCTCTCTGTTCGTCTCTCTCTCTGTCTGTCTCTACACAGCACTATTCTCTCTATACAGGTCCACACTACATGCTGTATTTGTGTATCTATATACTGTATGTATATAGTGTTGACCTGTATATACCGTAGAGTGCTGTCTGTGTATACAAGATATGCAGGCCGGGCAGTCTCTGTATATACGTTTTGCCCAGTCTCCAATGTGTATCCCACAGCAGACTCTAATGTGCATATGTCTCGCAGCAGTCTCTAATGTGCATATATCCCTCTGCCATCTTCATTGTGCATTGGTCCCACTGTCGTCTCTATTGTGCATTTGTCCCGCAGCCGTCTCCACTGTGCATTTATCCCACAGCCATCTCCATTGTGTATACGACCAGCTTCAGTCTCTATTGTGTACTCTCTATTGTGTACAGCCAGCAGCAGTCTCTATTGTGTATCCTCTACTCTGTGTATAGCCAGCAGCCATCTCCATTATCTATACGGCCAGCAGCGGTCTCTATTGTGTATTCTCTATTATGTACGGCCCGCAGCAGACTCTATTGTGTATTCTCTATTGTGTGTATAGGCAGCAGCAGTCTCTATTGTGTATACGGCCCGTAGCCATCCATTGTGTATACAGCTATCAGCTCTCTCTATTGTGTTTTCTATATTGTATATACAGCTATTGTGTATTCAGCCCACAGCAGTCTCAAGTGTGTGTGTTTGTAATATATAATAGACAGAGAGTGTGTAAATAAAGGAAAAACAGCACAAAAATATAAAAAAAAAGCAGACTTTATTGCCCAATGACATGGCCACACATTGGGAAATAAAGTCCACTTTTTTCTATTTTTTTGTGCTGTTTTTCCTTTTTTTATTCTATTGTAAGGAACCATCTGGATTGCTTGTTGGGAAAGCTTTGCACGTAAATTGAAGTAATTTTCCAATTTTTCACTATAAATATAATGTATGTTTGGGTGAAGGCGGAGCATGGGTGGAGGCAGAGCATGGGTGGAGGCTGGACGGAGTCTCAGGGGGGCCCCAAAATTTTGGCAGTAAGGGGCCCCGAAATTCCTAGTGGCAGCCCTGGTGACGAACTTCACTCCTGTCTACAAGGCTGTCAGTCAGTGTGACGCAGTCAATCCTGTCTACCAGGTCTGTCTGTCATAGCAGTTCACTCCTGTTTACAAGGTATTCTAGAATACCCGATGCGTTAGAATCGGGCCTTCATTTAGTTGTATATAATAAAGCTCAGCTGCTGCAGAACCTCATACTATACCTCACCTGCTGCAGAAACTCAAAATACACCTACACACATTGGCTGCCGAGATGGAGTCTGCCCACTGAGAAGTTGGGGGGTGGACAAGGAGGATAGGGATATCAGCGTAGGACTCATCGGACCTGAAGTCACTTTGTCGCAATCGATGAGCAAACAGACATTGGCCAATGTGTGTACCAAGATCTTCAGAAATTAAAAGATAAGATTTTGAGTTTTTTGAAAAAAAACATGTTTTTAAACTTTTTTCTCAAATATATATAGCTTGTTAGCATATGTACATCATTGGTAGTAGTTGAGTGCTGCAGAGTACTTTTATCTAGTTGTTTGATCCAACTTTTTCTGTTTTATATATATATATATATATCTATTATATAATCACGAATCGGAAAAGCGCCCCTTCACGCGCACTTTCCGATGTCGTCATGTGGATACGAATTTAACATTGGGCGCGAAGCGCCCAATGCTGCGCGAGCAATGGCCGCGAGGCCATTGCGAGTCGCTGGCCCAGGGCGAGCAATGGCCGCGAAGCGGCCATTGCGAGTCGCTGGCCCAAAATCGATCCACAGGCCCGGCTACAACCTTTGCCATTTACCGCTCAGGTAGCGCGAGCAATGGCCGCGAGGCCATTGCGAGTCGCTGCCTGAGCCGCAAATCCCTACCCGGGGACCATGGAACGGAGGCGGCACTGCCGCCTCCGCTCCCCGCTACCCACAATTCGCCCCCCCCCCCCATGTCCGCACAGCCCGCCCCCAGCAATGTACGCACAGCTCGCCCCCAGCAATGTCCGCACAGCCCGCCGCCCTATGTCCGCACAGCCCGCCGCCCTATGTCCGCACAGCCCGCCGCCCTATGTCCGCACAGCCCGCCGCCCTATGTCCGCACAGCCCGCCGCCCTATGTCCGCACAGCCCGCCGCCCTATGTCCGCACAGCCCGCCGCCCTATGTCCGCACAGCCCGCCGCCCTATGTCCGCACAGCCCGCCGCCCTATGTCCGCACAGCCCGCCGCCCTATGTCCGCACAGCCCGCCGCCCTATGTCCGCACAGCCCGCCGCCCTATGTTCGCACAGCCCGCCGCCCTATGTCCGCACAGCCCGCCGCCCTATGTCCGCACAGCCCGTCGCCCTATGTCCGCACAGCCCGCCGCCCTATGTCCGCACAGCCCGCCGCCCTATGTCCGCACAGCCCGCCGCCCTATGTCCGCACAGCCCGGCGCCCTATGTCCGCACAGCCCGCCGCCCTATGTCCGCACAGCCCGCCGCCTTATGTCCGCCCTACGCCCGCCGCCTTATGTCCGCCCTACGCCCGCCGCCCTATGTCCGCCCTACGCCCTAAGCCCCCGCAGTCCCCTAACCTAACGCCGCTGTCACCTAAGGCCCTACACCCGAAGCCCCCGCCGTCCCTAACCTAACGCCGCTGTCACCTAAGGCCCTACACCCGAAGCCCCCGCCGTCGCCTAACCTAACGTCCCCGTCTTTCACTTACATGCCTTCAAGTCATCTGATCGTCCGTCCGGCCAGGCGTCCTCTTCCTCCTGCCCCGGGGGTCTTCTCTCTTCCTTCCGCCATCTCCGCCTCTTCGTCCGGCCCCGGGGATCTTCTGTCTTCTTTTCGCCAACTTCCAGCTCCGACGTCCTCTTCCTTCTCATTAAGATAGAATGGACGAAAAATCCGCCATTCTACCTCAATGAGATCTGAGGCCCTCTTCTGATTGGTCGCGGTATACTCCCCTCAGCCAATCAGAAGAGCCCCTCAAAACTGAGACGCAGTTCTCATTCAGGTCCGCCTTTTTTTTTTTTTTTTAATTATTATTTTTATTTAATTATTTATTATTTTTTATTTATTTATTTTATTCTTTTTTAATTATTTTTAAATCATTATTTTTATTATTTAATTTATTTATTTTTTTACTTGCGACTGTGAGACACAGTTCTCATTGCGGTCCGCCTTTTTTTTCCCCATTGACATACATTAGCGGTGTGTCGGCGATTTTATGGCCGTCCACTTGGTTCTATTTGTCGGACCTAAAATCGCGGACACACCGCTAATGCATCTCTATGGCCAGTCAGCTCGATTTCGGATTGAACGCCGACCAATCAGAATTCGAGCTGTGACTGCCCATAGAGATGCATTAGCGGTGTGTCCGCGATTTTAGGGCCGACACATAGAACCAGGTGGCCGGCCATAAAATCGCCGACACACCGCTAATGTATGTCAATGGGAAAAAAAAGCGGACCGCAATGAGAACTGTGTCTCACTGTCGCAAGTAAAAAAATAAATAAATTAAATAATAAAAATAATGATTTAAAAATAATTAAAAAATAATAAAAAAAATAATAAAAATAATAAATAATTAAATAAAAATAATAATTAAAAAAAAAAAAAGGCGGACCGGAATGAGAACTGCGTCTCAGTCTGACTTAAAAAAAATAAATAAATTAAATAATAAAAATAATGATTTAAAAATAATTAAAAAAGAATAAAATAAATAAATAAAAAATAATAAATAATTAAATAAAAATAATAATTAAAAAAAAAAAAAAAAGGCGGACCTGAATGAGAACTGCGTCTCAGTCTGACTTAAAAAAAATAAATAAATTAAATAATAAAAATAATGATTTAAAAATAATTAAAAATTAATAAAAAAAAAAAAAAAAAAATAATAAATAATTAAATAAAATTAATTTTTTTAAAGTCAGACTGAGACACAGTTCTCATTCCGGTCCGCCTTTTTTTTTTTTTTAATTATTATTTTTATTTAATTATTTATTATTTTTTATTTATTTTTTTTATTAATTTTTAATTATTTTTAAATCATTATTTTTATTATTTAATTTATTTATTTTTTTTAAGTCAGACTGACACACAGTTCTCATTCCGGTCCGCCTTTTTTTTTTTTGTTAATTATTATTTTTATTTAATTTTTTATTATTTTTTATTAATTTTTTTTATTATTTTTTTATTATTTTTAAATCATTATTTTTATTATTTAATTTATTTATTTTTTTTAAGTCAGACTGAGACGCGGTTCTCATTCCGGTCCGCCTTTTTTTTTTTTTTAATTATTATTTTTATTTAATTATTTATTATTTTTTATTATTTTTTTTTTATTATTTTTTAATTATTTTTAAATCATTATTTTTATTATTTAATTTATTTATTTTTTTACTTGCGACAGTGAGACACAGTTCTCATTGCGGTCCGCCTTTTTTTCCCATTGACATACATTAGCGGTGTGTCGGCGATTTTATGGCCGTCCACCTGGTTCTATTTCTCGGCCCTAAAATCGCGGACACACCGCTAATGCATCTCTATGGGCAGTCAGCTCGATTTCGGATTGAACGCCGACCAATTAGAATTCGAGCTGTGACTGCCCATAGAGATGCATTAGCGGTGTGTCCGCGATTTTAGGGCCGACACATAGAACCAGGTGGCCGGCCATAAAATCGCCGACACACCGCTAATGTATGTCAATGGGAAAAAAAAGGCGGACCGCAATGAGAACTGTGTCTCACTGTCGCAAGTAAAAAAATAAATAAATTAAATAATAAAAATAATGATTTAAAAATAATTAAAAAATAATAAAAAAAAATAATAAAAAATAATAAATAATTAAATAAAAATAATAATTAAAAAAAAAAAAAAGGTGGACCGGAATGAGAACTGTGTCTCAGTCTGACTTAAAAAAAATAAATAAATTAAATAATAAAAATAATGATTTAAAAATAATTAAAAATTAATAAAAAATAATAAATAATTAAATAAAAATAATAATTAAAAAAAAAAAAAAAGGCGGACCAGAATGAGAACTGCGTCTCAGTCTGAGTTAAAAAAAAAAAAAAAATTAAATAATAAAAAAAATTATTTAAAAATAATTAAAAAATAATAAACAACAAAAAAAAAACAATAATAAATAATTAAATAAAAATAATAATTAAAAAAAAAAAAAAAAGGCGACCTGAATGGAGACTCTTTGAAAGAGTGTCCATTCAACGCCCATCGCACTTACTTACGCCCCCCCGCCATTTGTGATTTCAAACGCCCAATCAGCACTCACTTTACGCCCCCCCATTTTGTGGTTTCAAATTTCACAGACCAGTTATAAGCGCGAAATTTGAAAACACAAATCATTTCGTCTACCCGCTACCTCGAAGACGGACTGCCGATACCGAGGCCGCAAGAAGACTCCTTCTGGATTTACCGAAGCAAGCTTCAAGACGACCGCTACTACCTACAGCTAAGATATCCTTTAGAGCTAAAACCTTTCTTTATTTACCGCTCCCCAGCCCACACACTACCACTACCGCCGCCGCTCCCCAGCCTCACAACACCGCCCCGCCGACGCTCCCCAGCCCCCCGCCAATACCTACTCCGGACCATGGAGCGAGTCGCTGCCTGACCGCAACTCGCCCCAGTCCGCACAATCCCGCCGCCATGTCCGCACTACCCGCCCGCCGCCATGTCCGCACACCGCCGCCGCCGCCATCCGCACACCGCCTCCGCCTGTCCGCACACGCCGTCCCACGCGCCGCCAAGTCCCACACCCCCGCCGCCGCCATGACCGCACACCCTCCCCCGCGCCCATGTCCACACCCCCGCCGCCGCCATGTCCGCACACACCCGCCGCCGCCGCCATGTCCGCACACCCGCCGCCGCCATGTCCGCACACCCGCCGCCGCCCCATGTCCGCACACCCGCCGCCGTCGCCGCCATGTCCGCACGCCCCCCGCCATGTCCGCACGCCGCCCGCCATGTCCGCCACCCCGCCATGTCCGCGCCACCCGCCGCCATGTCCGCCCACCCGCCGCCATGTCCGCACACCCGCCGCCATGTCCGCACACCCGCCGCCATGTCCGCACACCCGCCGCCATGTCCGCACACCCGCCGCCATGTCCGCACACCCGCCGCCGTCGCCGCCGCCATGTCCGCACACCCGCCGCCATGTCCGCACACCCGCCGCCGTCGCAGCCGCCATGTCCGCACACCGCCGCCCGCCATGTCCGCACACCCGACCGCCGCCCCATGTCCGCACACCCGCCGCCATGTCCGCACACCCGCCGCCGTTCGCCGCCGCCATGTCCGCACACCCGCCGCCATGTCCGCACACCGCCCCGCCGCCATGTCCGCACACCCGCCGCCATGTCCGCACACACCCGCCGCCATGTCCGCACACCCGCCGCCATGTCCGCACACCCGCCGCCATGTCCGCACACCCGCCGCCATGTCCGCACACCCGCCGCCATGTCCGCACACCCGCCGCCGCAGTCGCACGCCGCCCATGCCGACACCCCGCCGCCGCCCCCCGCCATGTCCGCACACCCGCCGCCATGTCCGCACACCCGCCGCCTGTCCGCACACGCGCGCCGGCCATGTCCGCATACCCGCCGCCATGTCCGCACACCCGCCGCCGCCATGTCCGCACACCCGCCCGCCCATGTCCGCCACGACACACGCCCCGCCATGTCCGCACACCCGCCGCCATGTCCGCACACCCGCCGCCATGTCCGCACACCCGCCGCCATGTCCGCACACCCGCCGCCATGTCCGCACACCCGCGCCGCCGCCGTCCGCCGCCATGTCCGCTCACCCCGCCGCCGCCGCCGCCATGTCCGCACACCCGCCGCCAGTCGCACAGCCGCGCGCCGCGCCATGTCCGCACACCCCGCCGCCCATGTCCGCACCACCCGCCGCCGTCGCCGCCGCCATGTCCGCACACCCGCCGCCATGTCCGCACACCCGCCGCCATGTCCGCACACCCGCCGCCATGTCCGCACACCCGCCGCCGTCGCCGCCGCCATGTCCGCATACCCGCCGCCATGTCCGCACACCCGCCGCCGCCGCCATGTCCGCACACCCGCCGCCATGTCCGCACCACCCGCCGCCATGTCCGCACACCCGCCGCCATGTCCGCACACCCGCCGCCATGTCCGCACACCCGCCGCCATGTCCGCACACCCGCCGCCATGTCCGCACACCCGCCGCCGTCGTCGCCCGCCATGTCCGCACACCCGCCGCCGCCGCCATGTCCGCACACCCGCCGCCGCCGCCATGTCCGCACACCCGCCGCCGCCGCCATGTCCGCACACCCCGCCGCCGCCGCCATGTCCGCACACCCGCCGCCGCCGCCATGTCCGCACACCCCGCTCCCGCCGCTGTCCCCTGCCCCTCTCGCTAAAGCCCTAAACCCTAACCCCCCCGCCGTCCCCTAACCTAACGCCGCTGTCACCTAAGGCCCTACACCCGAAGCCCCCGCCGTCCCCTAACCTAACGCCGCTGTCACCTAAGGCCCTACACCCGAAGCCCCCGCCGTCCCCTAACCTAACGTCGCTGTCACCTAAGGCCCTACACCCGAAGCCCCCGCCGTCCCCTAACCTAACGTCCCCGTCGATCACTTACATGCCTTCAAGTCATCTGATCGTCCGTCCGGCCAGGCGTCCTCTTTCCTCCGGCCCCGGGGTCTTCTCTCTTCTTTCCGCCATCTCCGCCTCTTCGTCCGGCCCCGGGGATCTTCTGTCTTCTTTTCGCTAACTTTCACCTCCGACGTCCTCTTCCTCTTCTGATTGGTCGCTGTATACTGCCCTCAGCCAATCAGAAGAGCCCCTCTTTTTTTATTATTTTTAAATTATTTTTAAATCATTTTTTTTATTATTTAATTTATTTATTTTTTTAAAGTCAGACTGCGACACAGTTCTCATTCCGGTCCGCCTTTTTTTTTTTTTTAATTATTATTTTTATTTAATTATTTATTATTTTTTATTAATTTTTTTTATTATTTTTAAATTATTTTTAAATCATTATTTTTATTATTTAATTTATTTATTTTTTTACTGCGAGTGAGACACAGTTCTCATTGTGGTCCGCCTTTTTTTTCCCATTGACATACATTAGCGGTGTGTCGGCGATTTTATGGCCGCCCACCTGGTTCTATTTCTCGGCCTTAACATCGCGGACACACCGCTAATGCATCTCTATGGGCAGTCAGCCCGATTTCGGATTGAACGCCGACCAATCAGAATTCGAGCTGACTGCCCATAGAGATGCATTAGCGGTGTGTCCGCGATTTTAGGGCCGACGAATAGAACCAGGTGGCCGGCCATAAAATCGCCGACACACCGGTAATGTATGTCAATGGGAAAAAAAAGGCGGACCGCAATGAGAACTGTCTCACTCGCAAGTAAAAAAATAAATAAATTAAATAATAAAAATAATGATTTAAAAATAATTTAAAAATAATAAAAAAATAAATAAAAAATAATAAATAATTAAATAAAAATAATAATTAAAAAAAAAAAATTTTAAAATAAAAAAATAATTTAATAATACAAAAAAAATTTAAAAATTAAAAAAAAAAAATACAAAAATAATTAAAAAAAAAAATACTAATATTACTGTTAATAATAATGCTATTAATGGTAATATTTATGCTATTAATGGTAATAATTATGGTATTAATGGTAATAATTATGGTATTAATGGTAATAATTATGCTATTAATGGTAATAATTATGCTATTAATGGTAATAATTATTCTATTAATGGTAATAATTATTCTATTAATGGTAATATTTATGCTATTAATGCTAATAATTATGCTATTAATGGTAATAATTATGCTATTAATGGTAATAATTATGCTATTAATGCTAATAATTATGGTATTAATACTAATAATTATGGTATTAATGCTAATTATGCTATTAATGCTAATTATGCTATTAATGCTAATTATGGTATTAATGGTAATATTTATGCTATTAATGCTACTATTATTGTTATTGATGATGGTATTGATGATGCTATTGATGATGGTTTTGATGATGGTTTTGATATTTATGGTATTGGTATTATGTATGCACATAATAATTATGCTATTAATGTTAATAATTATGCTATTAATGCTAATAATTATGCTATTAATGGTAATTATGCTATTAATGCTAATAATTATGGTATTAATGCTAATAATTATGGTATTAATGCTAATAATTATGCTATTAATGGTAATATTTATGCTATTAATGGTAATATTTATGCTATTAATGCTAATAATTATGCTATTAATGGTAATAATTATGCTATTAATGGTAATAATTATGCTATTAATGCCAATAATTATGGTATTAATGCCAATAATTATGGTATTAATGCTAATAATTATGGTATTAATGCTAATTATGCTATTAATGCTAATTATGCTATTAATGGTAATAATTATGGTATTAATGGTAATAATTATGGTAATAATTATGATATTAATGGTAATAATTATGCTATTAATGGTAATAATTATGGTATTAATGGTAATAATTATGCTATTAATGCTAATAATTATTCTATTAATGGTAATAATTATTCTATTAATGGTAATATTTATGCTATTAATGCTAATAATTATGCTATTAATGCTATTAATTATGATATTAATGCTAATTATGGTATTAATGCTAATTATGCTATTAATGCTAATTATGCTATTAATGGTAATAATTATGCTATTAATGGTAATAATTATGCTATTAATGCCAATAATTATGGTATTAATGCCAATAATTATGGTATTAATGCTAATAATTATGGTATTAATGCTAATTATGCTATTAATGCTAATTATGCTATTAATGGTAATAATTATGGTATTAATGGTAATAATTATGGTAATAATTATGCTATTAATGGTAATAATTATGCTATTAATGGTAATAATTATGGTATTAATGGTAATAATTATGCTATTAATGCTAATAATTATTCTATTAATGGTAATAATTATTCTATTAATGGTAATATTTATGCTATTAATGCTAATAATTATGCTATTAATGCTAATAATTATGATATTAATGCTAATTATGGTATTAATGCTAATTATGCTATTAATGCTAATTATGGTATTAATGGTAATATTTATGCTATTAATGGTAATAATTATGCTATTAATGCTACTATTATTGTTATTGATGATGCTATTGATGATGGTTTTGATGATGGTTTTGATGATGGTTTTGATGATGGTTTTGATATTTATGGTATTGGTATTATGTATGCACATAATAATTATGCTATTAATGTTAATAATTATGCTATTAATGCTAATAATTATGCTATTAATGGTAATTATGGTATTAATGGTAATAATTATGGTATTAATGCTAATAATTGCTATTAATGGTAATATTTATGCTATTAATGGTAATAATTATGCTATTAATGGTAATAATTATGCTATTAATGCCAATAATTATGGTATTAATGCCAATAATTATGGTATTAATGCTAATAATTATGGTATTAATGCTAATTATGGTATTAATGTTAATTATGCTATTAATGGTAATTATGCTATTAATGGTAATAATTATGGTATTTATGGTAATAATTATGTATTTATGGTAATAATTATGCTATTAATGCTAATAATTATGCTATTAATGCTAATAATTATGCTATTAATGCTAATAATAATGCTATTGCTAATATTATTGTTATTGATGATGCTATTGATGATGCTATTGATGATGGTTTTCATGATGGTTTTGATGATGCTATTGATGATGGTTTTGATGATGGTTTTGATGATGGTTTTGATGATGGTTTTGATGATGGTTTTGATGATGGTTTTGATATTTATGGTATTGGTATTATGTATGCACATAATAATTATGCTATTAATGTTAATAATTATGCTATTAATGCTAATAATTATGGTATTAATGCTAATAATTATGGTATTAATGCTAATAATTATGGTATTAATGCTAATTATGCTATTAATGCTAATTATGCTATTAATGGTAATAATTATGGTATTAATGGTAATAATTATGGTATTAATGGTAATAATTATGCTATTAATGGTAATAATTATGCTATTAATGGTAATAATTATGGTATTAATGGTAATAATTATGCTATTAATGCTAATAATTATGATATTAATGCTAATTATGGTATTAATGCTAATTATGCTATTAATGCTAATTATGGTATTAATGGTAATATTTATGCTATTAATGGTAATAATTATGCTATTAATGCTACTATTATTGTTATTGATGATGCTATTGATGATGGTTTTGATGATGGTTTTGATGATGGTTTTGATATTTATGGTATTGGTATTATGTATGCACATAATAATTATGCTATTAATGTTAATAATTATGCTATTAATGCTAATAATTATGCTATTAATGGTAATTATGGTATTAATGCTAATAATTATGGTATTAATGCTAATAATTATGGTATTAATGCTAATAATTGCTATTAATGGTAATATTTATGCTATTAATGGTAATAATTATGCTATTAATGGTAATAATTATGCTATTAATGCCAATAATTATGGTATTAATGCCAATAATTATGGTATTAATGCTAATAATTATGGTATTAATGCTAATAATTATGGTATTAATGCTAATAATTATGGTATTAATGTTAATTATGCTATTAATGGTAATTATGCTATTAATGGTAATAATTATGGTATTTATGGTAATAATTATGGTATATATGGTAATAATTATGGTATTTATGGTAATAATTATGCTATTAATGCTAATAATTATGCTATTAATGCTAATAATTATGGTATTAATGCTAATAATTATGCTATTAATGCTAATTAATAAATGCTATTGCTAATATTATTGTTATTGATGATGCTATTGATGATGCTATTGATGATGGTTTTGATGATGGTTTTGATGATGGTTTTGATGATGGTTTTGATGATGGTTTTGATATTTATGGTATTGGTATTATATATGCACATAATAATTATGCTATTAATGTTAATAATTATGCTATTAATGCTAATAATTATGGTATTAATGCTAATAATTATGGTATTAATGCTAATAATTATGCTATTAATGGTAATATTTATGCTATTAATGGTAATAATTATGCTATTAATGGTAATAATTATGCTATTAATGCCAATAATTATGCTATTAATGCCAATAATTATGGTATTAATTCTAATAATTATGCTATTAATGCTAATAATTATGCTATTAATGATAATAATTATGGTATTAATGCTAATAATTATGCTATTAATGCTAATAATAATGCTATTGCTAATATTATTGTTATTGATGATGGTATTGATGATGCTATTGATGATGTTATTGATGATGGTTTTGATGATGCTATTGATGATGCTATTGATGATGGTTTTGATGATGGTTTTGATATTTATGGTATTGGTATTATGTATGCACATAATAATTATGCTATTAATGTTAATATTTATGCTATTAATGCTAATAATTATGCTATTAATGGTATTTATGCTATTAATGCTAATAATTATGGTATTAATGCTAATAATTATGGTATTAATGCTGATAATTATGCTATTAATGGTAATATTTATGCTATTAATGCTAATAATTATGCTATTAATGGTAATAATTATGCTATTAATGGTAATAATTATGCTATTAATGCCAATAATTATGGTATTAATGCTAATAATTATGGTATTAATGCTAATTATGGTATTAATGGTAATAATTATGCTATTAATGCTAATAATAATGCTATTGCTAATATTATTGTTATTGATGATGCTATTGATGATGCTATTGATGATGCTATTGATGATATTGATGATGGTTTTGATGATGCTATTGATGATGCTATTGATGATGCTATTGATGATGCTATTGATGATGCTATTGATGATGGTTTTGATGATGGTTTTGATATTTATGGTATTGGTATTATGTATGCACATTTAATGTCCTTAAGTATTCAGTGACCTCTTACTATTATTGATATGAATGAGAAACATGTTTATATATTTGTAATACGTTGTAGGGTAAATTAAAGGACATACAAAACATGATATTTAAATATGTTCATTGTCTATCTGGAACTTATTATTTTCCTTAATAATTATTCTATACTTTTCAAGAATTCTTTTCTCCCAAAAAGCTTTTGTAAAAGCTCTTGCGTACCTATACATCTCCAAGCATAGTATTACCTTTGTATGTTCTAACATGACTTCAAAGGATACTAGCAAGGATGTTGGCGGGTACAAAGCCGCATGGATGCGTAAGACACGTGCTAAAGAAACTGAAGAAGAGCGACAATGTCGTTTGGATAAGTCTAAAGCTGAGTATAAGCAACGCATTGCAACGGAGTCGCTGGAACAAAAACAACTACGGTTGGGCAAAAATGCTCAGAAGCTACATCAACGGCGTCAAAAAAAAAAAGCGACACCACCAGTACATCACTCTGCTGATCAGACAGTAACTTCCTCAGTACAACAGTCTGCTGATCAAACTACAAGCTCACCTGTACAATACTCTGCTGATGTAACTCAGTGTGCTGATCAAATAGTAACCTCATCAGTACTACAGTCTGCTGATCCAACTGTAAGCTCACCAGTACTACAGTTTGCTCTAGCTCTTTCTAGCAGTTCACCAGATGAAAGGAGCACAATTCCTCAAGTTTCATCACCGCGTAAAGCAACAGCAAAGCGTAAACATTGTGCTGAGGAGACGTCACGCACAAAACGTTTTCGCCTTGAACAACAACAAACTCCTTTGGAGGCACAAATTGCTCAGGAGTCTTCACTATCCAAACAGAGCCGCTTACGTAAAAGTGGTGCCTCCCGTCGTCAACACCGCAAAAAGACGTCTTCTACTGTTACACAAGTGGATCCTGACTCTTTTTCTGCTTTATTACTTCAACGTCTCATCTATGTCGGTTTGCAGAAAGAAAATCGTATTTACCTACCTACACCTCCCTCTTCATATCCACCTGGATTTACAGATAGTGATTTTGGCATTGTGGAACATACCTGTGGCTCTATGATATTCATATGTAAGCATTGTGAAGCTCGACATTTCATGGATGAGATGCCATCGGATAAACAGTATACTCTCTGTTGTCACAAGGGGAAGGTCAAGGTTCCGTTACCTCAGTATCCAGAGATGTTGGAATGTATTCTTAAAGGTCAAAGTCCATACAGTCGGAATATGATGGATAACATCAGAAGTATTAATAGTTCATTTGGTTTTGCTTCTATGGGTGCAAGTATTGCTCCCCCACCTGGACATGGCCCTTATTGCTTCCGGATTCATGGCCAAATTTATCACCGTACTGGAACACTACATCCTGCTCCAGATCAAGCTCCTGCTTATGCCCAACTCTACATTTTAGATACTGCCACTGCTAATGACCAACGTTTACAGTGTGATGAAAATAAGAAATGTCATCCTAAATTGATGCGGCTCATTGCTAACTTATTAGATCGCATTAATCCTTTTGTTTCCGAATACAAAATGTTACGTTTTGTTGAACAAGAGGAACAGGAGAAGGCAATTGAAAATGGTACTGTCATGCCTAATATCATCATGGCTCTTAAACAGGATCGAGAACAAGACCCAAGACGTTATAATAAGCCAATTGTTAATGAAGTTGCTGTGGTCTTTGAAAATGCTGATGGAGAGCCGCCTTTCAATAGAGACATTTTAATTCATCTGAAACCTGACCCAAACAATCCTTTAGCTCCAAAAACACAGCAAGTTAGTATTCTCCACAGTAATTTGGATGCTTTACTGTATCCGTTATTTTTTCCGCATGGTGAACAAGGCTGGCATGAGGGACTGAAGCATCAAGGTGAAAATCCACGGAGAATTACACAATTGCAGTATTACTGTTATTTGCTATCTGTACGTCCTGGGTTCAATCCTATTTTAAATGGTGGAAAACTAACGCAACAGTATTTAGTAGATGCGTATATAAAAATTGAGGCTAATCGCTTAAATTTTATACGTCAACATCAAAAAGACTTAAAAGTGGAAGACTATTGCGTACTACAGGAACATCTGCAAAGAAAATCTTTTGAAAAAGGAATTCCTATTGGCAAGACGGTCATTTTACCATCGTCATTTGAAGGCAGTCCCAGAAACATGCAGCAGAGGTATCAAGATGCCATGGCTATTGTTACAAAATTTGGACGCCCAGATCTTTTCATAACAATGACCTGTAATCCCAAATGGAGCGAGATTATCCACAATTTAGAACCATGGCAGAGGGTGGAACACAGACCGGATTTAGTCTCCCGTGTCTTCAAAATAAAATTAGAAGCCCTATTAAAAGATATAAACAGTGGATTATTTGGCAAGATTTGTGCAATGATTCATGTAATAGAATTCCAAAAGCGAGGACTACCACATGCTCACATTTTGGTTATTCTGGATAGCAATTCCAAATTACGCACTGAGGTAGATGTCGATCGTACTGTTTGGGCAGAAATTCCTGACCCATCCGAGTATCCTGTGCTCCATCAAATTGTGATGCAACATATGATTCATGGACCCTGTGGACAATTGAACCCCAATTCTCCATGTATGGATATTGGAAAGTGTAAAAAAGGATTCCCAAAAGATTTCCAACCAAAAACTGTAATACCACACGATGCCTACCCAACTTATCAACGCAATGCAGGACCTTCATTTACACAACGTTCTCACATGGTTGATGATTCTTGGGTTGTTCCCTATAACCCTTTCTTACTATTAAAGTATAAGTGTCATATAAATGTGGAAATCTGTGCATCCATTCAAAGTGTCAAGTATCTATTCAAATATGTTTACAAGGGGCATGATAAAGCCAATCTGGAAATTTCTCAAACAAACATACAACATGATGAACCTCACCAATTTATGGACTCAAGATACGTCAGTGCACCGGAGGCAGCTTGGAGAATTTTTGCCTATCCAATGCATAAACAATCACACAGCATTGTTCGCCTTGCCGTACATCTGCCACAGTCACAACCCCTTTATTTTCATGAAGATGCTTCTGTTGAGAACATTGCTGCCATGACACATAAAAAATCAACTCTTATGGCCTACTTTGAACTGAATGAGAATGACCCACGTGCTCATGAATACTTCTACCGCCAAATTCCTGAGCACTATGTCTGGAAAGCTGGTGCATGGGAAATTAGGCAGAAACGTGGAACAACAGTCATTGGAAGAATGTATACGGTCAGTATGAAAGATGAAGAACGCTACTATTTACGGTTGTTGTTACTACATGTAAAAGGAGCAACAAGTTTTGAGCACATTAAGACCGTTAATGAAGTCGAGTACCCAACTTTTAAACAGGCAGCAATAGCCCTTGGATTACTTTTGGATGACAGTGTTTGGCGAAATACCTTACTGGATGGCTGTGTTCTAAACATGCCTGCACAGCTTCGGGATATGTTTGCTTACATATGTATCTTTGGTCCTCCTGCTCATCCATTGGAGTTGTGGCAAGAATTTAAAAAAGATTTTATTGAAGACTACTGCCGTGCATATCACCCTAACAATGAGGACTGTGAGCATTGTGAAGGCTATGCAATGACAGATGTTCAAAATGTGTTAAAATTTCATGGCAAAAGCTTTACGGATTTTAATCTACCACGCCCCAAAAGAAAACAACAACTACAACCACAATACGACAAAGAGGAGGAGTTTAGAAGAGCCCAAGAAATGAAAGAAACTTTAAATCAACAACAACTTCTGGCCTATAATGCCATAAATGAAGCATTACAGGATACAAGTCAGCAAGCTAAGTGCTTTTTCATTGATGGCCCAGGTGGCAGTGGGAAAACATATTTGTATGATTTGTTAATTCGTCAAATAAGAGGAGAAGGAGAAACTGTGTCACCTGCTGCCAGTACTGGGATTGCAGCCAACTTATTGGAAGGAGGAAGAACCATCCATTCACTTTACGGGATACCTATTCCAATTAATGAAACGTCTGTGTCAAGAATCAAAAATGATACTGATGCTGCACACCATTTGAAAAGTACTAAACTTTTTATTATTGATGAATCCACTATGCTATCCAAATTTGCACTGCATGTCATTGACCAACTATTAAAGGATGTTATGACCAAAGATATCTCGAAGAAAAATAAAACACCCTTTGGAGGGAAAGTCATTGTTCTGGGAGGAGACTTTCGTCAGTGTCTTCCTATTATTCCTCATGGAACACGAACTGATATCGTAGAGAGCTGCATTAAATATTCCAGACAATGGCAGATTTTCACTCAATTGCCACTACTTGACAACATGCGCTCTGTTGATCCAGAATACAGCAATTGGATACTTCAGCTGGGAAATGGACAATTGACCAATTCTTATAACCTTGGAGATGATGTTATAGAAATCCCTGAAGATATGATTTGCACAGGTTCACTAATATTTGACATTTTTGGTGAAAACATTGTAATTGATGTCAATGACAATGAAAGCATTCATACAGCAGCATCACATGCCATTCTTTGCCCCAAAAATGATGATGTGGATCAGGTCAACTCTAAGATCATGGATTGCATTGCTGGAGAGTATACAGAATACATTAGTGATGATTCCATTGATCCGGACGAGACAGAGGACCCAGAGCAATACCCTGTTGAATTTTTAAATTCACTTACACCCACGGGGATGCCATCTCATCGTCTGAAATTAAAAATTGGCACCATTGTAATGCTTTTGAGGAACTTCAACAGCAGAAAAGGTCTTTGCAATGGGACTCGCTTAATTGTCACCGGTTTGTTTGCCAACATGATTCGAGCAAGAGTCATTACTGGGTCTGCTGGAGGAAATGTGGTTTTCATTCCCAGGATTGATTTGTGCCCATCAGAAACCGGCTTGCCTTTTAAGTTAAGACGTCGCCAATTTCCTCTGAAGCCAGCTTTTGCCATGACAATAAACAAATCCCAAGGACAAACACTTGAGAAAGTAGGCATTTTTTTGCCAGAACCTGTTTTTGGACATGGACAATTGTATGTGGCTTTTTCAAGAGTGAGAAGACGATCCAATGTAAAAGTGAAAGTGGTGGACACTCCAATCCAAGGAAAATTGCTGCCTAACAGTGACAAAGTTTTTACCAAAAATATTGTCTACAAGAATATTTTGCACTGAACTCTTCCCTATGACTATTCTTCTGTTTATTTATCTTTTGAAAAAAAAAAAAAAAAAAAAAAAAAAAAAAATTTTACTGTTTTACATTTTATTCTTTTATATACTGATTTCTACTATATTTTTGTGAACACACATTTAAAATAATATGAGAGATGTGTATCATCCACATTTCTACAGTGGGTGATAGAAACCACTATTTCAAGCTCCAGCACTATATGTGCTGAGAGATTTCATTGTCACTCTTTACAGGGAGAGGTTTTTGTGAACAGCTAAGAGACGGGTGGGATGGCTGTTCACACACATCTCATTAGCAAGGTGTGTTCCACATGTTTAGATAGATAGGGACAAACATAAATTATTAATTAGATTCTACCACACCATTTTTCTTAGATTTTTTCACTTTGTTGAGGAATATACTAAATGATAATAATTGATCATGAAGGACTCACCAACAACATACTTGCTGTAATTTTCATAATTGCATATATGTAATTTGTACTTAACTTGCGGTTTGTGCAGACAACATAGTTGCAGCAGTGTCATCCACATCAACTGCAGTCACCTGTGGTTAGTTAGTCGATGCATCTTATGCACCTGCTGAAGCTACGTTAACTCCATTTACCGTAGGTTAACTACAAGTTTTTTTGTTATTGCATGGATATTGCTGCAAGTCTGTAGCTGGTAACTCCTTCTGTATCAATTTACAAAATTTTATTATTTACATCACAATCCTCAAAAAATCTAAGAAAAATTCAGGTATAAAAAATATTTAAATTATATCAATTCGGATTTAGTTAGATTAGGACTCACCAGGCGTAAGGGCATCTTGACGCGATTGGTGGGCTGACACAAACTGGCTGATACACCTATTACTGTTAATTCATCAATTTTAATGATTGATGCATTAAGAAGTATTGCTACTTTGTGTTCTAAGACCCTTACAACATAATTATTCAATTTTCCTTATATGATATCAACAATACAAATATATATAGTTGCTGTAAAGATGTCATTGGAATAATTGGATTATTTAAAAATCTTTAAAAAAACAATAAACATATTCTAGACAACCAATGCATTTGCATTAGTCTAACAGCTATAACTACTATAATCAAATTAACGTACGTTCTAGAATCCCGATGCATTTGCATCGGGCTCACAGCTAGTATATATATATGTATATATTATTTAAAGAGTAAAAAAAAACTCATATGCGGAGTTATCCAGAAGCCTGACCTCACACTGCATCAAGGTAGCCGGGAAAGAAGAGGGAGATTTACTGCCTCCTCGCAGCTCTCTGCAACTTGCTAGCGGGAATTGAAAATAGATCCCACTGACAGGAACAGGGGCCGCAGGGGCTGCATGGGCAGCAGGAGCAGATGACTTGTCTGCGTTCTAATCACAGGATTTATTGTCGACATTGGCACGTGAAACTTCTGAGGGGGCCCCTAACCAGGTAACCTCAGCAGATGATTGCGTGGTTTAAAAAAAAAACTCTACACAAAGGCCAATACTGATATTACCATCGTATGGTGACCACATAATGGTAGATACCAGCCCTGCAGAACTTGTGATTGATTGCACTTATAGATGGTGACTTACCTCTAATGGTTTTTCTTATGGAGTTTTTCACTTTTCCTATCTTTTCCATCTGGACCAGACCAACACAACATCTCCAGAAATGGCTTATCAACAGAGATGACAACACAGACTCCCATCTATTCCCAAACTGAACAAACTCCTCATCCTACTGATGCACCAATGCTAAGCCACTGCTGTGTCAATATTATTGTACCTGCTCTGTGGTACTGTGTGTCCTCTAGATGAAGAAATAAACTTCTAGAATATATTAATCCCATGTTCGTTCAAGTACCCTACAAAACAATGCCCACATTCTTTCCCCTAAAACGTAATAATGCCCCCTATGTGCCCCTTTGCCAGTCATAATAACATGCATGCCCCTATAAAAATAATCATCCACTTAAAGGGGTTGTCCGGGCTTTTTGTAGAATTTCTATGTGTTTCTAGGCTGCAAAATGTTGACAGTTTGTAATATACATCCTGTCAACATTTTGCATTATCACCCAGATATCGCCTATATGTGGCTGCCAGGGAATGACCAGGGGGCATGTTTGTGTTGGAGACTGCATGGAAAAGGAGAATTGGTCGTTTATTTCCAGACCCCTCCAAATACGCCCCCTCCCACCAGTCTACAGTACGCCCGGCCACCCTCAGACTCCTACAGGTCCACCCAAACCCCTAATGTGACCACCCACCCCCATGGCACACAGAGGTCCCCTGCTCCACTGACACAGTGTGCCAAATCCTCAGCTGTGTGAAGTAGATTGTGTCAGTGCAGGAGGGGACTGCTCAGTGTAATATGGTGCGTGCGCTCACCTAGTCCCCTGCAGCCATTATCAGTGGAGCCGAGGACCACAGTCCAGGCTCTCTGTGCATAAACAGGACCAGCTCCACTGCACAGAGAGTCCGGTCATGTCTATATCGCAGCTGCCTGCGCTCTATGCTCCGCTCTGCAGGGCAGGAGATACAGGAGTAGCATCGGCTCCACATTACATAGCGGAGCATAGAGAGGCAGCAGCAGCGGTATAGACCTGACCAAGCACTCTGTGATGTGAAGCTGGCAGCTGCGGTATAGACAGGACCGGGCTCTCTGAGCAGTGAAGCTGGCAGCTGTGGTATAGACAGGACCGGGCTCTCTGTGCAGTGGAGCCAATCCTGTCTATGCACAGAGAACAGGGACTGTGGTCCTGGGCTCCAAGGCACCCCAAAGAGGACTGGATGAGCACACACACTATATTACATTCATTGGTCCCCTGCTGCACTGACACAATGTACTTCACACAGCTAAGTATTTGGCACACTGTGTCAATAGAGCACCTTTGTGTGCAATGGGGGTGGGTGGTCACATTAGGATTTGGGGTGGACCTGTAGGAGTCTGGTGGTAGCCGGGCATACTGTATAGTGGGGGGGTGTGTTTGGAGGAGTCTGGGAGTAAAAGACCAGTTCTGCACTTCCATGCAGGCTCCACCATGAACACGCCCCCTGGACTTCCCTGGCTGCCGCAAATAGGTGATATCTGGGTGACAATGCAAAATGTTGACAGGATGTATACTACAAACTGTCAACATTTTTCAGCCCAGATACACATAAAAATTCTACAAAAAGCCCGGACAACCCCTTTAACATTTAATAATATCCAAAGTCTCACCCTGTGCAGCTCCCCTCTACACAGTATGATGTGTACACTGTATAGTGACCCCATGAGTAGCCCCCACACTGTGTAATGGCCCTCTTAGTAGCCCCACACTGTATTATAGCACGGCTAGTAGGCCTCACACTTTACAATGACCCCCTCTGCAGCCGCCACTGTCTACTAAGCCCCTGTGTAGCCCTAAAAGTGTATAATGACCCTTCTATAGCCCCTATACTGTATGAAGTCTCTGAAGTCCCCACACTGTACAATGACCCCCTCTGCAGCCCCCACACTGTATAATGAGCCCCAGTGCAGCCCCCACAATGTATACTGAGCTCCAGTGCAACCCCCACACTCTATACAGAGCCCTAGTGCATCCCCCACACTGTATACAGAGCCCTAGCGCAGCCCTCACACTGTATACTGAGCCCCTGTGCAGCCCTCATACTGTATACTGAGCCCCTCTGCAGCTGCCACACTGTATATTTGTGGCACCCCAGAGTTCAGTTGCCACAATGGCCTTGCCTCCCTCGGGGTAGAGTCATGCTTGGAAGCAAGGAAGGGAAGCCCCCACACTGTATACGGAGCCCCAGTGCAGCCCCCACACTGTATATGTAGCCCTAGTGCAGCCCCCACACTGTATACTGAGCCCCTGTGCAGCCCTCATACTGTATACTGAGCCCCTCTGCAGCTGCCACACTTTATATTTGTGGCACCCCAGAGTCCAGTTGCCACAATGGCCTTGCCTCCCTCGGGGGTAGGGTCATGCTTGTAAGCAAGGAAGGGAAGCCCCCACACTGTATACGGAGCCCCAGTGCAGCCTCCACACTGTATAAGGAGCCCCTGTGCATCCCTCACACTGTATACAGAGCCTCTGTGCTGCCTCCACACTGTATACGGAGCCCCAGTGCAGCCCCCACACTGTATACTGAGCCCCTGTGCAGCCCTCACACTGTATACTCAACCCCTGTGCAGCACCCACACTGTACACTGAACCCCTTTGCAGCCCACACTGTTTACTGAGCCCCTGTGCAGCCCCCACACTGTTTACTGAGCCCTGTGCAGCCCCACACTTCATACTGAGCCCCTCTGCAGCCGCCACACTGTATATTTGTGGCACCCAGAGTCCAGTTGCCACAATGGCCTTGCCTCGCTCTGGGGGTAGGGTCATGCTTGGAAGCAAGGAAGGGTATCCACACCAGATAAGCCCACAGCACATGGGCGCACCTGCGACCAGGAGGCCACAAAGGGCAAGGTAGGAGGAAAGACAGTTGCACCACAACTCCCTCACAGATAGCCACACAACCACTAGAGAGCAGCAGCACCCAACCCGGAGCCGGGAACTCTAGACGGGCAAGGGTGGTGGGTTTAGAGACAGTAGGTGGGCCAGCAAGCAGGCAGGTGACATAGGGTAGATATAGAGAAGGGGAGGAGGAAGGAGTCAGTAGGCCCAGGTGCCGAGCAGCCAAGACACAGACCACCACCAGACTGAGAAGCACGGCACAGGCCGAAAGACAGCAGTAGGCCGAGGTAGGCTGAGCAGTACAGACAAGGAGCACATGTCCTGGAAGAGTGGGGTGGAAGGAGTGCAGAATCTGGAGAGCCAATGTGAGCCACAGAAAGAAAGCCTATCCAAAGCCAGCACCCCAGGAGTGTGAGGGAAGAGAGGACCAGTAGCACTGGGTCCTAGAAACACGGCTGAGAGGCAGACTGCAGGTGGAGTAGACCTCCTATTGAACCCAAAGACACGGTTAGAAGGAGCCTGGTAGAGCCTCACCCAGGAGGATATTGGAGGCTAGGGTAGCAGCAGAGTGTCGGATCTGGACTTAATGCCCGGTTCCAGACAAAGCCATAACCCATGTACAGAGGAGTCCTACCCAAAGACGTCATCAGTGGCTACCCAGGCCAAGGGTCCGAGCCACCGCCATACTGTCCGGAGTCACACACAGCGAGAGAGAGAGTACGAGCCTGAAAGGACAGAGAAAGAGTGAGGGTCACAGAGAGAACAACCTGCTGCAGGGGTAAAGAACCCGGAGGGAGAGTTGTGCCCGTGTAAAGACTTGTCTGTGAACCTTGACTGAACTGTAACTGAGAAAGCGAGAAGTAAACACGTAACCCTGCATCTGACTCCCTTGCATGATTATGCCTGCATATACTCCCTCCAACAGGTCTGCAGAGGATTACAACCTGAGAAGCCACAGCTCTCAGCTCCGAACCTGAGATTCTGCAGCATCAGATAGTAAGTGCACTGCACCCATCACAGGCCTGCACCATACACTACACCAAGACTTTATCATCACTGCCCCGGGAACCCAGTTCTACCCGCAAGAACTATCCATCCAAGCTGCTATAACATCATCCACGGAGGTTTGCAGCAGCGGTGGTCCCCACTATTGACCACAGGCCGGGTAGCGTCACGACTGACATTATCCCCTGTAAATGTTCCCCTTATTATGCCAGGGCCTGGGACACGATCTGGACAGGACCACCGTGACATCCCCGCAGCAGACCCGGTCCGATACCGAGTATCCCCGTCCCATGGGCTCGACATAACCTGGCGTCACGAACAGGATGTACCGGTCCAAAAGAATTGGACCCCGTGTGCCTAAGTAATGTGTTCTGGACTTTCCATCAAATCTGGGCTTAATGGGGCCATAAAAGCCTAACGCCATGTGCAGAGGAGGCGTGCCCAGACCTCCCATCGTGGGCCGACCGCTCCAAGGCGCGAAAAGAAGGATCCGCCCTGGCTCACATTAACTCCGGGGGAGCTAGCCATCAATCCCAAAGAAGCGCCTCCATCCCTAAACCCTCTTACGAATGAGAAGCTGGCGGGAGCCGAAGAGGAAATCGTCATCTGGAAGAGGCTGGACGGACGACCAGAAGAGAAGCAGTCGCCATTGCAATACACGAGGACGGAAGCAGAGGACGCCCAGGAAAGCCCTGTAGCCGGGAGACCTCAAAGTGATCCCGGAGGGCCCACAGAACGTATTAGTGGAGGAACCCGGCCAGGGAGAGAGCAACGGTGATCGTGACAGCATGGCAGAAGGCGGCAGAGAGCGTCCAGAGACCCAGACACCCGGCAAGGCGTGCTGCGGCTGCTACCCCAGCAGATGGCCCGTGTTCATACAGAGCAACGTGCCCGGATTCAAGTCAATGTACGGCATACTTTCCAGACCTCAACCACGCAACCCGGCTGGGTTGGCATTTCAAATAGTCGCACGGAACGCGAGGAAGAATACCGCACCACGACCCTGGTGGATGTATCAGTGCCTGAGACTGCACCGCACCTTGCTGTGAGAGAGATTCACCTGCTCGGAGCCTTGCCGGAGAAATGCTTGCCACTACAGGAGCCCCTGATACCAGCACCTTTGACAGCCGAGGTGAGAGGGGAGCAGCTCCGCTGTTGGTGGGAGATGGACGAGGCCAGCGACGACCTAATAGGCTTCCTAGGAGACCCCGGTGGCCCAGTCGGCCCTGCAGACATTGTAACCCGGGAGGAATACCTTAAGCGATGCGTGCGTAAATGGGAGAAGGAAGAAGTAGAGAGGCAAGTCCAAAAACAGATTGTTATAGCTCGCGTCAAAGAAGCTAAGAACCTGGCTAGACGAGATAAAGAGGGTACAGAAATCCCCAAGACATGAAGGACGGATTGTAAGCATCATTGAGGAGAGATTCGCATTCGCTAGAGAACCAGATACGCAAAGGGATGTCTTCATCAACAGGAGGGAGATTGAAGAGCAATTGCCCTCAGATCACCCGGACAGGAGAGTGACAATTGGCGAATGGGTATTCATACCATGTCGTACAGGGAGAACGCGGCCCATATGGCGTAAAGGTCAAGAGACTCTGTCTAGACGCATCAGCAGAAGAAGAGATCCCTGCCTTGGAGGATCCAGAGCCAGTCGCTTGCCCAGCTTTGCCAACGTACACGGTTTCTCCAACTAACACGGATCCTGTAGTTATCATTGAGAACGCTGCAATGAAGTCCACGGTGGACGCTGTTACTCAGACTCCGGAGAGTTATCTGCTAGTTAATGCGTTGCAAGAATTAGAGATGTACTCGAGACGGCGAACACCGCAGATGTTACCCTGGAAACAGAAGAAGTGAAGAAACCGGATTCTACAGAAGAAACTGTAAGTGTGAATGCAATGTAATCCTTACTGTCCCCATCCCAATCTTGAATGAATGTTAGCTTTCCCTTGTCTGTCTTATATGTTTATTGACATTTGCTACGACGAACAATGAGCTGGTACGAACCTTCCCTTGTAAGGCTGGGGTTACACATAGAAGTCTGTTTTTGGAAGTGATTTCCATCACCAATCCGTTTTTTATAGGGTGCTTTTTGAGCCTCCTACACCCCTGAACGTTTTTGGACTTAGTCATTTTTTGACCAAAATTCTCCAAAAAACGGATCCGTTTTTTTAAGGCACCTCAAAAAAACGGATCCGTTTTTCCATAGGGCCAATGTTAAAAAAATTTTTTTTTTTTTTTTTTTTGAAAAACGGACCCCAAAAACGTTGCTTGCAACGTTTTTGACTCAAAAACGGACATAGCAATGTTTTTAAGTGCAGAAAAAAACGGACAGGGTGTTTATTACATCCAATCAGTTTTTCTGTCAGTTTTTGGACTTAGAAAAAAAAATTAACAAAAATGAAGCCAAAAACGGACCAAGGGCTCATGTGTAAGGCTGGGGTCACACATAGAAATCCGTTTTTGGAAGTGATTTCCATGACCAATCCGGTTTTTTTTGGGTGCTTTTTGTGCCTCCTACACCCCTGAACGTTTTTGGACTTAGTCATTTTTTCACCAAAATTCTCAAAAAAACGGATCCTTTTTTCCATAGGGCCCATGTTAAAAAAAAAAAAAAAAAATTTTTTTTTTTTTTTTTGAAAAACGGACATAGCAATGTTTTTCAGTGCAGAAAAAAACGGATAGGGTGTTTATTACATCCAATCAGTTTTTCTGTCACTTTTTGGACTTAGAAAAAAAAATTAACAAAAATGAAGCCAAAAACGGACCAAGGGCTCATGTGTGACCCCAGCCTAACCCCAGCCAAAATAGTTAAGCACCTTGCGTGCTCCCCTTTGGTTTTAAGGCCAGCTTAGCACTTGAAAGACTGTGCATTGAACTTTGAAGTGACTTGCAGAGCGCTATGCGAGGTATTTGAAGCACTTGTGCCTTTTTGAGACCTGTTTGAACTTTTGGAACTTTTGCACTTTTTGAATTTTTGAAGAAAAGGAACTTTTATACTTTTGCTACAAAGTAATGTTATTTATGTGTAAATAGTTAAATTATGACGTTTAAAGAAAATCGTACCTTCCGGACGGGAAGAAACCAAGAATCCATAATGTTTAATGTTGATATAAAATAAAAATGTTTTCAGTGTTATCTATGATGGGCAGCGTGAGGACACGCTGGTTTAACTCCGGGGAAATGTGGCGCCCCTGTGACCAGGAGGCCACAAAGGGAATTGCAGCCAGGTAGGAGGAAAGACAGTTGCACCACAACACCCTCACAGATAGCCCACACAACCACTAGAGAGCAGCAACACCCAACCCGGAGCCCGGGAACTCTAGACGGGCAAGGGGTGGTGGGTTTAGAGACAGTGGGTGAGCCAGCAAGCAGGGCAGGTGACATAGGGTAGATATAGAGAAGGGGAGGAGGAAGGAGTCAGTAGGCCCAGGGTGCCGAGAAGCCAAGACACAAACCACCAGCAGGCTCAGAAGCATGGCACAGGCTGAAAGACAGCAGTAGGCCGAGGTAGGCTGAGCAGTACAGACAAGGAGCACATGTCCTGGAAGAGTGGGGTGGAAGGAGTGCAGAATCTGGAGAGCCAGTGTGAGCCACAGAAAGAAAGCCCATCCGGAGCCAGCACCCCAGGAGTGTGAGGGTAGAGAGGATCAGTAGCACTGGGTCCTAGAAACACGGCTGAGACGGCAGACTGCAGGCGGAGTAGCCCTCCTATTGAACCCAAAGACACGATTAGAAGGAGCCTGGTAGAGCCTCACCCAGGAGGACTATTGGAGGCTAGGCTAGCAGCAGAGTGTCGGCGCTGAAGGGGACCGTTGATCCACCCGGAATCCCCAGACAACCAACGGGGAACTCTAGCTACACGTTAGGGTTCCTACCCCAAAGGACAGGCAGCTCAGTGGGAACCCGGAGGGCCCACAGGGGTCCGAGCCACCGCCATACCGTCCAGAGTCACACACACAGAGAGAGAGAGAGTACGAGCCTGGAAAGGACAGAGAAAGAGTGAGGGGTCACAGAGAGGAACAACCTGGCTGCAGGGGGTAAAGGAACCAGGAGGGGAAAGTTGTGCCCGTGTAAAGACTTGTATTGTGAACTGTGACTGAACTGTAACTGAGAAAGTAAACACGGTGAACCCTGCATCTGACTCCCTTGTATGATTCTGCCTGCATATGACTCCCTCCAGCAGGTCTGCACAGGATTACAACCTGAGGAGCCACAGCCTGTCAGCTCCGAACCCTGAAGATTCTGCAGCATCAGCATAGTAAGTACACAGCACCCATCACAGGCCTGCACCATACACTACACCATAGACTTTATCATCACTGCCCCGGGGAATCCAGTTCTACCCGCGGAGAACTATTTCATCCCAAGCTGCTATAACATCTTCCCCGGAGGTTCTGCAGCAGCGGTGGTCCCCACTATTGACCACAAGCCGTGGGTGACGTCATGACTGACATTATCCCCTGTAAATATTCCCCTTATTATTGCCAGGGCCTGGGACACGGTTCGGACCAGGACCACCTGTGACATCCCCCAGCAGCAGACCCGGTCCGGTACCGAATACCCCCGTCCCAATGGGCTCGACACACACAACACCTTCCTGATTCCAGACTTGAAGGAGGAGCTCTGAAATCCGAGTTCAGGGGAGATCCCATATAAATTCAGGCCTGGGGGCGGGTTAGGCAGTTCAGTTCCTAGGAGGACTGTGAAGACATCCTGTGGACTGGAGCAGTGTCAGGCTCGTCCGAGGATAACCACTAGCCAGTGTGAGTGACCCATAGAAGAGGGTCTGAGGAGAGGAGAGGAGTAGACATGGGGAGTGGAGCTAGTTATCCGGTTCACCCCAGAGCAGAGTACCAGAAACAGACACCAGAGTCCGAGGTTGCGAGGGTGCTCTAGGCCCAGCAGCCAAAACCGGAGGACACCAAGGCACCTAGTTGCACAGCAGCATTAAAGAGCCCAGGGACAGTGGTCAGAGAAAAGATAGCCGGGAATAGCTCAAGCTGCCTGCCATACCGGTGATAGACTTTCCAGCAGGAGTAAAAAGGTTGCAGCTTAGCTACAGGCAGCCAGGACCAGCAAAGAGGAGCACAACAGGGAGGCCTCAGAACTTGCCGGGTGAGGAGACCCCTAACTTGCTTCCAAGCCAACCGGATTCCTAACATCATCTGTGGAGTGTACCTTGGCTTATACTTACAGCTACAGTAAAGGTAAAGGAAACTACACCTTCGTAACAAGAAGCTTGGGGAAAAAGGTGTACTAAACAGAAATGGAATTTTATCACCACCTTTAATAAGTACCACAGAAGGATAAGAGAATGCATAGTAAAGCATTGGTACATCTTAAAGAACGATCCAGTACTGAATAAAGCAATTCCAGATAAACCAGGTATAACATTCAGGAGAGCCCCTAACATCAAAGGAAAGATAGCACCTAGCAGACTGAGACAAATATTATCTGACAAGGATGGAGAAATCTAACAGAGAGGGACCAAGAGATGTGGGAGAAAAAGATGCTTATGCTGCAAGAGCATCCAGCAAAGGTCTTCCTTCACTTCTACTAGTAATAAAGAGACATTTCCAATAAAGCATCAGATGGACTGTACCACAAGAGATATAATCTACCTATTGGAATGCCCATGTAATTTTCAGTATGTGGGGAGGACAATTAGACCGCTCCACGAGAGACTTAATAAGCACCGGTCTAACGTGAAAAATGGCTTTAAAACACATGGTGTTTCACATCACTTTGATACACATCACAACAGAGACCCCACATTGATTAGGATCACTCCTATAGATCACATTGGATCACATATTACCAATAGATTTGAGACGCTACAAAGAAGAGAAAAGTTTTGGATGTTTAAACTGGACACATTAAGACCCAGAGGGCTTAATCTGGTGTCTGAACTAATATAATATACCAATATAGCTGGTGTTCCACTAACTCGGTATTTATTTGCTGTCTGGTGGTTTAACACCATCATTAGTATCAAGCAAATTTCACTTGCTCATTTTATTATAATCACTGATCTATTAATCTTTTGGCTGTAACATTGCACTTTGCACTTTGCACTTTGCACTTTCAGACCTAAATATATTAGCTATCATAATAACATATGTACACATAGTGCCCCACTCATCCCCTTTATACACATACATCAATTGTTTTCACATTTAAGCAGACACGTTTAGAGAAAGATTCACCTTTTTCCCCATAATAACTTTGTAGTCGCACGCCCCTACTGGCGGTCAAATAGATTCACCAGAGTCGGGTACCGATCTTCTTCTTTGCATCACCATAGCGACAACCTCCTAGCAGATGCCATCTTGTGGACGTTTATGGGTATGATAACACATAATAGGAAAAGAATAGCCTTTCACATAAATATTTGCTGTATATTGATGGACCAGTGAAATTGTATGTGTTACTCTTATGTCCTTTTTTGGTGTACCAGCTTTTCTTTCCTGGGCCAGGATAGAACTCAGTGTGCCTGGTCCAACAATCCATTTTTAGTCTGAAGCTCCACATACTTGAAGAATAACAACAGGCACTTCTGTTATCTATTTGATTCCTCAATTCTCTCTACTCACACTTCTCCCTCCTTTAATAAAAGGAATAGTCTCCTGATTACACTTGTAATAATTAACATTCCATTAAATTATAAACAAGTGTTTTAAACAATTCTTTATTACATTTTTGCACATCCATTTTTTATACTTTTTTTATATATCCATTCTTTTAAATATCTATTTTAATATTTCAATTTTGTTAAGAATAAAATTATTGATAGATTTGTTTTTAGATGTTTTTATATAAATGCTTCTTTTTTCTCCTCCCGTTTTACCTGGAAAACAAATAAAATAAAATATAACACATTCACTTATAAGTATAACACACCTTAGAAACATACTTTGTAAGCTGAAGGTGGCACAGGACACTAAAGCACAATCACACTAGTGGACACCTGAGTACCATGAGTTCTATCCCCCAGTAAGGCAGGGAATAGATATATTTTTTGCTGCCATGCTTGAGTATGGGTCTTTTTTTAAGCGGTTTTTACAGGCTTTTCCGCATGAATTTTTCCAAAGTTTTTTTACCAACCAGATTTTTTAGAATGCTTGTGTTATGTTGTATTTGTATTTATATGTGAATTTTACAGTTTTTGTGATAATTGCGCCAAAATGCAGAATCCTCCCTGTTTTGATGACGTTTTAGACGTCACATGACTGGGAACACCCACTAATTATGTTATGAATGTTGCTATATATATGATCGCTTTGGTGGGGTGGAGGTATCCCTGATGAAGGTGCCAGGAGGGCACCGAAACGCGTAGGTGAATAAAGAAGGATTGCACTGAACATCAATTACTCGTCTTCTTTGATGTGAGTCACCCTGGCAGCGCGGACTGTAGTACACCTTTTTCCCCAAGCTTCTTGTTGCATCTCACGTGAGTGTGGCCGGTGGAAGTCCAGCAGCAGCCATCAGGACATTATTAACAAGTCTTCAAGCCAGTTGTGGGTTACACAACTGAAGTAGGGAGTGGATATATTTCTCACCGTGATGGATTATATTTCTCACCGTTGCACAAACTAGTGTCTAGTGATAAGGGCACTATTGCGCCTCTTGTCCCTCCCCCTCTCTTTTTTACTACACCTTCATGGGTGTCTGTTATTCTGTGCCCTTAGTCCTTGATCCCAACGGCCTGCCACCGCCATAGACTTTACCGGTTGCCCCGGGGAACCGCTCCACCACAGCTGCCCATCCATTATCCCCGGAGGTCCCGCACCATAGCATCGGCTTCAATAGCCGGATACCATGGGTGATGTCACAACACCTATCCCTTAACTCTAATCCCCTTGAATTTTTTTAAAGACTGTCCCCCAGGGTCACGGAGACGGGTCTCGACCCCTGTGACTCCATCGAAAGTGCCAAAGCTCGGTTCCGAGTGCCACTCGTCCCTGGGGCGTGACAGTTTCCCGGCGTCATAAACAGGATCTCGTGCCTGATGTCCACAGGTACTGTGTGCTATTGACTTTATTGAACTGTGAATTGTTGCCATTGCTGTCCCATGCGACACGTGGAAGAGGATTGGGGTGTGCCGTCATGGGCGGAACAATAGAAAGGGCGCGAAGAGAAACCCAGCCCCACACTCTGACATCAGCCAGCGCGACGCAGGAAGGCCTGCATCGGAAACTCCCTGTACGCTTAACTTCCCCCCTAAGGAGCGGTAGACTGATTTACCGAAAAAGACTGAGAACCTGGCTGCGGTTCACTAGGGGGAAAAAATATCCGATCTGTAGAAACGAGAGGCTGAAGTGGGCCTGGCCTCAGCTCAAGGGGAGGCCGCAGCCCACGACAAGGCCGCAGCCCCAGCCGATAACGCAGCCCCGGCCAATGATGCAGCCCAGCCGAACCCCTGGTGGCAGCCCAGCCATGGCATCCGCAGTGTGTCCTGCTATGTACTGTGTAATAGGGGTGTCTGACTATACAGAGACATAGTCTGATCATACCACATCTACTAGGAAGGGGATGACACAAAAGAGTATGCATAGGATCATAAATTATTCTTTTTGTAAGGTAAAACATTTCCCTGTCTGTTTGTAAAAATGTATTACCTCAAAGAACTAGTACAACATGGGATCACAAATTACTATCTGTATATTCTTTTTTATTTTCCTCCCTGTCCAGGAGATTGGGTATGATCAGACCATATCCCTGTATGGTCAGACACATCCATTACACAGTACATAGCAGGGACACACATATAAGATTATCTCAGCACAGGAGAGGTGGTATGATCAGACCATGCCCCTGTACAGTCCGACACGGCCATTACACAGTAAATAGCAGGGACAAATATATAAGATTATGTCAGCACAGGAGAGTGTGGTATGATCAGACCATGTCCCTGTATGGTGAGACACATCCATTACCAGTACATAGCAGGGACACATATATAAGATTATCTCAGCACAGGAGATGTGTTGTGTTCAGACCATGTCCTCATATGGTTAGACACATCCATTAGGCTGGCTTCAGACTTGCGTTCCCCTCCGTAGCGACATGTCACGTTCCTGGTGCGGACGAGAATGTATGATTTGTGCGCATGCGGAAGCATGCATACAAATCATACATGGCGGGCAATGGCTGCGGATGGGGTGCTCATGGCAATCTGCACCCGAGCGCATACACCCGCTTCCCCATGTTAAATATAGAGACTTGTGGTGTATGCGCTCAGCTTGCATTCCCCCTCCGCAAGACACTGCAGAGGGGAATGCAAGTCTGAAGGCGGCCTTACACAGTACATAGCAGGGACACATATATAAGACTAGCTGTCCTACCCGGCTACATCCGGGTTAATAAAGAACTGCTGTTAGCTATAACAAAATAGAATTTGAATATGTCATATTAATGACCTGTAGGAAAATAGAGGTAAGAAAAAAGGGAGAAGGGGTGCATGTGTAGGATCCCTATAGCTGAGTTAATATGGCATTATTACATGTGGCCACTCACCTGTGTGGGTTGTGCACGACCTGCACAACCCGGTGTAATAGCCTCTGATATATGGGGGACCCCCAGCAATGTACACACTCCGCTCCTTCGTCCTCACTAGTCCCAAGCTGTCCGTATAGGACCTTTCCGGTCACGTGGCGCCGGTCCCGGGTGTGCATCACTGCTTGTTATCTAGGGAACGCAAGGTCCTTCACTGCTGTGCCCTCTCTGTGCTGCTCCAGCCGCTGATCCCTCAAGGGGAATGGATACTTACAGAAAAATGAAATGGCGGTCTTGTAGAAGCGCTACTAAAGCTCAGGCACCAGGATGATGATGTTTATAAATCGCAACCTTTATTTTCCCCTCACAGTGCCACAACATGTTTCAACTGCCCAAGGCAGTCTTCCTCAGGTAGTGTCATCTTACCTGGTGCCTAAGCTTTAGGAGCGCTTCTACAAGACCGCCATTTCATTTTTCTGCTGTAGGAAAATAGAAGCTGAGCTGTGATTGGTTGCTATAAGCAGCCTAATAAATCTCCAGCCAACAGTAAACCCTCCCCCTGGCCGGGCAGTATATATTACCTCACACATACACATAAAAGACAGCTCATGTGACTGACATCTGCCTTAATTCCCTATATGGCACAAGTGTTGCACATTGGCTGTTTTTAATCAGATGTTTATTTTTGGAAATTAAAGATACCAGACGTATGAGGCGAGTTCTGTGAGGCGATTTGTGCACATCTGTGTCTGTCTGTGTTGTGTGTGTGTCCCTGGGGTGTGTGTGTCCCAGTGGGGTGGTGTGTGTCCCTGTGGGGGGGTCCCTGTGGTGTGTGTCCTTTTGGGGGGGAGGAGTGTCCCTGTGGTGTGTGTCCTTGTGGGGGGAGGGGTTTCTCTGTGGTGTGTGCCCATCCCTATGGGGTCTGTGTGCTCCTGTGGGGTGTGAGTGTGTCTCTGTGTCCCTGTGGGGTGTGTATGTGTGTATTTCCCTATGATATGTGTGTCCCTGTGGGGTGAGTGCATGTGTCCCTATAGGGTGTGTATTTGTGTGTGTCCCTGTGGGGTGGTGTCTGTGTGGTGTGTGTCTCTGTGTTGTGTGTGTCTCTTTGTGGTGTGTGTGTTTGTGTTCGGGTGTGTGGTGAGTATCCAATGTTGGGGCTCCACCTTAGCTGTTACTCTTTGTGTGCATATTGTGTGTATACATGTCCCCGTGCGTGGTGAATATTACATGTCAGGGCCTTACCTTAGTGACTATATGCTGGTATATGCTGTTAGTGTTTGGTGCTGTCATTAAGCCCCTCTCATTCACAACTGTCAACTGGTAACTGTCACTTTCTCTCCATCATGTAGATAGGGCCAAATTGTTTGGTGAATTGTAACACGCAGCGTTAAAATTCGCCTCACAACATAGCCTATGACGCTCTCGGGGTCCAGATGTGTGACTGTGCAAAATTTTGTGGCTGTAGTTGCGACGGTGTAGATGCCAATCCCGGACATACACACACACATACACACATTCAGCTTTATATATTGAATGATCTCAGCACAGGACATGTAGTATGAACAGATCATGTCCCTGTATGGTTAGACACATCCATTACACAGTACATAGCAGGTACAGATATATAAGATTATCTCAGCACAGGGACATTATTTTAAACCAGTGGTTCTTAACCTTATTTGAGGTACCCAACCCACCAGTTTCATATGCACATTCACCGAACCCTTCTTTAGTGATAAATCTACATGCAGCCGTCGGGAGTGTGTTAACCTCCGTGGCGGAGGCTCCATCGAAAACTCTGAGACCGACACACCATACCCCTGGGGTTCGATCGAACCCCGGTTAAGAACCACTGTTTTAACACATCCAATTGTGGAATTTTTTACTATTCACAGATCTAGTGATTAAATTTAACTTTTAAATTAATGTTGTTCTTGGGAAAACCCCTTTAATATTTGTGAAGGTAAAAAAATGTGTGTACCATGTTAGCCAGTAGATAGAAAAATATATTAGGGTAACGTTACACATTGCAACATTGCATGCAATTTCACTTGCAACTTGCTGGTTGCAGTGAAATCAGACACATTGTTATTTGTACATGGCAACAAAATAGAACAATGTGTCCATGATTTCACTGCAACCAGTAAGTTGCAAGTGAAATTGCATGCAATGTTGCGACGTGTAAAAGTACCTTTAGAATCTGAGAGTCCTCAGTGGTTGATACCTGTTAATGGCTAACTGAAAATGTGTGTTTGAACTGAAAATGCTATGTTTACCATCTTTTCAGTTAGCCATTAAAAGGTATCAACCACTGAGGACTCTCAGATTCCAATATATTTTTTTAATATTTAATATTGACCTGTGACCCGTTGAAGGGCGAGAGCCCAAAACGGTGTCGTAGTCACTTTGGTCTCCCCCCCTCCCTGCACTATGTTTTGGCAACTCCAATAAAGGACCGTCTTGCATCTTCTTTGGTGAGTGCAGCTTTTCTTCATTTTTTACCAAGATTATGGCTTTGCTTTGCTAGCACCCCAAAGAAATCTCTGTGGCGTCTGTCATTTACCTCCTAATTGGAGTTCCCTCAGTAGGTGGTGTCCCATTTTCATCCTCTTTTGCCTGGATTTTTTTAATATTTGTGACATCATTACTTGACATTAAACCTTTTTTTTTTTTGCATTTAAAAGAATTTGTAGAACTTGTGTAAATGTAATTTTACCAGCACAAAGGGAGGGGGTGGTGAATAGTGAATGGTTTAAGTGTTTTGCTCCCCCAACCTTAAAATACATTCCAATATTATGGCTAATTTCAGGATTAACCCCACCCTTCATTTAGCTGGTTTTCTCTCTCTCTCTCTGACTGATTCTTTCATTGCTTTGTTACAGCTCTCTCATCTCAGCAAAAATAACTTTTAACATGACTGTGCCCCAATTTAGAAGCAAGACTAAGAATGTATAAATTTCAAGGAAAACTCAGCTGGAGAAATAAAAGTCTTGTAAAGGGCTAGAGATAGGTGAAAATCATGGGCAACGTTCCAAAAACACTAAACTATTGGCTGAGAACATCTGCTAGAGGGTGGACTCCTTTATCCGTGCAGCACAAATAAAAAATATTACTGAAGGGGTTTTTTCGCTAAAGATACTATTTCATTTTCAGATGGGCTTCATTTTTTGTGGTTATTTTTAAGCCTATACCATTAAATAGTCCATCAAGAGAATTTAATAGCTGTGCTGCCTGAGCCGTCAAGCAGCTTTAAAGGAGCAGTTTATGTCCATGGAATTAAAAATTCCCACATACACTTTGCACAGACTCGCACCCATTTCTCCTTCAAGTGATATTGCAGCTGTCACATTGTGAAGGCTGGCAGAGCGACATCCGGGAATGAAAAAGGAATAAATCATAAAAATCATAGGAAATATGCCCCCTGTGGATGCTCTCCTTCTATAATTTAAGTTAAATATCTACGTATATATGATGTATGCATTGTTGTTTTTGGTTATTGTTAGATATTTGTAATTAAAAAAGATTGAAATGGGTTTAGCTTACTAACTGAGAAAACATGGTCGATGCAGCTCTCTAAGAGGAGTAGTGGGCCATACTAGACCTCTGTATACCTCATATTTCATTTCTTTTTTAATCTTGTTTTTTTAAATACAACATGTCTTTTTGAAAAGAAATTCCTTTTATTATGATGCCATAAGGTCATCCACAAAGTCCTTCTGACTCCATTCTGCAGGCTACATGAGGCCTATATATCTGCAAGCTTTTGTGTACAATCATTGCCTTCAGAACTGATCTGATGATTGTCTTTTGTATTATTTTAGGCAGTATCAAAAACTTCATTCACCATGCCTGAAATCACAGTTTTTAAAAAAGTTCTATCAAAGTTATCTCCATTCTCCAATACCAGGAATGCTTGGTGAAAGGTAAGGAATTCCAGTTATGTGAAACTAAAATTTCCACTATCAGATTTCTTGGAAAGTAGTAAGTTGAGATTAATTAATCTTTTGAAATTTAAATTCTTCAGCTTTGATTATTTTTTCCCAAAAATTTGATTTGCAGCAAATCAATTCACCACTAATTCCAATACGGCAATTTTATAGTTCCCCAGAAAAGATGTATATAACACTCTGAAGTGTCCAAGGTATTGACCCTATTTCCAGTTCTTGTTCAAATGTTTTTAATAGTAGTTAAAGCATAAACATTTTAAGCAAAATCAAGTTTACAGACTTGGTGGAATTTTGTCAAAACTCGTTTGAACATTAAGTTTACAGAATAAAACAGTCTGAGGTATCAATTTCAACAGTTAGTTATAGCTTGAAATGATTTATAGCTAAACATTTCAAAAGGGAAAAAGTTAGCATAATTAAACAGATTATAATATGAAGTTATTCTGCTAAACGCAGCAGAGAGGGTGATCAGAAGGGACATTATGGAAGGGAGGGGAGAGGGTAGGAATAGGTAGAGACAAGTATTAAGTCTAAAAATGTGGAGAAGTTGGAAAAATTGCGTTCCATGGGTACCATTTCGCGCTTGTATTTGCTCATAGTGTTGTTTCGAAGAGCGTAGGTAAGTTCGTGGGTATTATGGAGGGCGATCTTTTCTAAAAACGTTGAGAATGACGGTGGGTTAGGGTCTCTCCATAATGCTGCAATCATGGTTCTTGCTGAAAGAATGATGTGGAGTAGAATAGGTCTTAGTGGAGGTGGGATTTGCGAAATGTTAATGAGTAGATTTACAAATTCAGGTGTGAGAGTAAAGGAGTTGTTTGATAGGTCAAAGATCAAGAGTTGGATGTTGTTCCAAAATTCCTTCAGTTTAGGACAGGACCAGAAGATGTGAGATAAAGTTCCAGTATCCTGATTGCATCTCCAGCATAAGGGTGAAGAGTCCTTTTTCATCTGATGGAGTTTAATGGGAGTGAAGTACCATCGTGTTAGAGATTTAAAATGAGTTTCAATCAGTGTGGTGCAGGAGATGGATTTCTGTATACATTCTAGAGTTTTAGATAAATCATCTGTTTCGATTGAGACACCTAGTTCTTTCTCCCAGGATAAAATGTTGGTAGTTCTATCTAGGGATGAGTCCAGATTAATCTCTTTACAGAGGTTCTTGATGGACCAAAGGGCAGGTCTGTGGGGGGTATTGAACATTTGCGCGATGGTTGAGGGGAGGTGGAAGTTTGCTTTTCTCTTCAAGAGGTATGAGTTGATTTTTTCCCATTTCTTTTGTTCTTGGTCAGTGAGGCGAAAGTTGATTGAAGGCGTGAGAAGGTTATCAGGTTGCTAGATTCGTCAAGTATGTCGGATAGGAAGTTTATTTCCTTAGTTTTCCATGAGTCGATGTTGAGTGTAGGTATAAGTGAGTTTAAGATGTCAATTGGTATCCAGTTCGGTTGTGTGAGAGAAGAGTTTTCTGAGATTTTGGCAGAGAAAATTTTCCACGATTGGACAATGGCTTTGGTTGTTGGGTTTTTTGGGAGGGGCTTTTTCTTGTCACATAGATGTGCCAAGAGTGAAAGTTTGAGTTTGACTTTCTGTTGACTATTTTCTTCAAGTGAAACCCAGCTTAGAGTCGAGGAGTCTTCCCACCATGGTTTACTTTGGTTAATAAGAGTTGCTTGGTAGTAGGATAATATATTGGTACTGCTAGGCCTCCATTTAGTCTACTTTTCTCTAAGGTCGATCTTGCTGTTCTTGGTTTTTTATTTCCCCATATGAAGGAGGATAGTTGTCTCTGAAGTTTCTTAATCCATAAATGTTTAAGGGGTATGGTGAGGGATCTGAATGTATATAGAATTTTGGGTAGGATGAACATCTTATAAGCTTCTATTCTTCTATCCATGAAAGGTCTGCTTTAGATAAGTGTGTTAGGTCTGCTTGAATTGTTTTAGTTAATAAGTCAAAGTTATGGTCCATTATGGTAGAGGTGTGATGCGTAATTTTAATGCCCAAAAAATCTCCTATTTCCAGTTCTTTAACACAAACACAGCCTTAGTTATGTCAATGTAGCCTTACCATATATAGTGAAACAAATAATGATTTGATCACTTGCTGATTTTGTATGTTTGCCCACTGACAAAGATATGAACAGTCTATAGTTTTAAGGATAGGTTAATTTTAACAGTAAAGGTACCTTTACACGCCGCTACAACAAGGTGGAAACAACCGGGTGCTTCATGTGCACGAGCACGCACCAACGGTTACAAACGCTACCCGCATCGCCTTTTCACGCCGCTACAAGGTGCTTTACAGAAGGTTGAATCTATCTCTGGATGCACCGCCAGGTGCCTAAAGTTACCTTCTGTAGAGCACCATCCCTCATTTACACGCCGCGACAGTAGGTAATATGGGAGGACCTGGTGCAGCAGGGACAACACATAGGTGTGCCAGAGTTGTGGATTACGAAACGCTCGTACGATGATTGGACAAAGCAATAGTATCATAATTGGCCAGCCAGCACAGGAAGGCTGGCTAATACATGACGCTATAGCAAATGTGTAGTGTGACTGGTCAGCTCCTTAAATATGCCGCCCTATGCAGCGACAACCAATCGCAACGCAGGAGCTTACACCAATGATCGCTGAAGGGTTTGGTTTCACGGAGGCTGTGTCACGCCCTGGGGAGTTATCTAGGTGACGAATAAACCTTACCCTACCGTATTTACACGCCGTTACCATCGGGTTGAAATCAACCTGTTTTAGAGCACTGCTCTGAAACAGGTGCCGCGAGTGACGGGTGGCAACAACCGCCTTTACACCCGCTACCTCGGGTTGATTTGACGGTGCAAGATACATTTGTCTCATAAACCCAGTTATTTCCACCCGGCTGTAGTGGCGTGTAAAGGTACCTTGAGAGATAGAATATCAGATCCAGAAAATCACATTGTCTAAATTATATAAATGTATTTACATTTTGCAAACAAAAATAAGAATTTGATCCCCTACCAACCATTAGGAGTTCTGGCTCTTATAGATCAGTTATATGCTCCTAATCAACTCATCACAGGCATTAAAGAGAGATGTCTTAAATTGTCACCAGTATAAAAGACTCCTGTCCACACACTCAATTAATCAGTCAGACTCTAACCTCTACAACATAGCAAGATCAAAGAGCTTTCTAAGGATGTCAGGGAAAAGATCCTAGACCTGCACAGGCTGGAAAGGGCTACAAATTCATAAGTAAGACGCTGGATGAGAAGGAGACAACTGTTGGTGCAATACTAAGAAAAGGGAAGAAATACAAAATGAATGTCAACCAACATCGATCTGGGGCTCCATGCAAAATCTCACCTCGTATCCAGGATCATAAGGAAGGTGAGAGATCAGCCTAAAACTACATGGGGGAATTTGTTAATTATCTCAAGGCAGCTGGGATGACACTGTCACCAAGAAAATCATTGATAACACATTATTTCGTGATCAATTAAAATCCTGCAGTGCCCGCAATGTCCCACTGCTCACAAAGGCAAATGTGCCGGCCCGCCTGAAGTTTGCCAATGGACAACTTAGTGATTCTGAGAGTAATTGGGAGAAGATGCTGTGGTCAAATGAGACAAAAATTCAGCTCTTTGGTATTAATTCAACTTGCCATGTTTGGAGGAAAAGAAATACTGCCTATGCCCCAAAGAACACTGTCTCCAAAGTCAAGGATGGCTGTGGAAACATTGATGTTTTGAGGGTGCTTCTCTTCTAAGGGCACAGGACTATTTCCCCGCATCAATGGGGCAATAGATGGAGCCATGTACCGTACAATCGTGAGTGACAACCTCCTTCCCTCTGTCCAGGACATTAAAAATGGGACATGGCTAGGTTTCCAGCCCGACAATGACCCAAAAGATATGGCCAAGGCAACAAAAGAGTGGCTCAAAAAGAAGCACATTAAGGTTATGGAGTAGCCTAGCCAGTCTCCAGACCATGATCCCATGGAAAACCTACGAGAGAAATGAAGCTGTGAGTTGCCAAGTGACAGCCTCAAAATTTTAAGATTTAGAGATTATCTATAGAGATGAGCGAGTATGCTTGGCACTACTCGGTACTCGCACGAATATCAAGGTACTCGGGCTACTCTGCGAGTACCGAGTAATCTCGCGATACTCTTGCTATGCTCGGGGTCCACCTCCCTGCATGTTGGCGCTCTTTTCAGACCCAGCCCCATGTAGGGATTGGCTGACAGACACTGTAATGCCACAGCCATGTTGGTTGTGGCATTATAGTGATTGGCTGGCCGCACAGTGTCATCAGGTCTTTATAAGACCTGACCGCGCTGTGCTCGTCATTCTGCGCCATTAGACAGTCAGTGTAGGGAGAGCTGCTGCTGATTGAGGGATAGATTTGTGGCCTTTCAGCTATTGTAGGCACAGGGCTGCCAGTCTAATTACCACTCTATCCAGGACCAAGTGTCTTTCGGTCCGCGCCGCTGCTCCAATAAGTATTAGAAACACTGGAGTGTTTTAAATAAAAGATCTTGAGTTTTATTTCCGACGCGTTTCGGAGCTAAACACCCAGCTCCTTCCTCAGGGAAGGTTCGCATAAGGGAGCATGTGCTGGCTATTAATGGGGCGTCTACTTGTGAAGATATAAAAACACTAAAAACTCTGCCACGACATTTCCACCAATATCATCAGTGTAGGGGTGACCTTTTATTGGTACATGGTATAGATACTGTGGATCTGGGAATAAGGGGTGGACCCCTCTCTAAAAGACTTTCACAACTGGAGACAAGGTGGATCTGGCGCCTTGGAACCCTCCAACCCCTGGGGTTAAATGAAAACTGGAATTTCGCATCCTTTTTGTAAGCTACATGAACCACCTGGGCTGTATTTATCCATCAGTGACCTAATAGGTTTCTTTTTATTATATTTTTATTATAGGTTTGGTCTTTTGCCTATGTTTATGCGATCAATGGAATCAACTTTTGGGCTACTACTGTTATCTCCACACATCTGCCAACCTTGCCATGGAATAAAGATTTGAATTGATTCTATGATTCTAAAAGTGAATAGCGATCATTTCAGGAGTACATCATATTTACATTAAAGATATGAAGATATATAAATGTGTAGAAAAATTGCAGGATTATCTATATATTTACTGTATCTTTTAGATAAGATGACATTATAAGATTATATTATTTGACATGTCTTCTAACCTGCTCAATCAATGATGTAATTCCTGTACATAACTCCTAATCGCCATAGGTACAACTCTGTGCCACAGATTCCATGTCTTTTTGTGCAGTTGTGTAACTATACCTAGATATAATGAGCCGAATCTGGCTCTTATTATTACTGTGGCCCGGTGACGAGACACGTCCCCGCCGTCTCCATGGTGCTGTGAAGCGGGGAGGCGGTGCCGCGTATTGATTTGCTCCTGCTGGTCACATGGCACACATGACCGCGGACGCGATGACGCGGCACGCTCCCTGCCTCGCAGCTTCCGGGAGATGACGCGCACGCGATGGTGCACACCGGATCGCAATCCCCCTGGCTGGCCAGCCTTTTTAAACTCTCTCCCCCCAGGTTTAGGTGACCCCTGATGAAGGTAGCCCGAAACGGCTGTTGGGGTTGGTACCCCTAACCTAGACACGCTTACCACGAGGTAAGAGACTTTGGAGCTTTTGCTCCATTGTAAGATGCCAGTAATTGTTTTCTACCCCATACACCTAGGATCTTTGCTATTATGGTAGATCTCTGTGAATTGTGATCATGGATCTCTGTGGAGTCTAAATATACTGTATTATAACTGTTACACTATTATATACATTTCTCTTCTCCACCTTGATTAATTATATCTCATATGGAGCTTTGCACCTTATAGCTTTGTAATTCCCTAGTGTATATTGCTGTATATTATACATTTATTCTGCATTACTTGTGCTGGCATTCAGCTCTAGGAGAGTGGTTACCCACCACCTGAAGTTTGTTGACCCAGGTTCCTCTGCCCCCTTCCCTTGTTGTTCATTGGTTTTAACCTATAAATAAAGTCTACTTTTTGCATGATACTGAGCTGTCGCCAATATTTCCTTGTTTCTAATTGCTGCTACTGTAGGTTGCAGCATTAATTAGGGTACACCAAAAGCCTAGTGCTAAAAACCTACTCTTGTTTGCACTAATTTTGCATCTAAGTGCTGCTCCTCTAGGTTGCAGCGTTAATTAGGGTACACCAAAAGCCTCGTGCTAAAAACCTACTCTAAGTGCTGCTACTGTCTGTTGCAGCGTAAATTAGGATATGCCAAAAGACTCGCTATTGTAGTCAGCGTTTGTGTCTGACTAGTCCACCTGCAGGGCCTTAATTTCAAAACTTAGGGTCGTGCTAAAAACACACTCTTGTCTGCACCAATTTTGCATCTAAGTGCTGCTACTGTAGGTTCCAGCGTTAATTAGGGTACACCAAAAGCCTCATGCTAAAAACCTACTCTTGTCTGCACTAATTTTGCATCTAAGTGCTGCTCCTCTAGGTTGCAGCGTTAATTAGGGTACACCAAAAGCCTCGTGCTAAATACCTACTCTTCTCTGCACTAATTTTGCATCTAAGTGCTGCTACTGTCTGTTGCAGTGTAAATTAGGATGCGCCAAAAGAACCGCTATTGTAGTCAGCGTTTGTGTCTGACTAGTCCACCTGCAGGGCCTTAATTTCAAAACTTAGGGTCGTGCTAAAAACACACTCTTGTCTGCACTAATTTTGCATCTAAGTGCTGCTACTGTAGGTTGCAGCATTAATTAGGGTACACCAAAAGCCTCATGCTAAAAACCTACTCTTGTCTGCACTAATTTTGCATCTAAGTGCGGCTCCTCTAGGTTGCAGCGTTAATTAGGGTACACCAAAAGCCTCGTGCTAAAAACCTACTCTTGTCTGCACTAATTTTGCATCTAAGTGCTGCTACTGTCTGTTGCAGTGTAAATTAGGATGCGCCAAAAGACTCGCTATTGTAGTCAGCGTTTGTGTCTGACTAGTCCACCTGCAGGGCCTTAATTTCAAAACTTAGGGTCGTGCTAAAAACCTACTCTTGTCTGCACTAATTTAGCTGTACACAGTCAGTACCACACTGAAAATGCGCAAGTCCGGTGGCAAGGGACAAGGAACTGGACGTGATGGTGGTGCAGGCAGAGGGCGAGCCCGTGTGCAAGCTCGAATTGCGCCACGACAAACGCCCACATCATCTCACTCGACTTTCTTGTCCCAATTTCTAGGTGAACGCAGCAGTACTCCACTATTAAACCAAGACCAGTGTCAACAGGTTGTTAGTTGGATAGTGGATAATGCTTCCAGTCAGTTTGGCACCACCACAAATACCCTGTCTTTCACATGGTCAAGTGTCAATAGCCATGAGACTGGACTGCACATTCCACACCCTGATCCTCCTTCCTCCCACCATGCCGAGTGCCCGGACCCGGACATAACTAATCCCACACTTGGACATTCTGAAGAGCTGTTCCCTTATCCATTCATAGATTCTGGCCTCTCGCCAGCTCCAGTTGAAGTGGGTCATGAGGAGATCGTATGTACCGATGCCCAAATATTTGAGCAGCCACGGTCTCACGAAGGCAACGGAGGGAGTGTGTCTCAACAAGAGGTGGACGATGATGAGACACAATTGCCAGAAAGTCAGGAGGAGGACCAGGGTGCGGAAGTGGAAGACAGCGTGGTGGATGATCTAGTAACTGACACAACCTGGCAGGAGGACATTTTCCCGGTGTGCCGTCCCCGCATTACATAAGCACGTGTCACAAAACATCATACGTGCCCTTAACAATGCAGTTTCAGGCAAAGTCCACCTAACCACGGACACGTGGACAAGTGCTTGCGGGCAGGGCCGGTACATCTCTCTGACGGCACACTGGGTTAATATTCTGGAAGCCAGGACCCAGTCTGACCTTGGGACGGAACACGTCTTTCCGACACCGAGGATTGCCGGCCCTATCTCAGTGAGGGTTTCACCCACAATGTACAACTCTGGCACGTCATGCTCCTCAGTCTCCTCCTCCTCCTCTTCCTCCACTTAACCCTCCACACCAGTCCCAAGCTGGAAGCACTGCCTTGGCTAAACGGCAACAGGCTGTGCTGAAGCTAATATGCATTGGTGACAAACCCCACAACGCTGAAGAGTTGTGGACAGTTCTGAAACAGCAGGCAGATCACTGGCTCACACCACTGAACCTACAGCCAGGCATGGTCATGTGTGACAATGGCCGGATCCTTGTGGCGGCTCTGAGGCGAGGTGAGCTGACACATGTTCCATGCGTGGCCCATGTGCTCAACCTCGTAGTTCAGCGGTTTATTAAATTCTACCCGGAGCTATCTGATCTGCTCGTCAAAGTACGCCGCCTGTGTGCCCATTTCAGAAAGTCACCTACTGCTTCTGCCGGCCTTGCCAGCTTTCAGTCGCGTTTGCAGCTTCGGCTCACAGACTGGTGTGTGATGTCCCCACACGTTGGAATTCCACACTGCACATGTTGGTCAGGATTTGTGAGCAGAAGAGGGCAGTTGTTGAGTACCAGCATCAACTAGGCCAGTCGTATACGGTTCAAACTCCACACATAAGACCTCAGAGTGGACATGGATGTCCGACATATGTACCGTCCTCCAAAACTTTGAGGACTCCACCAAGATGGTGAGCGGTGATAACGCCATCATTAGCGTCACCATCCCGCTTCTCTGTCTTCTAAAACGGTCTCTGCTCAAAATCAAAGACGATACATTGCAGGCGGAGCAGGATGAGTTGCAGCAATAAACCGTACTGGGTGATTACACACAGCCCAGCCTCATGTCATCCCAACGTGCATTGGAGGGCTATGACGGGGAGAGATGAAGAAATGGAGCTACTTTCATTCAGAATTGACGGTAATACATGAACAGCCGTCAGACTGTCGGTTGAGCGTGGATGGCCAGAGGACAGGGGAGAGGAGGAGGAGGTCAGCATGGCCAGTCATGCTGTTGGTGAGGACCCAGAAGTCTTGACTGTTAACAGTCTAGCGCACATGGCTGACTTTATGTTACGCTGCCTGTATCGTGACCCTCGTGTTATCAAGATCTTGATGGACACTCATCACTGGTTGGTGACACTTTTAGACCCACGCTGCAAAGAGAACTTTATTTCTCTTATTCCCGAAGTGGTGAGGTCTACAAAAATGATGCAGTACCAGAAGGCCCTAGTGGCGGAATTATTAAAAAAATTCCCTTCTGAAAACGCTAGGGCAGAGGTCACGATTCAGTGGACAACCAAGGTGTCCGGCAGAGAGAGGCACAAGTCCAATCCAGCAGAGGTAGGGGAACACTCTCAAAGATCGGGACACTTTTCTCAGCACCTCCCGTACCACAGGCCCTGAGGTGCGGGGTAGTGTCACAAGGAATGGAAAGTTTGCAAAGATGCTGAAGGAGTACCTTTCTGATCGTACTAAAGTGCTCCTCGACTCCTCTGTGCCTTATAATTATTGGGTATCCAAGCTGGACACGTGGCAAGAATTGGCTCTCTACGCCTTGGAAGTCCTGGCCTGCCCTGCCGTTTGCATTTTGTCAGAGTGTTTTTTAGTGCCACAGGTGGAATCATTACAGATAAACGCACCCGCCTGTCAACTGAAAATGCTGACAGGCTGACTTTAATCAAGATGAACAAGGGTTGGATTGGGTCTAACTTCACCACACCACCACCAAATGATAGCGGAATTTAAATTGTGTGGAGGCAGATTCCCATGCACCTCCGCACACCCACACATCGGTACAGACTTCATGTGTTTGGCTACTTGCTGCACTGCTCCTCCTTCTCCTCATCCGCCACCATCATATAATCAGTGTGACCGTGGTTCATGATACCACAAAACCATAATTTTTTTACATCATATTTATGTTTTCAAATGATTTTTATTGAATTTACTATGCAAAGCAGGTAGCTCATGAATGCATTACTGAGCGTATTAATTAAAGAATAGAGTATACAGCTCAATAATAGTAATACAATAACATGTACAATTAGAAACATTAATTACAATGTAGGGAAATAAAAAGATAATATTAGCAATTACAGATAGGACGGATTGTTCATAACAGAATTACTCCGTCAATATACATTAACAAATGAACTATGTACATATCATGTAACGCGCTATCATTAGGTGGGGTAGTCAATACAGCCATAAACGTAAGTGACCTAAGATCCAAGTGAGTCTCAAGCAGGGTGGTCTAATGTGTCTGAGCAGTTAGTATACGTTGTCCATGTCTCTGGGAATATGTGGAGAGGGCATAAAGGCATTCCAATAACACCATTTCTTTTTATATTTTCTTAAAAGGTTATGCCTAAGTGAGTAAGCATATTCATAGACATTATGGGATCCTATTTTGTCAATAGTATCCTCAAAACTCGGAGGAAGAGGGTCTCTCTACTTAGTAGCTATGTTATTTTTTGCAGTTAATACAATATGGGACACAATTGGTCTATGAGGTTTGGGAATTAGGTCGATTCCAATAAGTAGAAGCACTAATTCCTCCGTAAATTGAACCTGTAGTCATGTAACATCATTTATTAGAAGGTTTATTTTATCCCAATATGATCTGAGGGATTTGCAGTGCCAAAATATATGTGATAAAGAACCAACCTCTGCACAATTTCTCCAACACAATGGGGAGTTTTGGTCGTGAATAAGGTGTAGTCTATAGGGGGTTAAATACCATCTGGTAAAGATTTTGTAATGGGTTTCAATTAACGAGTAACAGGGAACGGCATGAGTATATGTTGTCAAAAATATGTTGTATTTGGTCCAGACTAATATCTAGGGCAAGTTCTTTCTCCCATGCCACCAAGTTTGTTGTTTTTTGAGTAATAATATCTAAGTTAAAGGATTGGTAAATAGTACTGGTTTTCCAGAACACGTTGCTTTGGAAGTATTTAACCATTTGGACTAGGTTTTGTGGCAGAGAGAATTTAAGATCATGAGTCTGAACCAGTTTTTCTAATTTAGTCCACTTGCTAACTTCTGAGGTATCCAAATCAAATTTGTTTCTGATTGTGTGAAATGGGAGGAGTAAATTATTACCGTCTACAATATCAGATATATAAGTAATTCCCTTTAATTTCCATGACCCTAGTTCAATTTTGGGGGCAATCACTTCAAATACTTCAATGGGTATCCAGGACGGGGGGAATATTTATGCGTTTTGCTTGAATAGTTGAGTAGTAACTTCCAGGATTGGATTATGGTTTTAGTGATTGGATTTTTAGGAAGTGGTCTTTTTTTATCGCAGAGATGAGCTATAACCACTAGGCCCATTTTGTTCCTCATGTTTTTGGGTTCTTCTAGTTCTAACCAATTAGGTCGGTCATGTTCCCTCCACCAGTCACGACTATTTTTGATCAAGATAGCATGATGGTAAGCATATAAATTTGGAAGAGCAAGTCCACCTCTAGTTCTCCCTTTTCATAAGTGTAGTCTTGGCAACTCTAGGCTTACCGTCATTCCAAACAAACTTGGAGATCTGCATCTGGAGTTTTTGCAGCCATTTACAAGGAATTTTGAGGGGAGTAGATCTAAATAAGTAGAGAAGTTTTGGGAGAATACACATCTTATATGCGTTGATTTTCCCTAACCAAGACATTTCAATTTTTTTCATGTGGAGAAGGTCTGTTTGTATGGTTTTATATATTTCTGTGTAATTAATGTCTATGATATTTGAGAGTGGTTTGGAGATCTTAATCCCTAAGTAGTCGAGAGTGTTGTGTTCCCAGGATAAGGGAAACTCCAACTTAAGAATCTCCAGTGTTCGTTGGTCAATGTTAAGAGGTAAAATTTGTGTTTTTGCAAGGTTGATTTTATAGTGAGAGACTCTGGAAAAATTTCGTATGGTGTCTAGGAGATGTCGCATTGAAACCAAAGAGTCCGTTAGTGTCAGGAGGATATCGTCAGCAAACAGCGAGATTTTAAATTGCCTATGTTGGAGGGGGATTCCTTTTATATAAGGATTCATACGTATCATTTCAGCCAATGGCTCTATGAATAAGTCAAAAAGGGTAGGAGAAAGAGGGCAGCCCTGCCTAGTTCCATTAGTAAGGATAAATTTATCAGATAAATTGTTATTAGTTAATATTTTGGCCGTAGGTTGGGAGTATAGTGATTCAATTGCATTCAGGATTCCTCCCTGAAGGCCGAATTTGTGTAGTGTTTGGAAAAGGTAATTCCAATGCACTCTATCGAATGCCTTTTCGGCATCGACAGCTACTACTAGTGCTGGTGTCTTTGTTTCCTCCACACAAGAAATCAAATTAAGAGCTCACCTCGTGGCATCAGTAGTATTTCTGCCCGGTACGAACCCCACCTGATCTCCCTGTAATTGTTTGGGGGTGACTTTCTGTAGTCGGTTATTAATTGTTTTGGTAATAATTTTAAAATCTGAGTTGAGGAGAGATATTGGCCGGTATACATCATATTTATGATGATGTTGCACCTAACCATTCTAAAGTTAGGCATTAGTTTCATGTATACCCCCCAGGGGTAAATGTTTTAGTCCATGCTTACAGAATGGGCATTACAAGTACAGGAGACCCGCTCCTTTGTAATGGGAACCATTTTTAGAGGCTCTCCTTCTTCTTCCCAGGGGCATCGCAATGCCTCCCAATTTTTGGCTTCCCTGCCTAGGGAAATACTACAACAGACCCACTTGCTTAAAATGGGCACATCAGTTAAAGAGGCCGTCATGCACGCCTCTATCCAGGGTCATCTTAGTGCCTCCAAACCTTTGGCTTCCCTGCCTAGGGAAATACTACACCAGATACACTTGCTTACAATGGCCACATTTTTTTAAAAGGCCCTCATGCACGCCTCTATCCAGGGGCATATTGGTGTCTCCCAATTTTTGGCTTCCCTGCCTAGGGTAAAACAAAAAAAGACACACTTGCTTACAATGGGCACATTTTTTTGAAAAAGCCCTCATGCACGCCTCTATGCAGGGGCATCTTTGTGCCTCCAAACCTTTGGCTTCCCTGCCTAGGGCAATACTAAAAAAGATACACTTGCTTCCAATGGGCACATTTTTTGAAAAAGCCCTCATGCACGCCTCTATGCAGGGGCATCTTTGTGCCTCCAAACCTTTGGCTTCCCTGCCTAGGGCAATACAAAAAAGACACACTTGCTTACAATGGGCACATTTTTTGAAAAGGCCCTCATGCACGCCACTATGCAGGGGCATCTTGGTGCCTCCAAACCTTTGGCTTCCCTGCCTAAGGCAATACTACAGCAGATACACTTGCTTACAATGGCCACATATTTTTAAAAGACCCTCATGCACGCCTCTATCCAGGGGCATATTGGTGACTCACAATTTTTGGCTTCCCTGCCTAGGGAAATACTAAAAAAGACCCACTTGCTTAAAATGGCCAAATTTTTGGAAAAGGCCCTCATGCACGCCTCTATCCAGGGGCATTGAAGTGCCTCCCAATTTTTGGCTTCCCTGCCCTAGGGCAATGCTACAAAACACACACTTCCTTATATAATGGGCACATTATTTAAATTTATGTCTCTTCCCAGGGCATGGGAGTGCCACACAATCAAAAAAAAAAAAAAATCTTTCATATAATCCAAAAAACTAACAAACACCAACTCTGTCTCACAAGTGGGTATGAGCCCTTAATATTTTTTCCATGAAAATCCGTTTTGGTTTCATTATGTAACGTTTTCTTGACAGTCCGTAAAAGTGGCGTAATACTCTGACAACATTGTTGACATCAGTGACCTTGGGGTCTGAAATGCTTCCAGGGGTCTTCCACATGCTGTTCCCATGTAATTTCAGCACTGTTCTAATACTTTTGTGACATTTTTAGGGTTTTGCCATGCTGCCGGGGGTCATGTCAGAAAAATACTCGGGTCTCCCATAGGATAACATTGGGCTCGGTGCTCGGGCCGAGTACACGAGTATCTTGAGATGCTCGGCCCGAGCTTCGATCACCTGAGCATTTTAGTACTTGCTCATCACTAATTATTATCTACAAAGACGAGTAGACCAAAATTCCTACTCACATGTACGCAAACTTCATCATCAACTACAAAAAATGTCATGCTAAAGTGCTTGCCAACATGGGTTTTGCCATCAAGTATAGTCTTATATACCAGAGGGATCAAATACTTATTTCTTTCTGCAAAATGCAAATACATTTATATAATTTAGACAAAGTGATTTTCTGGATTTTATTTTTGATATTCTATCTCTCACTATTAAAATGAACCTACCCTTAAAATTATATAGACTGTTCATGTCTTTGTCAGTGGGAAAAATATTAGCATCTGAGAGTCCTCAATGGTTGATACTTTTAAATGGCTAACTGAAAAGATGGTAAGTAAAAGCGAAGCGAGCTTTCCAGATCTTATGGTCTCTCCATAAGGTAATTATATAGCAAATTCTGAATGTACACACATATAAACACACAAATAGGAGGCTGGATATGCAGTAAATTTATTTTTGTTTTATCTATTGTATTGTATTTTTTAAATTGATTCTATGCTTATTGTATTGTTTCCTATTATTGTGCTGTATTCTCTCTCTACTGGAATTACTGTATTATATTGTGTATTTTCTTACTGATATTGTGTATTTTCATTTATTAACCACTGTATTTGTAAAGCGCTGCGGAATATGTTGGCGCTATATAAATAAAGATTTATTATTATTATTATTATTATTATTATAATTAAATAAATTAGGTGTGGTGATGCACCAGGTGTCTCTTCATTAAAATCTTCAGTATTTTATTTCCATGTCAAGGATAAAACATCATGCGGGGACGCAGCCCCTAAACGCTTGATGCATTTTGAACAACGTTCTTAATCATAGGCATATGAACAATACATAAAAACATCGTTTTATACGTATTCCATTACGTGAAATCATGTACACTTGTTACTTGACATAGTTGGTATTCATTACAAATTCAAATGGTAGACAGCCTACCAAAAATCATGACGCCTACATAGACCGTCGCCTCCTTTTCTACACAAAAATAAGTTTGTAACAAACTTTTCTTTTTCCTTTGCTATTGCTGATGAGTGGCATCCAATCACTTGTTCCTGGCACCTGTGTTCATCTGGATTCCGGTGAGGCATCACTAATTCCCTTCTCCCAATATGATGTTGAATGACATATAACGATCAGAGATGGGAGGGGGGAGACAGCATCTGTGGCATCATCGTCCTCCCACCTCCCATCTCTGACCGTTATATGTCATGCTTCACTACACCTAATTTATTTTCTACATATCCAGCCTCCTATTTGTGTGTTAATATGTGTGTACATTCAGAATTTGTGTCATTACTAGCCTGATGAAGAGACCTTAGTGTCTCGAAACTTTGTTTTGCTTTTGTCGAGCCCCAGGCCCTGGGGTACTCCGGTATCAGGCTCGATGAGTGTTCCTACGGGGATGTCACGGGTGGCAGCGCCTGAGCCCATGGCCTGGGTGACGCTTCAATAAGGGGTGTATGTACAGGGGATTAGAGTTTGTCATGTGACGCCACCTGTAGTACCTGGGGATGGGTCACCATCGCCGCCACAGTCCTCCGGAGGTCATTGGTCATGCGGCTGAGATGGTAAAGCTCCCTACAGGTGGAGCTGGGCCTCTGGGGCAGCGTAGTGGAAAGGGGCAGCTTAGAGTGGGACCTTAAGTCGGGATAGGAAGTGATGGAGCAGTCTATAAGGGCACTGGGAGCGGAGAGGAATAACACACACACACTGTAGAAAGTCTCTTTTACCTTTTTACTGGTGGTATTAGCAGGTAAACAAATCCGGGTCACTGTTGGGTGACCAGGTGCACAGTGAGCTTCCACAGAAACTGGGTATAAGGCCTCCTCAGTTTCTCTACGGTTCCTGAAGCCCTGTCTGCTTGCAGCCAGACTGGCCTCCTTTCCCCTCAGGTGCTCTCTCTCTCTTCCTGCGCGGTCCACGGGGTACCCTCTCTGATCACTGCTGTATTACACTGCGTGTCTGGCTCCCTTTCTTTGGGTATGCAGGGAGACCGGGTGACTGAAGTCTCCATGGTAAGACGGGGTTTTCTGCAGTCGTGAAGTAATCCTGCAGGTGCAGATCCCCGAAGTCCAGTACGTCTCTGGGCGAACTTCCACTAGTTCCTCGTTCCCTGGGCTCTGCTCCCTGCCTTCTGTCCCCACTCCTAGGCTTGCTGGACGGCAGAAAGGGTCACTCCGGGTCACTTGTTCGGGCCTAACCGCAGCACCGATCACCAGGACGTCTTCGCAGCTCTCCTAGCATCTGCACACTCTGACTAAGTCTTCCCCTAGCAGCAGTATTTATAGGGGAACTCACCTAAAGTCGGTGAGTATAGCTCCCCCTGCTGTGCCAGGGTGGAAGGTGTTGCATGTAGTAGATACCTGCTGTGGAAACCCAGCTCATTAAGGTTTTGAACTGAGGGTTTATATCAGCATAGATATATCTGTAAAATGTCAGTTTGGGCTTAATGAAAGCATAGTTAATCTGGGCATTTGAGATAAGAGATTGAAGGCTATATATGTCCGAATGTTTTGGTTTTTTCCAATACGGATGAGATATTTTTTAGCAATTTCAGTATATTGAAAATGGTGTAATTATACTGCAGATTTGTGAGTGTTGCTCTCCGGCCCCTTCAGCATGCTGTGAGGCACTGTTCTCTTGGTAAAACCTCTGTAATACATTTTCTCCATAATTACACTATTCTTTGTTGTCTCCATTGTGTAAAAATTTATTGATGTCATTAAGCTATGACCTTTGGTTTTAAAGCTTGATAATAAAAATTGTGATTTTTAAGATACCCTGATTCCGTTTGGAATTTGTTTGATGTGCATTAGGGAAGTCTGTGGTACCTGCGTGAGCAGGGCGCCACATACCCACCTAGGCAATTTGAGTACTCCTGGACTGAGCATTTTTGTTTATTATTGTTTTTGAACGAAAGGGATAACTATAATAACAATGATAACAGGTAACATATTTACAAAGTCTCAAAATATAAAAATTTACAAAAAACACTGAAAAATATTGAAAAAATAGAGAACAGGTAAGTCCATACGGTGCTAGTCCATTCACCGCAGGCTTTGAAAAAGAAAAAGAAGTTTATTATTACACCAGTCCTGTAACCATGGTCCTTTTAAATTGTAATCTGTGAAAAAAGTTCAAAGAGGAAAGTCTTTCAAAAGTTCAACAAGTCCTTGAGTGACTCACTACTAACATTTAAGAAGGGTCTGGATGCCTTTCTTGAAAACTATAATATTACCGGTTATATATACTAGATCTTTTTATAGGGCGTTGATCCAGGGAATTACCGTATATACTCGTGTATAAGCCGACCTGTGTATAAGCCGACCCCCCTACTTTTGCCCCCAAAACCTGGGAAAACCTATTGACTCGTGTATAAGCCGAGGGTGGACCCCAGCACAGGTATACAGGCCTCCCCAGTTGTAGTATACAGCAGCCTCCCCAGTGGTATATAGGCCTCCACAGTGGTAGTATACAGCAGCCTCCCCAGTGGTATACAGGCCTCCCCAGTGGTAGTATACAGCAGCCTCCCCAGTGGTGTATACAGGCCCCAGCAGTATTACAGCAGCCTCCCCAGTGGTGTATACAGGCCCCAGCGGTATTACAGCAGCCTCCCCAGTGGTGTATACAAGCCCCAGCGGTATTACAGCAGCCTCCCCAGTGGTGTATACAGGCCCCAGCAGTATTACAGCAGCCTCCCCAGTGGTGTATACAGGCCCCAGCGGTATTACAGCAGCCTCCCCAGTGGTGTATACAGGCCCCAGCGGTATTACAGCAGCCTCCCCAGTGGTGTATACAGGCCCCAGCGGTATTACAGCAGCCTCCCCAGTGGTGTATACAGGCCCCAGTGGTGTATACAGCAGCCTCCCAAGTGGTGCATACAGCAGCCTCCCCAGTAGTGTATACAGCAGCCCCAGTGGTGTATACAGCAGCCCCAGTGGTGTATACAGCACCACCAGTGGTGTATACAGCAGCCCCAGTGGTGTATACAGCAGCCCCAGTGGTGTATATAGCAGCCCCAGTGGTGTATACAGCAGCCCCAGTGGTGTATATGTGGCGCCCCGCAACGAGTGCGTCACAAGAGGGTATTGCAGCCACAAATGCAGCCGCAATATTCTCTGACTCAGCAATGATCCGGTTAACATAGAGATCCAACCCAACATGCATCACCTAGAACAGAGGACCAATCATAGGTCCTAGGGGGTGGATTGTTAGTGTAGTAGAGTAGAACACACAATAATCTAGACGGAGAAGAGAAGAGTCTAGAACTCGGAGAAGAAGGGTCTAGGACTAGAACTTGGAGAGGAGCGGGGGCTCCGCACCCCGTGCGGGCCCCTGGGCCGTCACCGGTCGGGTGTCAGCACCTGAGGCCTTAACCACCGGGATTGGGCATTATCTACACGGGTTCCCAAAAGACTCCCGTGCCCACAACTCACAGCCGGTTCACTGGTACCGAAGCTGGCAGCAGTTCACCTCTGCCACGCGAACCAGAAGAGTGGAGGAGCAGCTTCAAAGGAGCACCCCACCACCAGCCAACTTCCAGTCGTCTAACCAGCGGTGTACCCACTGAGGGATCCAAGGCTCCCCAAAACATCCAGAACGTACATCATGGATAGGGCATTGAAGCAGCCTCCCCGTACCCGACCTGGTATTCGTGGGCGACACTGGCAACCAAATAGGTAGAAAGGAGGAACACTGCGGATCTCTAAGGGACACCATCACTGCTGAGTCCACCTGGTCTACTACTCAACCACTGTATGCCATGTACTGCTTGCTGGTTACAGTAAAGACCCGTTGCAGAGACTTTCTGTGTCCGTGCTTCCTTATGAACTGTCCGTCCGCACTACTAGGTAACCGTAGCTGCCGCACAACATCTTGAGCAGCTCCAGCCTCCGGGGATCACCGCTCAGCCTGTGGGGAGCGTAACATCTTGCTGCTATCCATCCCCCGGGGGCTCCGCAGCGTCGGTAGTCCTTATCGAATCTACTCATAGGTGGCGTCACGAATAAATTAAAACCCCTTAATCTGTTCCACCAAGACGTCTTCACTTTTGATCTGCACTACACCGGGCCCCACTACCGGCAGGCGCGGTCCACCCGTGACAAGGAGGAAGGAAGCATCACCTGTCTAAACCGGAGTCCCGGCCGCGGTGAGTCATATATAGCAGCCCCAAATGCTGGCACTTGCCCCCCTCCAAATAGTATTCAAATAATAGATAATCTAGGTTTGAGAAATAGTATTCAAATAATAGATAATCTAGGTTTGAGAAATAGTATTCAAATAATAGATAATCTAGGTTTGAGAGTATTCAAATAATAGATAATCTAGGTTTGAGATTCATATTAAACCTTAAATGATATCTTTATTGTTAACTCAACCAAAAAACACATCCAAACAAAGATAAAAACTGAGTGCACAGAAAAGCGTGAAGGAAGGAAGCTATAATTGGTAAAAACCTCCCTCCTTTCACCTGCCTAACAGCGGAGGTCGGCACCCTATGAAGCGAAGTGGTGCCCCCACTTGTCGGCGGCTGACCCTATCCTGCCTAACCTGACCCTGGAAGTCAAGAGGTAGTGCTCCCCCTATGATAATGCCTCCCTGGTCCTAGGTATATAGGGGCAGTGGGTCACAATCCGTGTCTCAGTATTAAAAACAGAGTATCACCGCCCCGGTATCAGCAGACCCCACCACTGAGAGAATACTAAACGTGGTGCTAGTGACATCTCATATTCTATGTGTAGATCTCTATGTCCTGGCAGAGCGCACCGCCGCCTCCACATCGAGCTTGTGTGTATTCACACAGAACACATGGACACATGTTATCAAGCCTCCTGATGATGTGAAACGCGTCGAGGCACGCGGGGACGAGCACATCACCTGGCTAAGCTAAGTACCTCCAGATTCTCATATTTGTGACACTATGCGAGTGTGGTCCATTACTATCAATAGCGTCCACGCCAGGACAGAGATCTACACATAGAATATGAGATGTCACTAGCACCACGTTTAGTATTCTCTCAGTGGTGGGGGTCTGCTGATACCGGGGCGGTGATACTCTGTTTTTAATACTGAGACACGGATTGTGACCCACTGCCCCTATATGCCTAGGACCTGGGAGGCATTATCATAGGGGGAGCACTACCTCTTGACTTCCAGGGTCAGGTTAGGGCAGGATAGGGTCAGCCGCCGACGAGTGGGGGTGCCACTTCGCTTCATAGGGTGCCGATCTCCGCTGTTAGGCAGGTGAAAGGAGGGAGGTTTTTACCAAGGATAGCTTCCTTCCTTCACGCTTTTCTGTGCACTCAGTTTTTATCTTTGTTTTGGTGTGTTTTTTGGTTGAGTCAACAATAAAGATATCATTTAAGGGTTTAATATGATTTGCACTTGCCCCCCTCTGTTGTAAGCCCCCTCCCCCCCCTGGCTGCTTAACTTACTATCCCTGGTCTTCTGCATTGCGCAGGTCCCTCCGTGCTCCCATCCTCCGTGCTCCCGACGTCAGCTGTATCCGGGGTCCCCGGCCGTCGCGTAGCAATGACGTCATGCGACCGGCCGGTCACATGACCCCGGATGCTGCCGAGGATGGGAACATGGAGGACGGGAGCACGGAGGGACCTGCGCGATGCAGAATGCCAGGGATGGTAAGATAAGCAGCCATGGGGGGGCCTTACAACAGAGGGGGGCAAGTGCCAGCATTTGGGGGCCATATATTTAGATATGCACTGCTTCCCCCTGCCACTGATTGACAGGGGGAAGCAGTGCATACATAATGAGCCTGTAGGCTCAACAGTTCAAAATACACAACAACATTTACTACGGTTCTTTCGGCATAGGAGTCCTAGGTACTATAGGGGCCTCTACCGGTCATAAGTGCTGTAGGCCTCCTGGCCCTGGAGTCACCTCTTAGCCAAGTTTTTACTCTCCCTAGACAGCTCCTTATGCCAACTCCACTCACCCCTCTTTTAGTGTGGTGTTCCTGGTTTTTGGCCTATAAAACTGGAATGGTATCCACGGTCCGCGCTGCTGCTCTTTATACAAGGAATCCACAAGAGGTTATTACCATCAAAAGTTCTTTATTTCATCACACCAACGCGTTTCGGTTCTGACCCAGCACCTTCCTCAGGGCATGGGTCAGCACCGAAACGCGTTGGTGTGATGAAATAAAGAACTTTTGATGGTAATAACCTCTTGTGGATTCCTTGGATAAAGAGCAGCAGCACGGACCGTGGATACCATTCCAGTTTTATCTCCTGATTTCCCGCGGTTTTGTGGCGTTGGTGGAGGTTCTGCAGCAGCTGCCTTATGCTTTTAAACTTGTTGTGGGTCTCACAACCATAGAAGGTGAGTGGATACACTTATAATCCACATAAGAACTATAGTGTCTGTTTGATAGGGCACAATCTGCGCCTCTTGTATCTCCCTTTTTTTCTAGTGGTTTTTGGCCTACTCTTCACCCTTTCATGCACTACTATGTATATTGTTATTTACATATTACTGCTATGTACATATTACTTTTCAGTTTTATTCTTCCTTACATTTACTGTGCCCACTCTCCATAACTAGAGGGGGTTGACCTTGTGTGCTTCTCTGTGATCTATGCACTGCAGGTGTCACTGTCTCAGGTGATGTTTCTAGTGAAGGGTATGGTGCAGGTATGTCAGGTAAGTGTCTGCATGGCCTTAGTCTCACTACAAGGCTAGCAGGTGTACCAATTGCAGCATCCTCAGATTCTCTGGCAACGGGTATTTCTTCCTGACTCATTTGTACCACTTCCTTGGCCTGGTAGAAATTCATTACAGGCACTAAGATGGCTCCATTTTGTCGAGGCCAATCCTCTGGGAAATCTCCTAAGATGGTTGAGACTACCTTCTCCTTTGGTTCTTCACTTGGATTTAGCTCTTGTACTGGTTCTGACTCTTGTATTGGTTCAGTTGGGGAATTTTGGTTTTCCCAGTCAGTTGGACACTTTTTGATGTGGTTTCTTGACACAGTTTGAGTGGTTTTTCCTCCATTCTTGCTGATGACACACACTTTGTCGTTGTCATAACCAGAATCTAATAGAACGTAGGGATCTTGTTCCCACTGATTGTCCAATTTGTGTTGTGTTCTTTTCCTCTTTAAGACAATTCCACTTCCAGGTGTTATTGGTTCTGCTGGAGCATGTTATAGTTATAGTCCCTTTCTTGCTTTTCACAGGCTTTCTCCAGGTTGTCTTCAACACAGGCTTGAACCATTTTGTATTGTTCGAGGCGATTGGCATTCCAATGGGGTATTGTGTCATATGCTTTGGGATTGACTACTCCGAGTTCCAAGTCTACGGGTAACTTTCCTGTACGGGCTCTCATCAGGTAAGCTGGTGTACAGTTTGTAGAGCTTACTGGAATGTAGTTGTACATATCAACCAAGTCTGGTAGTTTTTCTGGCCATTGGCTTCTTTCCTCCAAGGGTAAGATCTTCAACATGTCAATGATGATACCATTCATTTTCTCACACAATCCGTTGGTTTGGGGATGATAAGGGATCGTTCTTATCTTTTTGCACCGATACATGTGGCAGAACTCTTAAAAGATCTCCGCTTCGAAAGCTGGACCTTGATCTGAGAGGATCTGTTCTGGATAACCTAATGGTCTGCAGAATACGTTCTGGAATGTTCTGGCAGCAGTGGCAGCTGTCAAGTCTTTCATGGGGGCAACCATTAAGAACCTCGAGTAATGGTCTACTATGGTCAACGCGTATATGTAGCCAGATCTACTTGGAGTCAGTTTTACGTGTTCCAGGGCTACAATTTCCAGAGGCTGTTTCATCACTATGGGCTGGAGCGGTGCTTTCTGGATCTGTAAGTCCTTTTCTTCTGAAGCTGCAGGGTCCACAGTTCTTACACCACCTCTCGATGGACCCACGCATGCTGACCCAAAAGAACCTATCCTTTAGTAGCATTTCTAGCTTCTTCCACCCAAAATGACCAGTCTGGTTGTAGTAGGCATTTAAGACCATCTGGACTTCTGACTTTGGCATGATGATTTGCCAGACCATCTTGTGTATCCTTGGGTTGATGTGCCTCCTACAGAGCTTCTCCTGGTAAATGAACAGTTTGCTCCGCTCGCTCCACAGATGTTTGACTTCTGGTTGGGGGTTTTCTGGCAGCTTTGTTGACTCCTGAGTTATCAGCTGCTTTACCAAGCTGACAGCTGGGTCATTGTCTTGCACCTCCTTCCAACCGAAGTGGGGCAACGGGTTCACCATTCTCGCAGGAGGGTCTTTACGGGTTTGCTGGCATGGAGTTACTCTTAATTGATGGAAGGCAGGTAACTCCACTTCTTTAGCTCGTCTTCATCGACGCCCTCATCTGACAGGTGAGGCATTCGGGATAAGGCATCCGCGTTTCCATTCTTGTGCCCAGCCTGGTATTTGATGGTAAATTGGTAGTTGGACAATCTGGCCATCCATCTCTGCTCCATGGCTCCCAACTTCGCAGTCTCCAGGTGGGTCAGCGGATTGTTATCCATGTAGGCTGTAAACTTACTAGATGCCAGGTAGAGTTTAAACCTCTCTGTGACAGCTCAGACCAAGACCAGGAATTCCAGCTTAAAGGAACCGTAGTTCTCTGGGTTCCTCTCTGTGGGGCACAGCTTCCTACTAGCATAGGCGATCACCCTTTCTTTGCCTTCTTGCCTTTGAGAAAGGACGTATCCAAGTCCCACATTGCTGGCATCTGTGTACAGCAGGAATGGCAGGTTGTAGTCCAGGTAAGCAAGGATTTCTTCTCCTGTCAGGGCTTCCTTCATCACCTGGAATGATTCCTCTTGTTCCTTGCCCCACCACCACAGAGAATCCTTAGACTTGTCCTTCGTGGGTTGGCCTACTAGGAGGTCTTGCAGGGGAGCAGCCTTCTTGGTGTACTCCTTTATGAACCTCCTATAGTAGCCCACCAATCCCAGGAATTGACATACTTCCTTCAGAGTCTTGGGTTCTGGAAACTCCTTGATAGCTGTCACCTTGTCTGGATCAGGGGTCACGCCTTCGGCACTGACTATGTGTCCCAGGTACTGTACTCTTGGCTTTAACAGGTGTCATTTGGATGGTTTCAGCTTCATCCCGTATTTGGCCAGAGCTTCAAACACCTCTGCTAGATGAGCTCGTGTTCCTCATAGGTCTTAGAGTACACGATCACGTCATCCAGGTAGAGCAGTACCGTCTCGAAGTTCCTATGTCCCAGGCAACTCTCCATTAACCTCTGGAAGGTTCCGGGTGCATTACATAGTCCGAAGGGCATACTGTTAAATTCACATAGGCCCATAGGTGTCGTGAATGCCGTCTTCTCACAGTCTTCCTCTGCTACGGACACCTGCCAATACCCACTAAAGAGATCTAAGGTGGAAAAGTAATTAGCAGACTTCAATGCAGCTAAATATTCCTCTATACGAGGTAAAGGGTAAGCGTCCTTGTGTGTTATGCGGTTTATTTGCCTATAGTCTACAAACATTTTCATACTGCCATCCTTTTTCCTGACTAGGACTAATGGGGCTGCCCAGGGGCTACAGCTATCTCGTATAACCCCTGCATCCTTCATGTCCTGTAACATTTCTTTGGCTTTCTGATAATGTGCAGGTGGAATAGGCCTGTACTGCTCCTTGATTGGTGGATGTGTACCTGTGGGGATATGATGTTGCACCCCTTCTATCCTACCAAAGTCAAGTGAATGCTTACTAAAGACTTGTTCAAATTCTTTGACTACCCAGTAAACTCCTTGCTTTTCGTACACAGTAGTGGTGTCAGTTCCGACATGGAGTTGCTGGCACCAGTCCTCCAGTGACCCTGTTGTATTATCAGGTTTTGCCCCTTTGGTATGGGGTAAGGGTCCCACTGTTTGGATCTCGTTGTTGTTGACTGTGTACAATTTAGCAACGGTTGCATACATGGGTATTTTAACCTCTTCACTGTCACAATTTAAGATGCGAACAGGTACTTTCCCATTGTGTACATCAACTACCCCCTGGCTTTCAAGAGTGTAGGTCTGTGCTCTGTGCTGGTGGGCTCCACCAATGCCTGGTAGTCCTGTCCTCTCAGACCTATAGCTGCTCCACACCAAATCATATTTTTACTCATTGAGGGAATCACAATAGGAAACGGGTCTGTCACCCGTGCAGTACCAATTTCGCCACCTGTAATTGTTACCTGTTGATGGTGCAGGAGGGCTCTTATTTCACGCTGAAGGACCTTCCTCTGACCAGGTTTGGCAGTATCTGCAATCTGTTGAAGCAAAGACAAAACTTCTCCCATGCAATTGCTAACAACATTTGTGCCAAGTATTATATATGGGTCATTTGCTTCTGCTACGACTATGACCCCTTGGTTCTGCAATTCCACCCTCCTCACCTTTATTGGTACTTCTCTAACCCCCATTACAGTAATCCGTTCACCATTAGACGCATTGAAGGTAAAGTCTAGGGCAGGCTGTTTCAGTTCTGCATCAGCCCAGTACTTCTTATAAAGGATATAGGGGATGGTAGTCACCTGTGACCCAGTGTCCAGCAGAGCAGGTGTCGAGATGCCATCTAGTACAATTAACAGGAACGGCCTCTGTCCGATGAAGGTCTAGTACCAGGAGGCTGGGTCCTGTTGAATTACTCCTGAGGTTTGGCCCTGGCCCGAAGGGTCGGCCCATTTAAAGGACAGCTCCTGGCAATGTGGCCGGTTCGGTTACAGCGATGGCAGATGGGGCTCCTCAGTAGAGCTGTATCAGTCGGTGGTCCTCCCTCGGTAGTCTGTGGCTTGCTTCGCTCTCATCCAGGGCACATCCTCCGGACTGTCAGCAAGTTGAATTAGCGGTTGAGGTCGGGGCTGGGGTCTTGGCGCTGGCAGGGGACTCTGCTGCAGCTGTAGAGCTTCCATCAGCTTTGTTATATTTTTGCTCATCTGGCGCATTTCAGCATGCATCTCAGCACGCAGAGAGTCATATTTGTCAGGCTGAGCGGATTGTACATTGTGCGTGGCTGCAGACACAGGTACTGGTTTTTGGGAGCCTGCGCCTCACCACTGCACCACCGTTTGATGGCAGCTTCATGGGTCTCTACTGGCCGCAACCCTTTTATGGCCATTTCCTTCAGGTTGTTAAAGTCAGCTTCCGGGTTGCTCAGTGACCACCAATCACAGTCTTATTGTCCTCAGAGAATAGCAGTCCCCGAGTGAATTGTTCAATCAAAAGCTTGTTCTCATTGGGTAACTGGCAGGGCTGACATGCTTAAGGGCTTGCAAAAATTCCTCTAGGCGCCAGGCGTAAGCTCTGATATCATCTCCTGGTCTCTGGTAGCAGTGATGAAAGCGTATGTGTATATCAGCCTCATTGCACTCCTCAAAGGTAGCTCTCAATTTGTCAAATATAGTGGCCGCTGATCTACATTCAGCAGCAGACCAGGTCTCACTCTCTTTCTCTGCTGCACCAGTTAACTCTCCGAGTACCACAGCAGCGCGCTGCTGAACGGTCATCGCATACATGTCCAGGACACTAGTGATTTTCCTCTTAAAAGAATCCAACGTATCGGGGCGACTGTCATACTGGGGCAACCACTTAGCCCCCGGAATGTATGGGAGTGAGATATGCATGATCGGGGAAATTGCGCCCGTTGCGCCGGTGGCACTGGCAGTGCTACTGGAGGCAGCCATGGGCGCTTCAGGGTAATACCTAGGGTCGGCGAATGTGCTGTCGTCGTCGCTGGAGGAGGCCGGCATGCTGGAGGCCCCCCTAGTGAATTACAACCAGTGATCAAACAGGTAAACAGTTCGGGAATTTCCGGATTAATACCGCGGCGCTCGGGAATGCTCGGCTGAGTGAGGGGCGGGCTTCAGTTTCACGCCTTACAGGCCAACATGCCCCATTTCTTCCCGCTCTTCTGCGCAGGAATGGGGGCGTAGTTTTAACAGTCACTCAATTCAGTTGAAATCACGGCACACAGTACCCGGTAATACCGGGCATGGGATCCTGTTTGTGATGCCAGAAAGATATGTCGAGCCCCAGGCCCTGGGGTACTCGGGTATCAGGCTCGGTGGGTGTTCTCACGGGGATGTCACGGGTGGCAGCGCCTGAGCCCGTGGCCTGGGTGACACTTCAATAAGGGGTGTATGTACAGGGGATTAGAGTTTGTCATGTGACACCACCTGTAGTACCCGGTGATGGGTCACCAGCACCGCCACAGTCCTCCGGAGGCCGATGGTAATGTGGCTGAGATAAAAATCCCCTACAGGTGGAGCTGGGCCTCCGGGGCAGCGTAGTGAAAAGGGGCAGCTTAGAGTGGGACCTTAAGTTGGGATAGGAAGTGATGGAGCAGTCTATAAGGGCATCGGGAGTGGAGAGGAATGACGCACACACACTGTAGAAAGTCTCTTTTACTTTTTTGCTGGTGGTATTAGCAGGTAAACACATCCAGGGCACTGTCGGGTGACCAGGTGCACAGTGAGCTTCCACAGACAGTGGGTATAAGGCCTCCCCAGTTTCTCTACGGTTCCCGAAGCCCTGTCTGCTTGCAGCCAGACTGGCCTCCTTTCCCCTCGGGTCCTCTCTCTCCTCCTGCGCGGTCCACGGGTTACCCTCTCTGATCACTGTTGTATTACACTGTGGTGTCTGGCTCCCTCTCTTTGGGTACGCAGGGGGACCGGGTGACTGAAGTCTCCATGGTAGGACAGGGTTTTCTGCAGTCGTGAAGTAATCCCGCAGGTGCGGATCCCCGAAGTCAGGTACGTTTCTGGGTGGATTTCCACTAGTTCCTCGCTCCCTGGGCTCTGCTCCTTGCTTTCTGTCCCCACTCCTAGGCTTGCTGGATGGCAGAATGGCCACTCCGGGTCACTGGTTTGGGCCTAACCACGGCACCTATCACCAGGACGTCTTCACAACTCTCCTAGCGTCTGCACACTCTGACTAATTCCTCCCCCAGCAGCAGTATTTATAGGGGAACTCACCTAAAGTCGATAAGTATAGCTCCCCCTGCTGTGGCGGGGTGGAAGGTGTTGCATGTAGTAGATACCTGCTGTGGAAATCCAGCTGTGCATTAGGGACGTCTGTGGCTTTCTGTGTCAGCAGGGCGCCACACTTTTTCTTACCATCTTTTCAGTTAGCTATTAAAAGGTATCAACCACTGAGGACTCTCAGATTCTAATATTTTTCTATCTACTGGCTAACACGGTGCAAACATTTATTAAGTTTGTCAGTGGGCAAACTTACAAAATCAGCAAGGGATCAAATAATTATTTCCTTCACTGAAAACTGATTTTAATTGATGGTAAACAGCAGCCTGTTTTATAATATAAAGTATTCTCAGACTTTTCATACTCTTTCAAATTAAAAAATATTCCAAAGATTATCCCCATTACACTTTTGTTTTCAGGCAGACCGTTCTGTTATTGCCTATAAGTCCAAAAAAATTACTTAAATTTGCTGTGCAGGGGCCTATGAACAATTCAACTTTCTAGGCCTGAGGGCTATGCCAAATTTATTTGACCTTCCAATTTTATAAGTGATGCATCATTGCACTACTCAGCTCCCATTGCTGTATCAGATGTAAGAGAAGACAGACTCTGGACATGGAACCTGGATTACATTAGAAAGTTTTTGTTTTATTATTCTATTATTTTCCAGTTAAAAGAATGGAGACATTTATATCTAGGGCATGTGGGGACATTCTAAGAGAGCTATGGTGACATAAGGGGCTGGCAATAGTCAAATTGCAAGAGGGGGCTATCTATGTGGACAAACGGAACTGGCTATGGGGACATTACAACAGGGGCTAGCTAAGTGGAAATAAGTAGCTGGCTATGTGAACATAAGAGGCTGGCTATAGAGATGTGGAACCCTTGCGAGGGACTGCCACAGGACCCACCAATGCAGGGAGGGATGTACACCTTGGCACACACAGCACACAACACCTTCCACCCCAGACCTGGTGGGGGAGCCCCACTGGCTGTCCTTAAGCCAGATCCCCTGGAGAAAACAGTATTCACAACACCAATGGGCATATGCAAATTCAACAGCATGCCATTCGGGTTATGCAATGCACCGGGAACTTTTCAAAGACTCATGGAATGTTGCCTGGGACACTGGAACTTCGAGATGGTGCTCTAATTATCCATGGACAAAGTCATCGTGTATTCCAAAATGTATGAAGAACATCTGGAACACCTAGCGGAGGTATTTACAGCTCTAGCAAAGTACGGAATGAAGCTCAAACCATCTAAATGTCACCTGCTGAAACCAAAAGTCCAATACCTCGAGCATGTGGTCAGCACAGACCCGGTAAAAGTAACAGCTATCCAGGACTGGCAGAGGCCAACAACCGTCAGTGAGGTACATCAATTCTTAGGTTTGGTTTGGTACTACAGAAGATTCATCAAGGGCTACACAAAGATGGCAGCGCCCCTACAGGATCTTCTGGTAGGCCAAACTAAGAAGAGAAGGTCTTCAGAGCCACCATAGGATTGGGGAACGGAACAAGAAGACTACTTCCAACAGATGAAGCAGGATCTGACCGGTGAAGAAATCCTGGCTTATCTCGATTATAACCTACCATTCATCCTCTACACCAACGCAAGTGATGTAGGCCTGGGAGCAGTACTATCCCAGGTACAAGATGGCAAGGAAAATGTAACTGCCTACGCCAGCAGAAAACTTTGACCCACCAAGAGGAACCCGGAAAACTACAGTTCCTTTAAGTTGGAATTCCTGGCCTTAGTCTGGCCTATAACAGAGCGGTTCAAGCATTACCTGGCAGCTTCAAAATTTACTGTCTTCACGGACAATAACACGTTAACAGACTTGGATACTGCGAAGCTTGGTGCATTGGAGCAATGCTGGATGGTCAACTATCAAACTATGACTTTACCATCAATACCGGGCAGGCCGTAACAATGCCAATGCTGATGTCCTCTCCCGAAACCCTCAAGTACATTTGCAAAGACTTGAAGAAGAGGTAGATGACTTGGAGGAAGTAGAACTCCCAGCTTTCCATAAAAGTAGAAAATGGAAAATGACAGAAGCCCATATCTACCAGAACCGTCAGAGTGTTACACTAAACCCGTTGCCTCATTATGGATTGAAAGAGACACAAGACAGTGATTCGGCAGTGAGTCTAGTGAAGAGGCTGGTAACCCAACCGGATTCCCAACTTGAAAAGAATGCTCCACCAGAGGCCCAATACCTGTGGAAAGAACGAAGCAGGTTATTCATCTATCAAGGTCAATTGTGCAGACGGTATATCAACCCCAGAACACATGACATGGTATGGCAAATTGTGGTTCCAAAGAGAGACATCCAAATGGTGTTGGAAGCGTACCATAACGGAGCAGGACACTTTGAATGGAGAAAACTAGAAATATTGTTACATGAGAGATTCTATTGGATTGGCATGAGGTCTACCATAGAGAAATGGTGTAAAAATTGTTGACCATGCTCATTAAGAAGAAAAGACTGTAACAGACAGAATGCACCACTACAGCCTATCATCACTAAACAGCCATTAGAACTGGTAGCCTTAGATCACGTCAAACTCACACCCAGCAGATCGGCTATACCTATGCTCATACCATGGTGGACCACTATTCCAGATTCCTTGTGGTAGCTACTGTGAAAGAATTGACAGTTCAGACAGCAGCAAGAACCTTTCAAGCCTATTTCTGCAGACCACACGGGTACCCAGAACAGGTATTGACAGACCAAGGTCCAGCCTTTGAAGCGGAAGTATTTCAAGAGTTCTGTAACCTTTACGGATGCAAGACAAATTTGTACCACGCCTTACGATCCTCAAACCAACGGAATGTGCGAAAAGATGAATCACGTGGTAATAGAATTGTTAAAAACTCTGCCCTTAGAAGAGCAAAACAGATGGCCAGAGAAGTTACCAGACCTTGTTGACATTTACAACAACATCCCAGTAAGCTCAACAAATTGTACCCCTGCATACCTCATGAGAGCAAGACCAGGAAACTTGCCAGTAGACTTTGAAATGGGTATTGTAGTTCCTGAAGAAGACATCTCAGATGCAGATTGGGATACCAGAAGAACAGAGCAGTACAAGAAAATACAGGAATGTGTTGAGAGACGTCTGGCAAAATCCAGATAGAAGCAAGGAACCAACTTTAACAAAAGTGCACAAAGAACACCCTTAACACCAGGCAAATTGGTTTTGAAAAGGAAAAGGAGACTCCACAAATTAGATGATCAATGGGAAGCAGAACCATACACTGTATTACCATCCAACTTTGATAACCAGAAGACCTGTCTAATCAGCAAAGACAATGGAGAAACAACAGCAACAGTGTCCAGAGATCATTTAAAGAAGTGCCTTCAACCACCACAACCAAAGGAATATGTTCCTTGTCCAGAACCCGAAAAAGAGAAGCCAAAAACAGTCCAGACACTCATAGGAGAAGTAGCCACAGACTGGACCCAAATAGAAGGTGCATGCCTAATCCCAATGTTGACATTCCCACAACCAATAGAAGAACCACCCGTTGTAGCAGAGCCAGAGAACCTTGCAATCGGTGCACCTGCCATTCCCACTGTGAGAATCAGAAGACACTCAGGCATACCGGTGTTGCGTAGATCAACACATGGGTCAGTAAATAGTCTTTGCACTACACCAGGCTCACACACTAGTGGAATACCAGTTTTATGTAGGTCAACACGTAGTAACTTGGGTCAAACACCACTAAGGTACAGACAATAGAGTACAAAACATAGGAAAAATGTAAATAAATCTTTAAAATGTAAATATGTTTGGTTCAAACCACAGATGCCATGCACAGCTAGGCTGGGCATCAAAACTTTGCCATAGACCACAAAGGGGATCTGCAGCGGTGTAGCGGTCCCTGCTTCCAGAAAATCATGACTCCCCTGATGAGAGTTTGACACGGAACGCGTCGGGAGGAAGGACGTGGTGGCATATATAAAACGAACAACTGTTGAGTCAGCAATCCGTTGGTCGCAAAAGCCATAGGACCATATGGAGTTGGGAAGACTCAAGTGGTAACGACAAGAGACAACCCGGTGAGACCTTTCTAATTTGGGAAGTGTGGGTTTACTGTGCTCTCGTTACATATATCTCTTTCACCTAAGGACCACAAGAGATAGTGGGACCTTGATCTAGGTAGTGAGAGATATAGGGGTATACTTCTGGTACTGTTAAATAAAAGGTGCGAGGTTGGTAACCCTATACACTATGACCCTGTGACTATACAGGGATAGTTTTATATCACTGACACTGGTGACAGTCACAGTGCTATCTTGCACTATTTGCAGTTTTTATATTTTTATTGACTCTATAGTCATTTTTATGAGATGACAAATAAAGGTTAAGTTTTAACCCCTTCAACCTTTCACCCTTTAATTTCAATCGGTGCACCTGCCATTCCCACTGTGAGAATCAGAAGAAACTCAGGCATACCGGTGTTGCGTAGATCAACACATGGGTCAGTAAATAGTGTTTGCACTACACCAGGCTCACACACTAGTGGAATACCAGTTTTACGTAGGTCAACACGTAGTAACTTGGGTCAAAAACCACTAAGGTACAGACAATAGAGTACAAAACATAGGAAAAATGTAAATAAATCTTTAAAATGTAAATATGTAACCAATGTCAGTGTACAGAAGGGTGAAGAGTAGGCCAAAACAACCCAAACCAGGTACACAACATCAGAAAGAGGGGTGAGTGGAGTTGGCGTAAGAAGCCGTCTAGGGAGAGCAAAATCTTGGCCAATAGGTGACCCCAGGGCCAGGAGGCCTACAGCGCTTATGACCCGTTAGAAGCCCCTGCAGAACCTAGGACTCCTACGCCGAGGCACCCATAGTAAGTGTTTGTTGTGTAACTTTGAACTTTTAAGCCTACAGAGACTTTACCTGTTTTTACTTTTGAATTGGCTTTTTCTCATTTCAAAAATGGACCATAGCCACAGGACTGGTGGTGGCAAAAATACTTTAAACAGCCTGCAGCAGATGGACTAGCGCTGTATGAACTGGTTACCTGTTTTTCCCATTTTTCCCTGGCTCTTATAAATGTTATTTTGAGACTCTGTACAAATTTCAAATGTAAATAGTTATGTTACGTTATGCTGTTGAAAAATGTTTCAGTCCCGGAGGACTGAAGTTAACTAGAGGGGAATGTGGCACCCCTGCGAGGGATTGCCACAGGATCTACCGGTGCAGGGAGGGATGAACACTTTGGCACACACAGCACACAACACCTTACACGCCAGACCTGGAGGGGGAGCCCCACTGGCTGTCCTTAAGCCAGATCACCTATAAAGATCCAGGCCTGAGGGGAGGAGTCAGTTAGTACTGGAGTTAGTTCCAGAGATACAGCAGAGGAGAGAGCTGTTAGTGAAGGAGCTGATTGTCCAAGCCTGGCCCAGAACCAGGAAACCTGACCAAGCTGTGCAGCGCCCTAGGGAGGGGGATGGAGGTCAGTGGGAGAAGTAGGAAGAAGGAAGAAGGGAACAGATCTGAGAACCCTTTAGCCACCCGAACACCGGAGTCTGAAGCTGCTATTCATCTACAGTGTGGAAGCAAAAGCCTGGACAGACCAGGAGGATCTATTCCCCCTGAAGTAATGAATACAAGACTCCAAACCTGACCAAGCATAGGACCAGGGACCTAAGCAGACAATAGGAATCCCACAGAAAGGTCCTCATTGTCGGTTGTGGAACAGCACCCTGAGAGGGAGAAGAGCAGCATGTTCAGCTACAGGCAGAGCTTACCCCAAACACTGCACACACTAATAGAGGAGGCCTCACAACTCTCCAAGGTAAACGTCCCAAGCTGCACCAAAACCTGGTTACCCTCCTGGACCGTGCCTGTTACCGGACATCAGTAAAAAGGTACCGAAATGGAGACTATTGTGTGTGTGCCTGATTTCCCCCCCGCCAACTGCAGCGTTCACAGCAGAACCACTACTACTACTCCCCTCATCCACCCTGCTGCCCTGAGGTAAAGCTCCACCTCTGGGGAGCTGAACTACCAAAGCTGCATTCCCATCACCTCAGCGGCCGGCCGCAGCGCTGGTAACCCTATTACCAGGTACCACAGGTGGCGTCACGTTATCGTTCCCCATCATCATCACCCCCATCCCTGCCACTGAGGGTCCAGGGCACGGAAGCGGGAACCGACCAGCCATGATCCCTCACAGAAGTAACCTTCTGTCCCGGTATCCGAGTACCCCTTACCTTGTCAACCGGATCAGAGATATTACAAGAGAGGCTGGTTATGGAACATAAGGGACTGGCTATGGGGACATATAAGCTAGCTATGTAGATATTACAAGAGGGTTCGACTTTGGGAACATACAGGACTGGCTATTGGGACATAAGGAGCTGGCTATGGGTACATTACAACAGGGGCTGGCAGTGGGAAAATTTGAATAGGGGGCTGGCAGTGAGGACATTAGAAGAGGGGGCTGTCTATGGGGATATTGCAAGAGGGTGACCATTCTGTATCGGGTGCTGTTGGTTACCTTATATTCAGAGTCGGGGAGACCACACTCTTTAAGAAGCAGTGTGGGACGTTTTACTGTGTATTAGGAGGCTATATCATACTGTGTGGGGTTCTGTGGAGACCATCATACTATATAATGGGGGCTGTGCTAAATTCCATATTGCATGTGAGGCTGAGATAGACATAGTTTATATTGGGGGCTGTTGTGGATATTATACTGTACTGGCAGCTGTGGTGACCATCATGCTGAGTAAGGCAGCAGTGTGAGGAGGGGGAACAGTTTGGAAAGGGCAACGTGTTGGGCAGGATGAGGACATAGTTTGAAAAAGGGGCACAGCATGAATATGGAAATGGGTCAGTGTGAAATGAAGGCACAGGATGGAGTGAGTTTAGCATGGCAGGGGGAAAGGGTAGAGCTATAGAGTGTAAGGGAAAACAGTGGAGAGGAGTCAGCCATGGTATAGGCTGTGGTTCATAGGGGCAGATAGTGTGGCAATTGTAGCTGATAATGTGAAACAGTGGGACGGTTATAACTCATTAAGATGGACAGTGTTGTGGGGTAGCTCATAATGGCAGGCAGTGTGAGGGCCATATAACATAGAGGGCTTATTTAAGTCATAATTAGAAAGATATATCTATGGGCATTTTTATAACACTCTAATTTTTAAGGGCACTGTGTTGGGTTGTGCTTCAGAAGGCTGGAGAAGAGAGAAGTCTGCAGTGTAAAGCTGTACATGTGAAAAGTCGTCATGGCATCTGGACAAGATGGAGACAAAAAGAAAGAAACTACTTATCAGAGAATATGTAACCTATAAGGTACATGGATGTAAATGTTTATTTGTTGTTACTGACTATACTGTGATGTATTCATATACTGATGGTGGTTTTGGTGAGGTATTCATGAACTGATAAAGGTACTGGTGTTGTATTTATTTACTGACAGCGGTTCCTGTGATATATTTATGTACTGATGAAAATTCTGGTGATTCATTAATGTACTGAAAGTGATTCTGGTGATGTAGGCATGCACTGATAGAAGTTCTAGTGATCTGTTAATTTACTGATGATGGTTCCGGTGCTATTTTTTGTACTTTTGATGAATCTGGTGATATAATAATGTACTGATAATGATTTTGGTTTTGTATTCATGTACTGATTATAATTCTAATGATGAATACAGCACCAGAACCATCATCACTACTTGAATATGTCACTAGAGCCATCAATAGTACATGAATACAGTACCAGAACAACCATCACTACATGAAGATGTCACCAGAACCAACATCAGTACAGGAACTTGAGACATCAGTACAGGAATTTGAGACTAGAACCATAATTAGTACATGAATAAGTCACCAGGACTGCACTCCGTATAGAAATATAGCACCAGTATAACCATAAGTTTTTTTGCAAACTGTGTTTGTTGCATGTCAGATATAAATACTATAATACATGTCCCTTTATTACGGGTTTCCATTGGGGTATCTGCGAATGCTGGACACCTTAATTGAAACGAAATGTCCCCCATTATAGTTAAGTAATATTAGTTTCCATGACTGACCTTGGGTTTGACATTTAAAATATATTGGGTTGAATATTGCTATTTTTCCTGGTATTGTGTAAATGGTCTACAAGTAATTAATAATTCCATGTCTAACTATGAAAACATGAACTATTAAAGTGTTCCCTAATTTTAATTAGTGTCCCTTTCCATTTACCTCATTTACATTTTTATTCTATGCTTTAGAATATATTAACTTTATGAAATAAGCTTAAAATACTGCTATTTTAATCATGTTAGGATATTTTCACATAGGACAACACAATGACCTTGACATTAAGGAAATTGTGTGTTGTTGTATTGTTCTCCAATTTTGATTGCCACTATATACAGTTGTGGCCAAAAGTATTGACACCCCTGCAATTCTGTCAGATAGTACTCAGTTTCTTCCTGAAAATGATTGCAATCACAAATTCTTTATTTAATTTGTCTTCAATGAAAAAAACACAAAAGAGAATGAAGCAAAAAGCAAAACATTGATCATTTCACACAAAACTCCAAAAATGGGCCAGACAAAAGTATTGGCACCCTCAGCCTAAAGGCCGCTTTACACGTCACGATATTGCAACGCAACTACGATAAAAAGTCACGTGGTACGGGCGTTGCAGTTGATATCGTTTGTGCGTTGTTTCGTGTAAATGGGCAACGCAACTCAAAAACGATGCAACTACGATATCATTTTTGAATTGTGCATACTCTTCAACCGTGCAATATTGGCTTGACGATCTGGCAGGATCGTGCTGTGTGACAGCGCAACTACGATTTTGAGTGCAACTTCCCCTATTCACTCTAATGTTAATTGGTCATTCCCTGAGTTGCTCAGACACAGTGTGCAAGAGGGGTGTACGACATCGTAGTTGCGTTGCCTGCCGATATCTCCCTGTGTAGCATCTCCTATACGATTTTGGACAAGTGCCAAAAAAGTGCGCGTTCCCGTGAAATTGTATGCAATATCGGAACGATATCGGGACGTGTAAAGCGGCCTTAATACATGGTTGCACAACCTTTTGCCAAAATAACTGCAATCAACCGCTTCCAGTAACCATCAATGAATTTCTTACAATACTCTGCTGGAATTTTAGACCATTCTTCTTTGGCAAACTGCTCCAGGTCCCTGATATTTGAAGGGTGCCTTCTCCAAACTGCCATTTTTAGATCTCTCCACAGGTGTTCTATGGGATTCAGGTCTGGACTCATTGCTGGCCACCTTAGAAGTTTCCAGTGCTTTCTCTCAAACCATTTTCTAGTGCTTTTTGAAGTGTGGTTTCGGTTATTGTCCTGCTGGAAGACCCATGACCTCTGAGGGAGACCCAGCTTTCTCACACTGGGCCCTACATTATGCTGCAAAATTTGTTGGTAGTCTTCAGACTTCATAATGCCGTGCACACGGTCAAGCAGTCCAGTGCCAGGGCAGCAAAGCAACCCCAAAACATCAGGGAACCTCCGCCATGTTTGACTGTAGGGACCGTGTTCTTTTCTTTGAATGCCTCTTTTTTTCTCCTGTAAACTCTATGTTGATGCCTTTGCCCAAAAAGCTCTACTTTAGTCTCATCTGACCAGAGAACATTCTTCCAAAATGTTGTAGGCTTTCTCAGGTAAGTTTTGGCGAACTCGAGCTTGGCATTTTTATGTCTCGGGGTAAGAAGTGGGGTCTTCCTGGGTATCTATGGACTTGTAGCCTTGAGATTGCTCATGCTTCCTCACAATTTGGTTTCTCAAGTCCTCAGATAGTTCTTTGGTCTTCTTTCTTTTCTCCATGCTCAATGTGGTACACACAAGGACACAGGACAGAGGTTGAGTCAACTTTAATCCATGTCAACTGGCTGCAAGTGTGATTTAGTTATTGCAAACACCTGTTAGGTGCCACAGGTAAGTTACAGGTGCTGTTAATTACACAAATTACAGAAGCATCACATGATTTTTCTAACAGTGCCAATACTTGTGTCCACCCCCTTTTTTATGTTTGGTGTGGAATTATATCCAATTTGGCTTTATGACAATTATTTTTGTGTTTTTGCATTGAGGACAAATTAAATGAAGATAATAATACCAAAGAATTTGTGATTGCAATAATTTTCAGGAAGAAACTGAGTATTATCTGACAGAATTGCAGGGGTGTCAATACTTTTGGCCACAACTGTATATATACACATATACAGGGTTGGATAATGTAGTAAATAAACCAAGTGAGGTGGAGCACAACACAGGACTTGGTCAGAGCTGGGAGGGGGGAGAGAACATGAGCATCCAGAGATAAGAAGTAGATACTTTTATGTCCTTTGATTAGCAGTTTCTTCCAAGATTTGGAGATTCCTCAATTAATGTAAAAAGACATAAATCCATGCAACACACTCATTCCTGCTCTGAATGTGTCAAAGGACAACATAAGTTTATATTCCCAGACTCTCATGTCTTTCTGCGATTTGAAATGACCTTGCAAAAATAGCATTTTCATATCCATTATTGTGTGATCAGAGCTACACAAATGATTGGCCACAGGTAGATCCATTCTTTTTTCTTTTATTGTGTTGTAATGAGAATTCATTCTTGTTCTAAATTTCTGTCTCTCCTACATACAGGTTCCCACTCACACATTTTGTACATATAATTAAAGGGGTTGTCCGGGCTTTTTCTATAATTTACATGTGTATCTAGGCTGAAAAATGTTGACAGTTTGTAATATACATCCTGTCAACATTTGGCAGGGTTTTCTAGATATCACTGATTTGCGGCAGCCAGAGAACATCCAGAGGGTGTGTTTGTGCTGGAGCTGCATGTAAATGAAGAACTGGTTGTTTACTCCCAGACTCCAACACACACACACCTTCCTCCAGTCTACAGTATGGCCATCCACCCCAGACTGCTACAGCCCTTCCCAGTCCCCAGCTCTTACACTGACCCAATGGGCTGAATCTGCTGCTCACAGAGCAGTGCACAGAGCTGAAGATTCAGTCCATTGTGCAAGAGGAGGAGGTAACCCACTGTGTGCAGAGGGGGTGGGTGATCATGTATTTGGGGCCGAGAGCTGATTTCCTGATGGATGTTTTCTATTTTGTCTGTGAAGTAAGAAGCCAGATCATCAGCACAGAAGTCAGTGATAGGGGCCTTCACTTTAGGACTGAGGAGAGAGTGAAAGGTGTCAAAGAGTTTTTTTTGATTGTTGGATAGTGAGGAGATAGGCCATTGAAGTAGATCTATTTGACGAGGTGAAGGGCAAAGTTATAGGTTTTTAACATAAACTTATAGTGAATAAAGTTTTTTGGTGTGCGGGTTTTCCTCCATTGTCATTCAGCACTCCTAGAGCATAGCTGGAGGAATCAAGTTTGCAATGTGATTCAGGGCTGTTTAACTCTGTGTTTGGAGGTTCTGAGTGTAAGGGGCACTACTTGGTCAAGGGTGCTTCTGAGGGTGTCATTGTAGTGATTCACAGCCAGATCAGGACAGGAGAAGGAGGAGATTAGAGACAGTGATGAGATTAGAGAGTCTGTGAGTGTATGAGGGTTAATGGCCTGAAGATTTCTGAATGTGTGATTGATAGGGGTGCACTGGGGTGGGCAAATATTTGTCAGCGTGAAGGAGAGAATGTTGTGGTCATAGAGAGGAAAAGATGAGTTATCTAAGCAGGAGGTTGAGCAGAGCCAAGTACAGACCAGGTCAAGGGTGTTAACATCTTTGTGTGTCTCAGAGGTTGGGAGCTGTGAGGGGCCAAGAGAAGTGGTTTGAGATAGGAGCTAGAATGCAGATGGGGAGATAGGGCTGTTTAAGGGGATGTTGAAGTCTCCCAGAATAAGGGTTGGCAATTCTGAGGACATGAAGTGCGGCAGCCACACAGAGAAATGGTCCAGGAACTGGGGGGCAGTATACAACTGCTACTCTGAGGGGGAGGTGATGGAAGAGTCTAATGGTGTGGACCTCAAAAGAAGGGAATAAGAGTGATGAAGCTGGGGGAATGACCTTGAAAGTACATTGTGGGGACAGGAGTAAGCCGACTCCACCACCATGTCTGTTCACAGGTCTCGAGGAGTTTCTCTAGTTTTGTAATGTAGGAGATGATTCATTGATATTCTGGTGACTATTGTAGTTTGGTTTTCAAATGTTCTTAGCCTGACTTTACACAGTAGAATTTTTATCCAATGTGTTTTGGATAAAACCTGTCGCAATCAAGATATGTTGGACAGTCAATTGGCTTCCGGTACAGGGATGTCTCTACCTCATTGTTCCCTAGCTTGATGATGGTGTATTAAGTTGATAGTGGGATGAAACTGATTAAAGTGTTCATGGAACGTCTTCAGTTGTTGCTCAGACTCTGTCCAGATGATTAAAACTTCAAACTACTAACGGTAATAGGCCAGAGGCCTGATAGGACAAGAGGATAAAAAGTCACCTTCAAGCTTGGCCATGAAAAGATTAGCATATTCTGGTACCATTTTGCTTCCCATTGTTGTGCCGGTCTCCTGTCAATATATGTTGTTGTCAAATGTAAAATAGATGTGTGTGAGGATACATTTTGTAAGCTTCACCACAGAATCAGCATCAATCCCTGTGTTTTCCAGGAAAGATTTGAAGGCATTTAATCCATCTTGGTGTGTAATATTGCTGTACAGAGATTCCACGTCCATGGTGGCGAGGATGGCTCCTTCTGGTAGAGGACCTATTACTGATAGTTTATTCAATAGGTCAGTTGTGTTCTAAATGTAGCTGAATGTATCAGCTTTTATGCACACACACAGCTCACAGGTGAGGATGTTACCTTTATTAGCCATTCAAACCCATTCGTGTCAACTTCTCTGCATGTTTTCAGGCCAAAATAACCAGAGTATGTGAACTTACGCTATTTTGGTCCAAAATATCAAACCAACTCCTCACATTTTTTTTCCAAAAAAATGTTTATTGCATTTTTTTTATCTTCCTGCAGTTTGAGGCTGAGCTCCTCTAGGGGGCGTCAGTCACTTGTGGAGCATATTTTTATGCGGAACAGCCCGCCTTATTTAACAGCTGGGTGTCATTAATAGGCTGTGCTCTGAAACTATGTTTCACTTTGCCTGGAGTGGCTGCCGCCCTAGGGTGACCTCGTGTCCAGTAATACCACCAGTTTCCTCCTTGTGGCATGGATGGACGCAGATGCTACAATCGCCCCCATGCCAGGGTTGTAGGAGATTGCGCATCGGTGTTGGGAGACATGGGTTATCCCCTAAGAGGGGCTAACAGCATTCTGCTAAATGCAATGGATATTCTGTAAGTGGCCAAATATGTTTTTTTTTTCTCTTCACCATAGAATCAGCATCAATCCCTGTGTTTTCCAGGAAAGATTTGAAGGCATTTAATCCATCTTGGTGTGGGATATTGCTGTACAGAGATTCCACGTCCATGGTGGCGGGGATGGTTCCTTCTGGTAGAGGACCTATTACTGATAGTTTATTCAATAGGTCAGTTGTGTTCTGAATGTAGCTAAATTTTTCAGCTTTTATGAACACACACAGCTCACAGATGAGGATGTTACCTTTATTAGCCATTCAAACCCATTTGTGTCAACTTCTCTGCATGTTTTCAGGCCAAAATCACCAGAGTATGTGAACTTTTGATCAAAGTCATTTGGATGTTTTTGGTTGTCATTATGATTTAAAAAGAGAAAACAAAGTAGAGTAGCTTCACAATAAATGGCTTCATCCAGCCACTAAGCATGAGTGGAAAAAAAGCTTTTGTGTCATCATTCATATTCTCTGAAGAAAAGCCAAGAAAGCAAAAAATCTGCTGAAATATCTATACTTTTGAGTACAACTGTAAATAAATATATATATATATATATATATATATATATATATATATATATACACACCAAAAAGTTAACAACAGCACACAGTCACTGCAAAATATGTGCGTATTCATATGAATGTCCACGTGATATTTCAGATTTTTTTTTTTAATAAATTTGCAAAAATATATTGATGCATTATATATGGATTCGTTCACATCTAGGAGTAAATTTTCTGCCTTTACTACAAGTAGGGATGAGCGAGTACACTCGTTACTATTTGTTACTCGGCGAATAGTACGGTACTCGCTCTACTCGTTACTCTGCGAGTATCCGTGCGATTACTCGCACAGTAACGAGTCCAATGTAAATTAAGGGAAATGCAATTCCTCTGCTGCTGGACCCTATAAAGAGATCTTTCAGCAGAGGAAAAACCTGCAATTTCCCCATTTCATTGTTTAAAAGCCAGCGGTAAAAAGACGTTGGCTTTTAAACAATGCTGACAGCTGCTGACAGCTTCCCTGCCGCCTGACAGCAGGATCCTCCGCTCCCCCCACCACCTCCCCACCCTATTCTAACTTAGGATCGGGCAGGGGGAGCGGAGGATCCTGCTATCAGCAGTGGCTGGCACTTTTGTGCGGGGGGGGTGTCAATTCACTCCCCGTCCTCCGCCGTCTTCTTCTGTGTCTTTGCTGCTTTGCGACAGCAGCCGCACAGAACGGCAGCGGCTGCAAAGCCTTGGCCGCTGTCCCAGCATTAAGTAAAAACTGGAGCAATCGGGACCAGAGAGCCCCATGTTATGGGGCGCCAGATTACACCTGCCGGGTACAATCCGGGAAAACACGGTTTTCAAAACCGGATTCTCCAGGATTGTACCGGTCCGGTGCAATCCGGCGCCCAATAACTTGGGGCTCTATGGTCCTGGATGGCGCCGGACCGGGAAATCTGGTTTTCTATCCTGTTTTCTATTTTTGACCTTCCCGCCTGGATTTTCAAATGAACAGCTGACTCAGGTCAGCTGTTCATTTGAAGTAGCAGTGCTGGCAGGGTTCATGTGAGCTCATGCTTGCCTACATGAACTCACATGAACTTTCCCAGGGTGCACAGCTCTGCTACATCTCTGGTGGAGGTTCTCTACCAGAGATGTAGCAGAGCTAAAGAAGAACCCCGGATTGGATTACGTTGGACGGAAGAGGATTTTTTTAAAATAAAGATGGAGTCCCTAAGTGTCTTTTTGTTTTGTTTTTTTCAAATAAAAATATTTTTTCTCTGTGTTGTGTTTTTTTTAAAAATTCACTAGAAATTCATGTCGGTAATGTCTGTGAACCCTGCTGTGAAAGCCGAACTCTGCCGACCGCCGCCGGAGATTGCTGACTGCCGGCAGAGCAGTGAATAAACTGGAAGTCATTAACTTCCGGTTTATTCACTGCCCTGCCGGCGGTCGGCAATTCTCCGGCGGACGGCAGCAGCAGTATGACTCTGACAGCAGGGTTCACCTCAGGTCATAGCCTGAGCTATGACCTGAGGTGAACCCTGACTGTTTTCATTTCTCAGCCTGCAATCACTCTGCATAGACATGTGTGTCTATGCATAGTGATGTAGCAGTGCTGAAATTGCGTTTTGGGACTACGGCGGACGGAAAAGGATTTCTTTTAAATAAAGATGGAGACCCTACGTGTTTTTTTGCTTTATTGTCAAATAAAAATATTTTTTCTATGTGTTGTGTTTTTTTTTTAAATTCACTAGAAATTCATGGCTGTAATGTCAACTACTGGCGTGACCGCCATGAATTTTGAACTTAGGGCCAGTTGATAATACAAAGCTGGCCCTAACCATTTTATTATCCAGTGAGCCACCGCACCAGGGCCCTGGAAGAGTTGAATTCAGCGCCAGAAAATGGCGCTTCATTGAACGCGCCATTTTCTGGGGTGGCTGCGGACTGCCATTCGCAGCGGGCGGTGCCCAGAAGGCTTGGGCCTCCCTGCGCTGCAGGATTCCAGCCCCCAGTTGCCTAGCTGTACCTGGCTAGACATAGAAATAGCGTGGAGCCCCACGCATTTTTTTTTTATTATTTCATGAAATTCATGAAATAATAAGAAAAAGGGGTTCCCCTATATTGTTGTGTCGGCCAGGTACAGATAGGCACCTGGGGGTGGGTGGCAGCCCATCGCTGCCTGCTGTATCCGGCTGGCATACAAAAATACGGCGAAGCCCACGTCAGTTTTTTTTCTGCCTTGAAGAAACAGTAAAAGAAATCTTGAAAAGAAATATGCTAGCCAGTAATGGTTACTTTTGAAGACCAAGCAGGGGGAAAAAGCAAGGAATCACTCAATTCTGAAGTAAAAATTTGGAATCACCCTGTAAATTTCAATTCCCAAAACTAACACCTGCATCAAATAAGAACGGCTCATTAGTCTGCATCTAAAAAGGAGTGATCACACCTTGGAGAGCTGTTGCACCAAGTGGACTGACACGAATCATGGCTCCAACACGAGAGATGTCAATTGAAACAAAGGAGAGGATTATCAAACTCTTAAAAGAGGGTAAATGAACACACAATGTTGCAAAAGATGTTGGTTGTTCACAGTCTGCTGTGTCTAAAATCTGGTCCAAATACAAACAACAAGGTTGTTAAAAGGAAACATACTGGTAGACCAAGGAAGACATCAAAGCGTCAAGACCAGAAACTTAAAGAAATATGTTTCCAAAACAGGAAATGCACAACAAAACAAATGAGGATCGAATGGGAAGAAACTGGAGTCAATGTCTGTGACCAAACTGTAAGAAACCACCTAAAGGAAATGGGATTTACATACAGAAAAGCTAAACAAAAGCCATCATTAACACCTAAACAGAAAAAAACAAGATTACAATGGGCTAAGGAAAAGGAATTGTGGACTGTGGATGACTGGATGAAAGTCGTATTCAGTGATTAATCGCGAATCTGTATTGGGCAAGGTGATGATGTTGGAACTTTTTGGTGTCGATCCAATGAAATTTATAAAGATCAATGCATGAAGAGAACAGGCAAATTTCCACAGTCATTGATGATATGGGGTTGCATGTCAGGTAAAGGCACTGGGGAGATGGCTGTCATTATATCTTTAATAAATGCCCAAGTTTACATTGATATTTTGGACACTTTTCTTATCCCATCAATTGAAAGGATGTTTGGGGATAATGAAATCATTTATCAAGATGATAATGCATCCTGCCATAGAGCAAAAACTGTGAAAACATTCCTTGAAAGAAGGCACATAAGGTCAATATCATGGCCTGCAAATAGTCTGGATCTCAATCCAATTTAAAATCTTAGGTAGAAGTTGAAGAAAATGGTCCATGATAAGCCTCCAACTTTCTCTGATTGCTGTTGCCACATCAGCTTTGCAGGTTGGAGCCAGATTGATGATGAGTACTGTTTGTCACTCATTAAGTCCATGCCTCAGAGATTGCAAGCTGTTACCGTATAAAAGCCAGAGGTGGTGAAAGAAAATACTAGTAATATATTTGAGTGTCGTTTTGTTTGCTTGACATGATTTCAGAGTTTTTTCCTCAGAATTGAGTGATTCCTTATTTTTTCCCCCTGCTTGGTTTACAAAATAACGGTTACTGGCTAGCATATTTTTTTATTTCAAGATTTCTTTTAGTGTTTCTTCAAGGCAGAGAGTTGCCATTTGAAATTACTTTAGTTTTGTGCCACAGAAAGGCATCCGCAAATATCTGCCAAAATGTATAATTTATTGAGAAATGCTGGAAAGAAGGACAAAGGTGCACAATAATGTTTATCTGTGTGGATTCAAACGTTCAAAGGACCAATACAGGCTCACCTGGGTCGGTTGTGATCTGTCACAAGCACTGATATTGCATAAGATATCACCAATATCAAGGTTCCAAGGTATGCAGCAGTCTCCCAACGTGTTGTAAATCCAGTAGTGTACATACAAGAGAAAGGGGACTTTGGACTGCACTCCTGTTCCAATGAATGGGTAACAAAACATTTATTAAAAACTCACATGGTTTTTACCGAAAAATGAGTTTTAATAACCTTATAATACTCATTCATTGGAACGGGAGAGCGGTCCAAAGTCCTTTTTCTCTTCTATAAATTCTACAAAATGTATAATTACTGAAAGTTTTATTTTAAGGATTTCCCAGTGGTGATAAGGTTCTGAAATATCTGTAACCTCCTGAATGTCAACTATCATTATGTTCTTCAAGACTCAATAAGATTTGTGTTCTACAAATAAAAAGTGCAACTCTTTGGTCTTTTTTTCTTGACATGCAAGAATAGACCCTTGTCTGATTTAGAAATGCTCCAGAAATGCTCCCTAGAAAAGTGCATTATTTTGTGTTGTATCTTGTTCATTCTTTAATGGATTGAAATGGAATGGCATCGCTTCCCACATGGTCCATAATTTTAAAAAGGTGATGATGATGGATCATCAACAAAAAATTTAGCTTGGTGGAACTGATGAAAATTTTAGCATAAGTTTGTATTTCATAAAAAATGAATGGGATCCTTTGAAAGATCAATCATACATGCAAACACAGGATCATCATTTCAAAGGCAAGAAGATTTTTCACTTTGCCCAAACTGCAGTGTTTTACACTTTGGTTCATGCAGTACCTTTGTATTCTGATATTTTGTGGTAGTCACATTTTTTCAGGCTTGTTCACATTCATTCATCTAGCATTGGTTGATTTCTACTTTTTCTTGGTTAAAGTCGATGACTTGGATTCAACTCATTTCCCTTGGTTATTACACTGTTTTGACTTGTAATGCCATTTCTCTGTCCATTCAGCCACACTTAATCTTTGAGTTTGTGCAACCTATGAATTATGTAGAAAAGACCGGAACACTGCAAATTGACCTGATAAAAAAGGAATCTGTCAGTAGTGTAGGGGAGTCACTGCTATGAAATATTAAAAGTACGCTATCAATTTAAGAGACAGTGCTCCCCTGCATGCTGTATGGTCTGCTGTATAGTCTGTATAGTCTGCTTTTCCCTTTCAAAACTGTGCAGATGGGCTGACCGGGTCTTCCAGGGAGAGAAAAGTCTGTGCAGCGAGGAGAGCTGGGAGCTGCAGTTTTGTTTTTATGTGTGAAAGGTCACACTGATTGATAGATTCCATAGACTAAAAGTTTTAGTGAAGACATGGTGCTGGCTGCAAGGTGACTACAAGCTGAACCGTGAGAGAGCCCAGGTGACTGCACAGTATTGGACTGAAGAGTCACAAAGGTTGTTGATTCTGCATAGGACCAGAGATGTGACTTACAGCACCCAAAGGGATACAGAGGATCGTGGAACAAGAAGAGGATTTCCCATGTGCCCTGCAAGGAGACGTGCGCACCACCAAACTACACCGCATCGGGCCCTGGGACTGGACTACTGTCCCCAATACCAACATGATTCTCTCCCAGTATGTGCACACATCAGTGTTTGCAATATAGGCCTCAGTAGTCAGAACACGGCAGCCGTGTGGCCCGACTAGCAAAGGCCAGTGAGGTTATAAGTTTACAGTAGTATAGGAGTTTACTGCTTGTTTAAATTTCTCTACCTGATATCTGTCTTGTAATAGTTAGGTTGCCATTCTGCTGAGCAGCCCAGTTAGAAAACTGCAATAATTGTTAATTGCATTTCATCACAGCAAAACCCCTGTGAACCTATATCACCCTCAATATTCTCCGCCTGTTAATAAATTCACCTTTGTTATTTGCAACCTCATCTGGTGTACCATAATTGTACTCTGCACAGCGGTGGTCCCTGGGCCATTGCTTCAGTGGGGTCAACCATTCTAAGATGTTTATACGGACATGTAGGTCATAGAAAGTTGTATAAAGTGATAGCTTGATGTGGAGATACGGGGGTCAGTGGGTGCTTTCGTCTGCTGGCCCAGCCACCTTTTGAAAGACAACGTGGACCAGACCTCATCCCAACTGAATGCCCAAGCTCCTCACCCATGGGAGAACACTACTCAGACAACAGAGGGTGAGGGAACCACAATATTAAGGGTTTATTGGATTCCCAAACAGTTAACAGCATATAACACATAACCAGCAAAACACAAAATGTAACAGGCAACAGTCTCTCACCCTTCCGCTGGCTTTCCAAGGATTAGAATATTTGTGCCAGGGTTACTTACTTCAAAAAAATAGCATCCCGCTTTTGGTGGGCACCCACCGAGAAAGGAATAAAGCCAGATTTAAGAAGCTGAGCTAACACAGCAAAGTCTGTAGCCAGGTGCCTGGATTATCCGACCTGTGTTGCTTCTTTATGTAGCCTTTGATATCACAGCCGAATCCTAACATTCGATCTTGAAGTCCATGTGGTAATATAATCCAGGTTCTGATCCCCTTGGTAGCACCGAAGTGCCTAGGCCTAGGATTATGGCCTGCCAATCGGATCCGTAGATCCTAGATTAGCAGCATGTATCAAGTCTCGTACACCTCTACTCATGTCTGAAATCCCTAGACTGAGGCCACAAAACAAATTACCCTGGTTAATGAACAGGTCTGCTTATATCCCCCAAGACCACTCAATTCAAACATTGGGAATTTCACAATTGGTTTATTAAGACTGTGCTCTCATTGGCAAGATTTCAAGCCGCATACATAATATACATAATATCTCTAGTAGTATTGCAGGGGAGACTCAAAGACAGTTAATTTACATAGAATCTAGCAGTACACATAGTAATACAATGGAAGGTTAGCATAAATAAGTTTTCTGAGCCTCTGATTTTCTCTGACAAAGGGGTGAGATAATTACATTACAAATGTTAAACACTAGCAGACTCCTACAAGTCTTGTAGAAACAATGAGTAGCTAATCACAAGTAACTAATCAAAATAACATCATGTCTGGCTAAATGTTAAGAAACCTAACCCATGCTATGCATAGATAGAGTCCATGTCGTCACACTTGATATTTGCAATTCAATGTCGAATTCCAGAGAAATACAATTTTTTCTTATATAACTTTTTTATTTTCAAACCATATGACCATATGAGAGCTTGATTTTTCTGTGAAAAGTTGATACTTTAAATAACACTGTTAATTCTGCCACAAAGTATACTGGATAACAGGAAAAAAAATCCAAATGTGGTGAAATTGCAATACAAGTACAATTCCACAATACTTGTTGTTTTTTATATTTACTATCTTCAAATTATGAAAAAAGTGACCTGGCAGTATGATTTCCCAGGTAAGTACAAGTATGAATATACCAAACATGTATAGGTTTTTTTTAAAAAAGGTGATAGAAAAAATTCTGAAATTTGTCAAAAACAAAAATTGTAGCTTTTGTTGCCATTTTCTGAGACTCGTAACATTTTCAGGTAGTGGGGTTGTGTGAGGGCTTATATTTTTGTACCTTAAGCTCGATTTTTTACTGATACTATATTGGGCTAGATAAAAAGCCTTGAACAGCTTTTATTGTATTTATATGCATTGCTGTGGCGACTGCAAAACTGTAACATTAGCATTTTGAGTTCTTTTCTTGAACTGCTGTTTACCGACCAAGTTAATTTATTTAATATTTTATAGATCGGACATTTCTGAATGCTGCGATACCAAATACTGTATGTATATTATCTATTGTTTTATGTTTAATGGGGTAAAAAGGGGTGATTTGAACTTTTGTGTTTTTTTTACTTTTTAAACATTATTTTAAAACTTTAGTTTACTTTTTACTGTATTTAATTGCCCCTTAAGAGACTTGAAGCTGCAATCAGCTGACTGAATGTGCTCTACAGAGCAATGCTGAAGCAATGCTCTGTACAGCACAAATCAGGATCTCCCATCACATTCCCAGTGTTCCCAGGAGGATCGCCATGACAGGCAAAGGGGTCTTCAGCAGACCCCCAGTTATCCTGACAGACCATCAGCACTCCACAATCATGAGATTGGCACACTGACTAGCAGGATCTGTGACATGCTTTCTGTCTGCAAATGGTAAATGTCGCTACCAGAGATTCATAAGGGCATTTAACTTGTAAACAGCTGCGGGTGGATCTTAGATCCCCTCACATGTGTTAGAGGCACTTGATGACCGATTGGGTAAGCCATCAAGTGCAGGCTAATGCTGATTTTACGCTGCAGTTGTTCCTCTGATCAGGTTCCTTCCTGTTTGTGTGCCAAAACCAGGAGTGTCTCCAGAACAGGTGTGAATCTTTCAATTATAGTTTTTCTCTGCAAGTTCCTCACCTGGATTTGGCACACAAACTGGATGGAACCTGATCAGGGTAAAAACTGCAGTGTTAAACCTGCCTAAGATGTGAATTCAACTTGTGAGCAAGGCAAGGACATGGCCAATTACATTAATCTGGTACTAGGGGTGTGCTGAGCTGTCTTTGTGTTGAGTGATGCCTTAGTCTTCCAAACTGATGCTGGTTGGTGCTGGATAAGATGTTCCATGTTCCTGGTGCTTGCCTAGCTACTTAGCTGAGCAGTTTCTCAAAGACCTCTGCCAGTCATAGCATTCGGTTCACTGGTGCTTTGGCCTGTATTCCTATGCTCTGTTTGATAGATCTATTCCTGCTTGACCTTGGACCCAGTTTGACCATTCATTTTATCCCTTTTGTCCTTATCTGCTACCCTCCAGGTATTCTAACTCCAGATTGTGACCTGATTATGCCTCTGTTGATGCCCTTAATCCTTGATGTGCTTTCCAGGTACCTGACCCCGGAACGCTAGACTTCCCTGTCTCACGACTTGTCAATGGCCTGCTTCACATTTAAGGCACGTGTGTGTTTTGCTACATTTGTGTTTCTAGGCGTTTTTACCGCTAAAAACGCATCCAAATGCATGCGTTTTTGTCCCCATTTATTTTAATGGGAACGCATGTAAAAACGCATGCAAAAACGCATGCAAAAATGTATGTGCGTTTTTAAAACGCACAAACGCATGCGTTTTTGCCAACACAGCCCTAGACGGATTGCTGGACGTTTTTGGCAGCGTTGTCAAAAACGCTTTTGGATGCGTTTTTAGAGGTAAAAACACCTAGAAACGCAAATTTTGCAAAACGCACACCAATCTGAGATGTGAAAACACCCAATTTGTTTGACATTCAGAATCTACATAATTAAAACAATGTTTACATTTTTTTTTTTGAGTGTGCCATCAAATTGTAGATATTAATACAATTAATACCTTCAAATCCTTCTGCTTCTTTTTTCTATTGCTAGAATCACCAAGTATAGTGAGAGTTAATTTCTGTAAAATTTGAAAATCTCTTCATACCTTCTAAGGTTATCCAATTATGCAAGGAGGCAAAAAACAGCAGACAGAGTCTTGGAACAAGTTCAAGATTTTTGAGTGCACAATGTGGGTTTGAAAGACGGCACATTGGAACATCCCTCCCTTGGATTAAGGATTCTTCCATTCACTTTAGTAACTTGCTGACTCAGGAGAACTAAAATGGGCTTTTCCCATGCAGAATGAGGAAGCAACATTATGTCTTACTGCAAACCTTTAAGCTTCTTGGTTATGTTTTTTTTTTCATTACAACATTGTAAAGTGAAAAACATCACACACATACCGGTATATTTTTTTTTCCACAAATAAATACTTTTACTTCCAAAATACTTGACTTTATTTTACTTACCAGGAAATAAAATCAGCTGTTTACTTTGGCTTTTCTAGCACATAACTTCTGGAATCCAAAGTCATGAAGTAACGTTTAATGTAACTTTTGAATTATTGCTTTCATTATAATAAAATCATATTTTAGTCTTGCTTGCTGTCCTACATGGTCTTTCTGCCATATAACAGAAAATGTAAGAAAAAAAAGACAGGGAAATGTGTTTCAGATGGGAATTTATTTTTGAAAATTTGCATTATATACTACTTGACTACAAAAAAAAATTGCTGATTCTATGTTTGATTGCAACAACCTTTTACTGAATAAGTACTTTCTCAAAGATTGCATCCAAGATACTAATTCAAAGATCAGTAGTATTCATCTTCCTACTGAAATAAATAGCATCAGTAAAAATTATCAATGCTTTTACAAATGATTTTTGTGATGTCTCTGACGCGCACCCAGGGCTCGGGTACTCGGCTCTCGGGCTCTCTCTTTCAGTCCGGGAAGTCGCGGGTGGCCATTCCGAGGCCGTGGCCTTGGGGGTCAACTGAAAAATTGTGGGGAATATTTACAGGGGATTTACAGGGGATTATTTGCAAGTTGTCTTCGTGACGCCATCTGCTGAGTCTGGTGATGGCCACCAGCGCCACCACAGTCCTCCGGTGGTCGGTGGTATTGCAGCTTGGATGAAATAGTCCCCGCAGGTGGGACTGGACCACTGGGGCAGTGATGCTGTAAGACAACAGTTTATGTAGAAAGGATGCAGCAGAGTCAAAACTTCACTTCACCAGGTAACTTTTACTTGAACAGTTTCATTCAGCTTTACAGTTCAACAGTTAATCAGATGGTATACTGGCGAATGCTCCAGGCTGCAATTAGGATTTCTGGCTGAAGATGGAACCCTCCATTATGTTCCTTTCCTTTCCTTCTTTTCAGTTCCCAGTGTTATGAAGCCGGATCTCCTACAGATGATCTGGCCTCCTGCTGCTTCTTATTCTGTCTCCTCTCCCTTTTGTACCCGTCGGGTTAACCTTTTGCTGAATGCCGCAGCCGCCTACTGCGGTTCTGGTTCCCCTCTTGTGGGTTCCTTGGGAGTCAGAGCCGTATTTACAATATCCCTTTTTAACGGATTTTCTGTGAGCCTTAGAGGATCTCACTGGTGCGTGCTCCGATACCCGGGTTACTTTCTATGCGGCAAACTCTTTCCGTTACTCACTTCCCCACTCAAGTTAACTCTGCGTCTATGAGTTTCCTTTAGGGATGGGCGAATCTACTCGCTAGGACTCGTTACTCGGTGAGTAGTAAGGGACTCGCAGGACTCGGTACTCTGCGAGTTTCCCAGTGATTACTCGCACGAGTCCAATGCAAATCAATATCAATCCTAGTTTTGTCAGAAACGCTGACAAAACTAGGATTGCCATTGTTTGCATTAGACTCGTGTGAGTAATCACTGGCTACTGTGCCAGTGATAGCAGGGAGACTCGCAAAGTAACTGCTGTTTCTTTGCGAGCCGAGTCCAGCTGTCTTCTCTGTGCAGCTCCAGGGTCCTAGAGCCCACCTGCTCACAGACATGATGTAGCAGTGCTGAGATTGTTCTCAGTCTGCTCATTCCCTGTGCATAGACATCTATCTATTCACAGGGATGAGCAGAGAGGACATCGCGTTTTGGACTACGTCGGACGGAAGAGGATTTTTTTAATTAAAGATGGAGTCCCTAATGGCTTTTTTTTTATTTCAAATAAAAAATTTTCTCTGTGTTTTTTTAACCCTTTATTGGAGATTCTTAGTGGCTGGGTCAAATGTGGCCTGACATTAAGAATCTCAGGCTTAATACCAGCTTGTATAACAAAGCTGGTATTAACCCCTTTATTACCCAGCGTGCTACCGCCACCAGGGCCGCTGGAAGAGCGGGGTTCAGCACCAGAGGATGGCGCTTCAATGAACGCGCCATCTTCTGGGGCGGCTGCGGGCTGCAATTTGCAGTGGGGGTGCCCAGAAAGCTTGGGCATCCCTGCGCTGCGGATTCCAGCCCCCAGCTGCTTAGCTGTACCTGGCTAGACATAGAAATTGCGCGGAGCCCCACGGATTTTTTTTAAATTATTTCATGAATTTCAGAGTCAGAGTCTCAGAGTCAGAGTCAGAATCTCAGAATTTCATGAAATAATTTAAAAAAAATGCGTGGGGCTCCGCGCAATTTCTATGTCTAGCCAGGTACAGCTAAGCAGCTGGGGGCTGGAATCCGCAGCGCAGGGATGCCCAAGCTTTCTGGGCACCCCCCGCTGCAAATTGCAGCCCGCAGCCGCCCCACACGATGGCACGTTCATTGAAGCGCCATCCTCTGGCGCTGAACCCCGCTCTTCCAGCGGCCCTGGTAGCGGTGGCACGCTGGGTAATAAAGGGGTTAGGGCCAGCTTTGTATTATCAGCTGGCCCTAAGCCCGAAATTTATGGCGGTCACGCCAATATTAGACATGACCGCCATGAATTTCTATTAAATTGTTTTAAAAAAACACAACACAAAGAAAATTTTTTATTAGAAATAAAAAAAAAAGCCATTAGGGACTCCATCTTTAATTAAAAAAATCCTCTTCCGTCCGACGCAATCCAAAACGCGATGTCCTCTCTGCTACATCCCCTGTGCATATATATAGATCTCTATGCACAGGGAATGAGCAGACTGAGAACAATCTCAGCTCTGCTACATCATCTCTGTGTACAGACATTCATGTCTGTACACAGGGAATGAGCAGACTGAGAACAATCTCAGCACTGCTACATCAGGCAGCAGGCAGGCTCTAGGACCCTGGAGCTGGGGCAGCCAGAACACAGAGAAGACAGGATCTTATCTGTGCGAGTCAGCGATTACTTACAAAGTAAACGAGCAATGCAAATAAATGACAAAACTAGGATTGCTTCAGGCTGAAGCTTCCGAGACACATCTGCGATTTGTAAATCTCACACTACTCGCTTCCCCATTCATTAACATTGGACTCGCTAGACTCGCAACGAGTAGCGAGTCCTGGGCTCGGACTCGCTAGAGTCAAGCGATTCCGAGTAATTTAGGATTCGCCCATCATTAGTTTCCTTGCTTTCTTCCTGTTTCTTTTGGTATATTTACTTCCTTGGGCCCCTCAGCCAAGATGGCCCTCTTGGTTCCTTCAGGCTGGCTGCCTGGTTCCTTCCACGCTCTCTCTCTCTCACCAACCAACCAACTAACTAACTGAGCTCTCTGGTTCCCTCTAGAGGTCACTAAGACCCTCCCGGGGTTCCTCCCACCCACTACTCTAGTGTGTGGGTGTTGACTCTAGAGTTCCATCTAGTGACCATTGTCCCAATTGCAGTGGAGCACTACACCACTTTTCTGGGTGCAGTACCCCTTTTGTGGCACCTGCGTAGTGGGGCGCCACAGTCCCCCTTGATTGAACATGCTCGTCCCCGAGCATCACGTTCGCCCTTCGGGAAGTGTAAAAACATTTTTATATTTATGCAAACCAACGGGTGACTATATACAAGCACGAATATTTGGATTTTCTTCCCCGTCCGGGGAGGCGCATATCTTAAAACGTTGCATATAAAATATCACACACATTATTCTGGCCCAACAGGACCAACTTCAGCAAGCCAAGCGGTTATCTTTAGTCCTACACAGTCCGGTGTGCGTTATCACCGCTGGGCCGCTCTTCACATTATCACACGGAACAGGGGAAAGTTCAATAAAAAGTCTCTAGGGTCACCGGGGACACACTCTTCATTAAGCAGCTCTAAAGCAGGAAAAGGGTTTATTTATAGGGAAACACAACGTCTCTCAATTGGAGTCTATTATATGAGGATCATCATTAGTCAATGCAGGAAATCCTGATGGCGAACCATCCCAATGGGGCAGGATAGCGTTCGTACCTGACTTGTTCACCTATATACAGGTCTCTCCGAGGATGTCCTTTTCTCAGAAAAGATTCTACATCCCGCCAGGAAAAGGAAATGTCATCTAACAAGCCGGGCTCCCTCAAGAAACCCCAACCGTCCTTGTGGTACACTGAGATGACTGTGCCTGTTTTACGCAGTTCTATAGGCAGTGGGGGGTATGCGCGGGCTTCATATCTCAGTCTTTTAGTGGTGCGCTCCCGCTAATACCAATCCTCCCTTTCCCTGTGCCTTGCTACCTGGCTCCTTTCTTCTTGGGGTGACCGGGTGCTGTGCAGGGACTGGTATGGGGGCGGTGAGGGGCTGCCTCTGTGACGTCTGGAGATCACACATACCTCTGCAGCGCTTGCAATAGCGGGGAGTCCTTGGGGGTGCTGCTGCCAGGCGGTCCACCACGCCGCTTCCGCGGTGCTTCCTTCTGAGGCTCCAGCCAGTTTCTCAAAGTCGTCGTCGTAGTCATTGTACTCCTCTGGCTCTTCGTAGAGCTCCTCAATCTCCACGTCTGGAATGGTGGGCTCGGTCGCAGCTGTGGGTGCAGTCTGCAGCCGGGGACTGCTGCTGGTCTGGGATGGTGGTGGTGTTGGGGGCTGCGTCTGCGTCCCCTCGTCCCGGGTCTCTGCTGCAATCCACAGTTCTTGCCGCAATCTCTGCCTCCCGCGCCTCACGGGCTGTCCTTCTCCCGACAGCTCGTAGGTCCGTTCCTCGCGCCACCGCCGGCACACCCACGTCATCGTCTGCTCCATTTCCTGCCGGAGCCGGGTGAACGCTTCCTGCCAGTAGTTTGCATCCCCCTCTAGCGTGAGCAGGGATGCAGCTGCTGGATCGCGTCGCTCGGCGCGGGTCTGCTTCTCCAGCTCGCGGACGAAATCTCTCCATCGGGGTGCTGCCATGATGCCGGGTATGAAGAAGTCTAATCGCGTCTGTCCTTCTCTTCCAGTTTGTACAGCGATGGGCGGGCATTCCCCTGGAACTTTCTGTGGGCCGCCCCCCTGATTGATTGATGGCAATCGGGGCGGCCACACTTTTTCTCGCCTCTGGCTAGGCCCTCTATCTTCCAGGGGCTGAGGCACTCCCCCGGGCCTGCACATGTTGTTTACTTCATGGCGTCGGTGCCATCTTGGGTACCCACACGGCAACGACGGAATCCATCTTGGCACCGTGCAAAGTCAATAAAAGTCAATTTTAAGTCCAATTCAAAGCACACAGTGCCCGGTGGTACCGGGCACGATATCCTATTTGTGACCACCAGAAGTTGACGCGCACCCAGGGCTTGGGTACTTGGCTCTCGGGCTCTCTCTTTCAGTCTGGGAAGTCACGTGTGGCCATCCCGAGGCCGTGGTCTTGGGGGTCAACTGAAAAATTGTGGGGAATATTTACAGGGGATTATTTACAAATTGTCTTCGTGACGCCACCTGCTGAGTCTGGTGATGACGACCAGCGCCACCACAGTCCTCTGGTGGTCGGTGGTATTGCGGCTTGGATGGGATAGTCCCCGCAGGCGGGACTGGACCACCGGGGCAGTGATACTGTAAGGCAACAGTTTATGTAGAAAGGATGCAGCAGAGTCAAAACTTCACTTTACAGGGTAACTTTTACTTGAACACTTGCATTCAGCTTTACAGTTCAACAGTTAATCAGATGGTATACTGGCGAATGCTCCAGGCTGCAATTAGGATTTCTGGCTGAAGATGGAACCCTTCTTTATGTTCCTTTCCTTTCCTTCTTTTCTGTTCCCAGTGTTATGAAGCCGGATCTCCTACAGATGATCTGGCCTCCTGCTGCTTCTTATTCTGTCTCCTCTCCCTTTTGTACCCGTCCGGTTAACCTTTTGCTGAGTGCCGCAGCCGCCTACTGCGGTTCTGGTTCCCTTCTTGTGGGCTTCTTGGGAGTCAGGGCCATATTTACAATATCCCTGCAAGAATTTTTTTCAAATTATTAGATAGATAGATAGATAGATAGATAGATAGATAGATAGATAGATAGATAGAAAAAGAAAAAATAGAGCAGCATTTTAAGTAGCAAAGCTTTGGTGCTAAATCAGCCCTAGGTAGGGATCAGCTACCAAGATACCGACCTTATGTTCAGCAATGGACTGCAGCACTCAATAGATTTTCTTTAAGGCTGGCTTCACACTGCAGTTTTTCACTGATCAGTGTCCATCAGTGTTTGGGTGCCAAAACCAGGAGTGTCTCCAAAGCTCAGAACAGGTGTCAGTCTTTCAATTATAGTTTTTCTCTGCAAGTTCCTCTCCTGGTTCCTCTCCTGGTTTTGGCACCCAAACACTGATGGACACTGATCAGTGAAAAACTGCAGTGTGAAGCCAGCCTAAGCCTTTATTGGCCTTTATGTGAAAAAATGGTGACGTTTCGGTCAACCTGTGACCTTCTTCCAGCAGTCACATATAGCATGTACTGGGCTTTTTATACATCCACATCCTTCCAGTGTGATTATTCAATTACAGTGATTAAAATGTTATAATACAGTACAGTTATCAATCCACCCTTCTTCTATAACATATTGTGGTACCATACTCTCATTTACATGTGGTGAACTGAATATCGTGATTACAATCGCTTTCATTTACTTATAGATATGGAAAGTTTGTCAACTGACATTCAGGTGCCTGCTTAATTAAGATTGATTATGCACAGAGATTTTGTATAGTTTAAAATACCTTACATGTTTATGTCTCGCAGTGGCCACCGCCATTACCGCGTTCCTCTGTTTACACTGCGCATGCACGGGCTTCTAACTTCCCTTGTTACCATGGTATAACAGGAAGCAGATCCAGCGCCATCTTGCAACTCCCCGCACATGCCCAGTAGCTATTTTGACACTGACAGTGCTCACTATTATTATATTAATTCCTCCTCACTAAAATAAGGATTAAAATTCTCAAATGTAATAATTATTTAGCGTTTAGCTCCCCAAACCTTATTAAATGGTGCTACTATTATTCCAAATGAGTTTATATACAAGAAAATCTTCCCCATTGTGCTAACTAGTTCTTAAAGTGACAGTGTTTAAATACCTTAACTATATATATTACTTCATTAACTCCATATTTCGTTGGTTTATATCCATATAAAAGAATTTTGCCCTCATACAATATGTTCCCTTTTTTATTTAATAATCACTTATTTATAAATACGTTCTTCTAGTAATTCTATATATTGGGTCATGCTTTTGTTTTTATCACATAGGAGACACCTGTGAAGATATGGAGGGGGAACCATTGTACCCAGGGGTCTGCATTTTTGATAAAAAAAAAAGCACTATGAGACTAACTAAAGTATGGGAAATACCGAAAACATGTAGGAAACAATTCTCCTAAAAAATAATATTATAATATTTTTAATATTACTGTAATTTTAAAACAATGATTTATTACACAGAAATATTTTTTGATATATATAAAGAAGTTTTTTGCACTTGTCAGTTTTTAGGATCATATAAATGAAACACTGGTGCTTTGTAAAAACCCTATATTTTGCCCCATAATGTATTGTTAATCAAGTATGATTAATAAATTATTACAAAATAAAAACAATTATTATCATTTATTTATTTATAAGAAGTTTGGAATAATCTATATGGTGGAAAATTGATAATTGTTCTATATTGCAAAACAAGAAATTTTAAAAAATAGGATCTGAATAGCAAATAATCCCTGCATATCCTTTGGGCAGAGAGTGAGAAAGGAGCGCAAAACCCCCGTATCACTGTACTGACCTAGACATGGGTATCACCAGTTTTATTATATGGGACAATGCAGTATATGATGATCCCATGAAAAGAAAAAAGAATAAAAAAGGCACCTAGTATGCAAATATATACAAAAAATTCCTGATATGGTGCAATGATATAGCATGACCCACTATATAGAATTACTAGAAGAACGTATTTATAAATAAGTGATTATTAAATAAAAAAGGGAACATATTGTATGAGGGCAAAATTATTTTATATGGATCTAAACCAACGAAATATGGAGTTAATGAAGTAATGTACCGTATATACTCGAGTATAAGCTGACCCGAGTATAAGCCGAAGTCCCTAATTTTACCCTCCAAAACTAGGGAAACTTATTGACTCGAGTATAAGCCTAGGGGGGAAAATGAATCAGACTCTCATCACGGTATACAGCCCCTCTCATCATGATAAATGGCCCCCCATTACTGGTATATAATCCCCCATCACTGGTATATAGGACCTCCATCACTGGTATATAGGACCTCCATCACTGGTATACAGTTCCCCCCCATCAGAGGTTACAACCCCCATCAGTGGAATACAGCCCCCCATCAGTGGTATATACAGTCCCCCCCTCAGTGGTATATACAGGCCCCCCTTCAGTGATATATACAGGCCCCCCATCAGTGGTATATACAGGCCCCCCATCAGAGGTTACAGCCTCCATCAGTGATATATACAGGCCTCCATCAGTGATATATACAGGCCCCCCCTCAGTGGTAGATACAGGCCCACCATCAGTGGTATATACAGGCCTCCATCAGTGATATATACAGGCCCCCCTCAGTGATATATACAAGCCCCCCCTCAGTGGTATATTCAGGCCCCCCATCAGTGATATATACAGGCTCCCCCATCAGTGGTATATACAGGCCCCCCATCAGTGGTATATACAGACCCCCCATCAGTGGTATATACAGGCCCCCCATCAGAGGTTACAGCCTCCATCAGAGGTATATACAGGCCTCCATCAGTGATATATACAGGCCCCCCCTCAGTGATATATACAGGCCCCCAACTCAGTGGTATATACAGGCCCCCCTTCAGTGGTATATACAGGCCCCCCTCAGTGGTATATAGAGGCCCCCCGTCAGTGGTATATACAGGCCCTCTTCAGTGGTATATATAGGCCCCCCTCAGTGTTATATACAGGCCCCCCCATCAGAGGTTACAGCCCCCCTCAGTGGTATATACAGGCCCCCTCAGTTGTATATACAGGCCCCCCATTAGTGGTATATACAGGCCCCCTTCAGTGGTATATACAGGTTCCCCCAGTGGTATATACAGGCCCCCCAGTGGTATATACAGGCCCCCCAGTGGTATACAGGCCCCCCCTTGCTGCCGCACACCTGTAAAAGAATAGCTGATTCATACTTATCTCATCCCCCCTCGCTCTTTCACCGCACGTCCTCCAGTCTGCCTACTTGTACCCGGCATCATGTGACCGGCGCAGAAGCAATGACGTCATTGTTGCTGCGCCCGCCAGGTACAAGCAGGAAGGAGACCGGAGGACGCGAGGTGAAAGAGCAAGGAGGATAAGTATGAATGAGCTTTTCTTTTACAGGTGTGCGGCAGCAAGGGGTGGCCTGTATATACCACAGGGGGGGCCTGTATACCACTAATTGGGGGAGCGCAGACAGTGCAATGTAATATGCACCGCTCCCCCTGCCGCTGATGGACAGGGGGATGCAGTGCATATTGCTCTGCACTAATGAGCGGGGGCACGTGACCGCCCACTCCTATTACAGCCTCCCCCACCTCCTCCAGCATCCGATCACCTCCCCCCCCACACTGAGCCGTCACTGACTCAAGTATAAGCCGAGGGGGGCACTTTTCAGCACACTTTTTGCGCTGAAAAACTTGGCTTATACTCGAGTATATACTGTATATAGTTAAGGTATTTAAACACTGTCACTTTAAGAACTAGTTAGCACCATGGGGAAGATTTTTTTGTTTATAAACTCATTTGGAATAATAGTAGCACCATTTAATAAGGTTTGGGGAGCTAAACGCTAAATAATTATTAAATTTTGGAATTTTAATCCTTATTTTAGTGAGGAGGAATTAATATAATAATAGTGAGCACTGTCGGTGTCAAAATAGCTACTGGGCATGCGCGAGTAGTCGCAAGATGGCGCTGGAACTGCTTCCTGTTATACCATGGTAACAAGGGAAGTTAGAAGCCCGTGCATGCGCAGTGTAAACAGAGGAACGCGGTAATGGCGGCGGCCACCGCAAGACATAAACTATAAGGTATTTTAAACTATACAAAATCTCTGTGCATAATCAATCTTAATTAAGCAGGCACCTGAATGTCAGTTGACAAACTTTCCATATCTATAAGTAAATGAAAGAGATTGTAATCACGATATTCAGTTCACCACATGTAAATGAGAGTATGGTACCACAATATGTTATAGAAGAAGGGTGGATGATAACTGTACTGTATTATAATATTCTAATCACTGTAATTGAATAATCACACTGAAGGATGTGGATGTATAAAAAGCCAGCACATGCTATATGTGACTGCTGGAAGAAGGTCACAGTTGACCGAAACATCGCCATTATTTTACCTGAAGGCAATAAAGGCTTAAAGGGAACCAACCACCCCCAATGACCCCCCCGGACTATTAATATCAGTCCCTACACACAGCACATACATGTGCTGCACTGTTTTTTGCTAAATAAACTGTTTTTAAACTAAAGATAATGATTTTAAAGTTTAAAACGGAACGACGGTTGGGCGGGACTTATCTGTGGAAACCGCCGAGATCTGATGTCAATCATCTTCCCTGTCTCCCCTCGCAGCATTGAAGTTCAGCCCTTTGTGCAGCGTCACAGCCCTGTGCACGGGCTCGCATGCCCGTGCACACGTCATCATCTACAGCCGGGAAGCGAGCGCGCGCTCTGTCTTCCATAGCCGAGCGCAGGAAGACAGAGCGCGCGCTCGCTTCCCGGCTGTAGATGATGACGTGTGCACGGGCATGCGAGCCCGTGCACAGGGCTGTGACGCTGCACAAAGGGCTGAACTTCAATGCTGCGAGGGGAGACAGGGAAGATGATTGACATCAGATCTCGGCGGTTTCCACAGATAAGTCCCGCCCAACCGTCGTTCCGTTTAAACTTTAAAAATCATTATCTTTAGTTTTAAAAAACAGTTTATTTAGCAAAAAACAGTGCAGCACATGTATGTGCTGTGTGAGGGACTGATATTAATAGTCCGGGGGGTCATTGGGGTGGTTGGTTCCCTTTAAAGAAAATCTATTGAGTGCTACAGTCCATTTTTGCACAGATAGATAGATAGATAACAAGAAAAAAACTGCACAGCACTCACAGACCAGTGTAAACTGGTGCCAGCAAATACGCAGGGTCAAATAATTTGAAAAAAAATTCTTGCAGCACACAGCTACTACCAATGATGTACAAATGCTATAAGCTATATGTATTTGAGGAAAAAGTTTAAAAACTTAAGTTTTTTTCAAAAAACTCAAAAATCTTATCTTTTTATTTCTGAAGTTCTTAGTACACACATTGGCCAATGTCTGCTTGCTCATCAACTGCGACAAAGTGACTTCAGGTATGATGAGTCCTACGCTGATATCCCTATCCTCCTTGTCCACCCCCACTTCTCAGTGGGCAGACTCCATCTAGACCCTCGATCACCTGTAGGTTAATGAGGGTGCACATTGCAATGAGTGCAGACTATGCAAATAGGCGTGAGAATTCAAAGTTCGATTCTTGCGCCAATTTGCAGCCCGCCCGACGGTGACCTGACTACGCTCCATACCCCGCTCCTCTGCCCTGCACGCACCCCCTCCCCCCGCACTCCTCCTGTCCTGCCCGCGCTCCATACCTCCACACCCCGCACCAATGCCTTGCCCGCGCTTCCTCCCCCCCACTCCTCCGGTCCTGCCCGCGCTCACACTCCCCGCGGCCCCCCTGCTCCTTAGTGATATGATTTCGCAGTGCATTATACACTGCGAAATCAAATATAAAATAAAGGCGAATGTATTAAAAATAATAAAGATTCTTATACTTACCTCTCTGCCGAGTGACCGTTAACCGGGAGTAGTAGCAGGCTCTGTCCTGCTAGGATCTTGCATGACGTCAGAATGACATCGGCGTTCGGCACTGTGATTGGCCCGCTCGCGATCATGTGATATGCGCGTCACATATCATATGACCGCGAGCGGGCCAATCACAGTGCCGAACGCCGATGTCATTCTGACATCATGCAAGGTCCTAGCAGGACAGAGCCTGCTACTACACCGAGGCCCCCATCCTGCCCCAGTTGTTCCTTTCTGCTCACCGCCAGCTCCATCCTGCCCCCCCGCCGGCTCCATCCTGCCCCTCACCTCATCCTGCCCCGCTCGCTCCACCCTGCCCCCCGCCACCACCCTGCCCCACTTGCTCCATTCTGCCCATCCGCCGGATCCATTCTGCCCCCCCCGCCGGCACAATTCTGCCTCCCCGCCGGCTCCATCCTGCCTTCCCCGGCTCCATCCTGCCCTGGTTGCTCCATCCTGCCCCCCATCCCCGACTCTATCCTGGCCCCCCCGCCGGCTCCATCCTGCCCCCCCACCGGCTCCATCCTGCCCCCCAGCTCCATCCTGCCCCCTGGCTCTATTTTGCCCTGCCAGCTCCATCCTGCCCCACCCCCGGCTCCATCCTGCCCTGATTGCTCCATCCTGCCCACCCGCCGGCTCCATCTTGCCCCTCCACCGGCTCCATCCTGCCCCCCCCGCTGGCTCCATCCTGCCCCCCCTGGCTCCATCCTGCCCTGATCGCTCCATCCTGCCCCCCCAGCTCCATCCTGCCCCCCGGCTCCACTCTGCCCCGCCTGCTCCATCCTGCACTGATCGCTCCATCCTGGCACCCCGGCTCCATCCTGTCCCCCCCCTAGCTCCATCTTGCCCTGATCACTCCATCCTGCCCCCCCCCCCCGGCTCCATCCTGCCCGCTCACTCCATCCTGCCCTGCCGGCTCCATCCTGCCCCCCAGCTCCATCCTGCCCCCCCAGCTCCATCCTGGCCCCCCGGCCCCGCCGGCTCCATCTTGCTCCGCCAGGTCCATCCTGCCCCCCGCCACCATCCCGCCCCCCGGCTCCATTCTTCCCTGCAAGTCTCCATCCTCCCTGATCGCTGCATCCTGCCCACCCAGCTCCAGCCTGCCCCCCGAGCTCCATCCTGCCCCCCGCCTGAATCCTGGCCCCCCCGGCTCCATCCTGCCCCCCTGTCTCCATCCTGCCCCGCTTGCTCCATCCTGCCCCGCTCGCTCCATACTGCCCGGCTTGGTCCATGCTGCCTGGCTTGCTCCATGCTGCCCAGCTCCCTCCATCCTGCCCTCCCCACCACCATCATGCCCCCCCTGTCACCATCCTGCCCCCTGTCACCATCCTGCCCTGATCGTTCCATCCTGCCCTTCCCCCGGCTCCATCCTGCCTTTCCCCCCAGCTCCATCCTGCCCACCCCCCCGGCTCCATCCTGCGCACCCCTCCCGGCTCCATCCTGCCCCCCCAGCTCCATCCTGGCCCCCCGGCCCCGCCGGCTCCATCTTGCTCCGCCAGGTCCATCCTGCCCCCCGCCACCATCCCGCCCCCGGCTCCATTCTTCCCCTGCAAGTCTCCATCCTCCCTGATCGCTGCATCCTGCCCACCCAGCTCCAGCCTGCCCCCCGAGCTCCATCCTGCCCCCCGCCTGAATCCTGGCCCCCCCGGCTCCATCCTGCCCCCCTGTCTCCATCCTGCCCCGCTTGCTCCATCCTGCCCCGCTCGCTCCATACTGCCCGGCTTGGTCCATGCTGCCTGGCTTGCTCCATGCTGCCCAGCTCCCTCCATCCTGCCCCCCCCACCACCATCATGCCCCCCTGTCACCATCCTGCCCCCCTGTCACCATCCTGCCCTGATCGTTCCATCCTGCCCTTCCCCCCGGCTCCATCCTGCCTTTCCCCCCAGCTCCATCCTGCCCACCCCCCCGGCTCCATCCTGCGCACCCCTCCCGGCTCCATCCTGCCCCCCAGCTCCATCCTGCCCCCCCCCTGGCTCCATTCTGGCTCCCCAGCCCTGCCGACTCCATCCTGCCTCGCTGGCTCCATCCTGCCTTGCCGGCTCCATCCTGCCCCCACCACCATCCTGCCCTCCCGGCTCCATCCTGTCCCCCCCTGCCGGTCTCCATCCTGCCCTGATTGCTCCATCCTGCTCCCCCACATCCATCCTGCCCCCTTAGCCTCCATCTTTTACCCCCACCTCCATCCTGGCCCCCCCACCTCCATCCTCCTTCCCCTTCCCTGGCTCCATCCTGCCCCCCCCTTGGCTCCATCCTGCCCCCCCTTGGCTCCATCCCGCCCCCCCGGCTCCATCCTGCCCAACTCGCTACATGCTGCCCCCCTTGCTCCATGCTGCCCTGCTCGCTCCATGCTGCCCCACTTGCTCCATGCTGCCCAGCTTACTCCATGCTGCCCGCTCCCTCCATCCTGCCCCCCGCCACCATCCTGCCCCCCCGTCACCATCCTGCTCCCCTGTTCAATTCTGCCCCCTGCTCCATCCTGCCGCCTTGGCAGTTAGCGGTCATGTGACCGATCAGCTGATCGGTTTCCCTGGCAACGACAGGTCCTAAAGGCCTGTAGGCTGTAGGACCTAGAAGACGGAGGTGGAGCGAGCCGGCGGACAGGTGAGTATCCTCACTAAGGATTTTTTTATTTTTACTGTGTAGGAGCCAGGAAAAGCAGGGGGGCTGCGGGGAGTGGAGTATCGCCATATACCATAGTGCTGCTATACATGTACTGTAATGTACCGCCATATACTATGGTGCTGCTATGCATGTACTGTAATGTACTGCCATATACTATAATGCTGCTATACATATGCTGTAATGTACTGCCATATACTATACCGCTGCTATACATTTACTGTAATGTACCCAGGGGCGGACTGGCCCGGCGGGAGATCGGGAGATCCCCCGGGGGGCCCCGACACATTTGGGCCACGCCCACAAAGCCCCGCCCCCATACCCCCCCTGGGCGCTGTAGGGGGAGCCCGGACGCAAAGGGGGGGCCCATTGGTCCCCTGAGCGCCCCCATATGCCATACTAGGGGGCCCCTGACCGCTGCCCCCACACGCTATCCTCGGGGCCCCCTTACTGCTGCCTCCCCCCTATCTCCATTACCGGCGGGCAGTGGCGCTGATCTCCGCCTCTGCCTGTCACGTGGTGTTATGCTGTAGCCGGCGCCGCTCTATTTCCTGTATCGCCGGCTGCAGCATAACAGTACATGACAGGCTGCGTGCGATCAGCCTGTCGGTAATGGAGAGCGGGGGGAGGCAGCATTAAGGGAGGTAGCGGTAAGGGGGCCCCGAGGATAGCGTGTGGGGGCAGCCGTCAGGGGCCCCCTTGTATGACATGTGGGGGGGCACTCAGGGGCCAAAGAGTGTTGGGGCAGTGCTCAGGGGCCCCCCCAGGATGAGTGTGGGGCAGCCCTCAGGGGCCCCTGAGGCTGAGGTGAGAAGGCAGCTCTCAGGGGCCCACAAGGGCCCCCTGGTGGTGGGGGGCCCCCATGCTGGGCCCCCCTGGTGGTGCTGGGCCCCCCTGCTGGTTCTGGGTCCCCCTAGTGGTGCTGGGCCCCCCTGGTGGTGCTGGGCCCCCCTGGTGGTGCTGGGTTCCCCTGCTGGGCCGCCGTGCTGGGCCTCCTGCTGGTGCTGGGCCCCCCTGGTGGTGCTGGGCCCCCGTGCTGAGCCCCCCTGGTGGTGCTGGGCCCCCCTGGTGCTGGGCCCCCCTACTGGGCCCCCGTGCTGGTGCTGGGCCCCCCTACTGGGCCTTCCTGCTGGTGCTGGGCCCCCCTGCGAGTGCTGGGCCCCCCTGGTGGTGCTGGGCTCCCCTGGTGGTGCTAGGCCCCTGTGCTGGGCCCTCCTGGTGGTGCTGGGCCCCCCTACTGGTCCCCCGTGCTGGTGCTGGGCCCCCCTACTGGGCCTCCCTGCTGGTGCTGGGCCCCCCTGGTGTTGCTGGGCCCCCTTGGTGTTGCTGGGCCCCCGTGCTAGGCATCCCTGCTGGTGCTGGGCTCCCTGCTGGTGCTGGGCCCCCGTGCTGGGCCTCCCTGCTGGTGCTGGGCCCCTGGTGGTGCTGGGCCCCCGTGCTGAGCCCCCCTGGTGGTGCTGGGCCCCCCTGGTGCTGGGCCCCCCTACTGGGCCCCCGTGCTGGTGCTGGGCCCCCCTACTGGGCCTCCCTGCTGGTGCTGGGCCCCCCTGGTGGTGCTGGGCCCCCCTGGTGGTGCTGGGCCCTCGTGCTGGTGCTGGGCCCCCGTGCTGGGTCTCCCTGCTGGTGCTGGGCTCCCCTGGTGGTGCTGGGCCCCCCTGGTGGTGCTGGGCCCCCCTTCTGCTGCCAGGCCCCTAGTGGTGCCTTGTGCTGCCAGGCCCCTGGTGGTGCTGGGCCCCCTGGGTGCCTGGTGGTGCCGGGCTCACAGGGAGCCTGGTGGTGCCGGGCCCCCTGGGTGCCTGGTGGTGCCGGGCCCCCAGGGTGCCTGGTGGTGCCTGGCCCCCTGGGTGCCTGGTGGTGCCTGGCCCCCTGGGTGCCTGGTGCTGCCGGGCCCCCTGGGTGCCTGGTGGTGCCGGGCCCCCAGGGAGCCTGGTGGTGCCGGGCCCCCAGGGTGCCTGGTGCTGCCGGGCCCCCTGGGTGCCTGGTGCTGCCGGGCCCCCTGGGTGCTTGGTGCTGCCGGGCCCCCTGGGTGCCTGGTGCTGCCAGGCTCATAGTGGGGCCGGGCTCCCAGGGCCCATGGTGGTGCTTTGTGCTGCCGGGCCCCCAGGGTGCCTGGTGCTGCCGGGCCCCCAGGGTGCCTGGTGCTGGAGACGGCAGCCGCAGAGGAAGAAGCTGCCTGGTGCTGGTGAGCGGGAGACTGGGAGCCACAGAGGAAGAAGCTGCCTGGTGCCAGCAAGCGGGAGACCGGGAGCCGCAGAGGAAGAAGCTGCCAGGATCAGGAGTGTGGAGTCAGGTAAGGCGCTGTTACAGCCGAAGATAGCAGCCGGGGGGACAGAGTGGAATGGATGAATGGTGGATGGATGGGGCGACCTGAAAGAGGGGGCAGAATGGGATGGATGGGGGGGCAGCATGGGAAAGGGGGGAGAACAGGATGGATGTATGGGGAGAAGGTGCATGGATGTTTTGGTGGATGGGGGAAAAGTTACATGGATGGATGGGGAATAGAGGGAGAAGGAACATGGATGGATAGAGAGGAGAAGCTACATTGAACGTGGGGGGAGAAGCTACATGTATTACCTATACAAACACACTGACACTATATACAGAGTTCATGCGTATAATGTCAATGGTGATCATTGCATTATCTGTACTTTGACACTATATACTGAACTCCTGTGTATAATGTCACTGGTGATCACTGTATTACCTGTACACTGACCCAATATACAGAGCTTTTTTACATTTCTGTTAATTTAGTATTATATGTGGTGGACCGTGGCATTATGTGCTTTGGTCATGACATGACGGTATTTGTCCCTTGTATATGGTATTATTCAGTCACTATGTGGTGGCAACATGTGGTCTCATGGTGTGGCAGTGTTTATACCTTGTATGTGGTAGCATGTGATCACTATGTGGTGGTATTATGTGCTTTCGGCATGGTGTGGCGGTATTTATCTGGTATGTGGCATTATTTGGGCGCTATGTTGTGGTAGTATGTGATCTGGTCAAGGTGTGGTGGTATTTCTGACTTCTATCTGGTAATATTGGTCTTGGTAGAGTGGATTTTGGTCGGTCATTTGTTTTATCTGATATCAATAAATGGAAACTATTTTATTTTCAATAGATATTAAATACTTAGATGTTTAACCCCTCCCTGTCCTGTGACACAGCAGCAGAGATTTGCCAGAGAAAGAAAGTTGAGCATTTGGAGACTTCAGTATTTATAAGACAAATCCAGGATTACCTCTGATTGCTTTACTCCTGGTTTTGTCTTAGGTCGGCTTCACACCACGTTTTTACCCCTGTCAGGCTGTGTCCAGTGCTTTGCAGGAGGCACCGGACACAGCCTGACAGGTCCGGACAAATAGAAGCGGAGGGTTAATATGCCCTCCTGTCCTGTTTGTAGCCAGATTCTGCAGAGCGCAGCTTCAGGAGCTGTCCCCTACTGAAATGGTGCTGAACCTCTTCACAGGGGGCAGCTCCTGGTGCTGAAGTTCAGAGGAGCTCACGCTGAACTGCAGCAGCCGGCGTATGGGAACCTGACAGACTCTGTCAGGTCCGGCATGATCCGGCGCCCCATAGACTCTCATGTTAGGGGGTGCCTGATCATGTTAGGGGGTGCCGGATCGTGCTGGAATCGGGAGTATCCGGTAGGATCTGGTTTGCTTAAATTTTTCGCCCTGGACACAAAAATGATGTAAGCTCCATTTTTGTGTCCGGGGCAAAAATCGTTTGCAGCCTGATGCTGCCAGACAGGGACAAAACAGGATGGCAAATAGCTGCCATCTGGCCCTATTCAGCACCATAGGGCTGCAGTATGTCAAAATTGGGTCAGGGGCTGTCTGATTCACATTGGACAGCCCCGGACCTGATCACAACGTGGTGTTAAGTCAGCTTTACAAATACTGAGGTACAAAACTCACCAAATACTCAAAGTGCCACATTCTTCTGATGGTGCGGATTGCACCAATAAATAAGTGATCACCTTCCTAACCTGTCCACAGGGGCGGAGTGGCCCAGGGGGCAGGGAGGCATTTGCCTCCCAGGCCGGTGATTTAGTCCTAGTTTAGAGCCGCCCCCTCAGTGAGAGCGGCCGCGCGTGGCAGCAGGCAGGACGCGGGCGTCAGCGTGGAAGCTAACTGTGACCTGGGATTGGCGCGGCAGAAGCAGGCAGCTGGCAGGCTAGTGAAGCAGCGCCAGCACCCACATGCTCTTCAGTTGGCCTCTGTAGTGGTAGCACCCATCCCCCGCTCTTCAGTTGGCCACCGGCTAGAAAAAGTCAACTACCCCCCCAGGGCAAGATCTGCCAGCCAGCCCCCGCATGTGCATCTCTGATAACTTGTTTTCACCAAAAAATCCAAATTAATGCAAAATACAGTTATGATACATTGCAGTAATGGTGAGCGCACAGTGGTGTGCAGGAGCCGTCTGTGTTTTACAGTCCACGCTGTCCACACTACACTATAATAGGTATAACGCATAACAGGTATTTGCATATAGCTGAAGAATGGGTGGGCCCGTGTGGGTGGGCCCCTGAAGTCAATTTTCCTGGTGGGCCCAGACACCCCAGTCCGGCGCTGAATGTACCGCCATATATTATAGTGCTGCTATACATGTGCTGTAATGTACTGCCATATACTATACCGCTGCTATACATATGCTGTAATGTACCGCCATATACTATAGCGCTGCTATACATGTGCTGTAATGTACTGCCATATACTATACCGCTGCTATACATTTACTGTAATGTACCGCCATATACTATAGCGCTGCTATACATGTGCTGTAATATACCACCATATACCATAGCGCTGCTATACATGTACTGTAATGTACCACCATATACTATAGTGCTGCTATACATGTACTATAATGTACCGCCATATACTATAGTGCTGCTATACATGTACTATAATGTACCGCCATATACTATAGTGCTGCTATACATGTACTGTAATGTACCGCCATATACTATATTGCTGCTATACATGTGCTGTAACTCACGTTAATTGAACAAGTTCTGTCAGTCACAGTATGTCAGTCACAGTATGTCAACTTGCGTTAGAATCGGGTCACCATCTAGTAAATAAATAAGCGTATTTTCACATGTTGAAAGAGTCTTTTCACGCGCTAGGAAAAAGCGCGAGATTTCACTCAGATGCCAGCATTTGAGGCGCACTAGGGGCCGCGTCACCATAGATAAGCATTGGCAGCATTAACGCGGCACTACCATGGCAGTAGCACTGCATTTAGGCTGCCAAAACCTATGTTTTTAACGCAACCCCCTAGCACAGCCAATAACGTTAATGTGACCCTAGCCTTAATGTTTAATTTTTCTCTTTAGATTTCTCCTCCACTTCTTCCAAAAGCTTTTACATTTTTCCAAATGTTTATTTTTCCCAATTCTATTTTTCATGGAATGATTGTTTTTTGCGCAATGAGTTGTAATTTTAAATGACACTGTTCATTTTACCATATATTGTATTAAAAGCTTAGAAAAAACTTTGTGTTGCCATTTTCTGAGACCATAACTTTTTTATTGTTCCTTGATGGGTGAATGTGAATTCTTGTGTTTTGCATCAGTAGTTCTCATTTTTTTATTGTTGCAATTTTGGGGTACAAAGTGTATGACATTTTATCACTTTTTACATTCTTTGGAAGGGCGGTAACCAAAAGAATAACACTTCTGGAGTTCTGATATTTTTTGTCATTTAATATTTGGTTTAAATTAATTAAAATTTTGATAGATCAGACTTTTTTTGTACACAACTATAACAATTATGTGTATTTATTACTTTTTTTCTATTTTTTTGCTTTTGAAGATGGAAAAGAAGGTTACCTTAAACTTTAATGTATTTTTTTCTATATTTTTTAAACCTCATTCTTTCTTTAGTTGCCTATGATGAAAATGATTCTGCTGTAATTTTCCATTCAAATTGTTGGGTGGGAAATTTAGTGTATACAGTATACTACAGCAGCAGAATGGATGAGATTTGACCACCTGAAAAAAATAATTGCAGCATAAAATGACCTATGTGGTTGATTTTAAATCCAAGGAAAGCAAATATGCTTTGAATAAAACACTCCAATCTGCATTTTGATGTGGCTTTTCTGTAATGATACCTTTACACGCCGCTACAGAAGGTTAGAAACAACCAAATGTCTCACGTGCACGAGCACGTTCCAACGGTTCCTAACGGTACCTGATACCGCCTTTACACGCCACTACAAGGTGCTCTACAGAAGGTTTAATCTACCTCTGGAGGCACCGCCGGGTGCCACAAGTTACATTCTGTAGAGCACCTTCCCTCATTTACACGCCGCTACAGAAGGTAATATGGGAGGACCTGGGGCAGCAGGGACAACACATAGGCGTGCCAGAGTTGTGGATTACGAGACGCTCGTACGGTGATTGGACAAAGCAATAGCATCATGATTGGCCAGCCAGCGCAGGAAGGCTGGCTAATACATGATGCTATTGCAATTGTGTAGTGTGACTGGTCATCTCCTTAAATATGCCGCCCTATGCAAAGACAACCAATCGTAACGCAGGAGCTTCCAACAATGATCGCTGAAGGGGGTTCGGTATCCCGGAGGCTGTGTCACGCCCCAGGGAGTTCACTAGGTGTCGCAAAAAGCTTCCTGTTCCTCGATTACACGCCGCTACCATCGGGTTGAAACCTACCTGTTTTTGAGCACTGCTGAAAAACAGGTGTCGACAGTGACCGGTGGCAACAACCTGAATTAATGGCCGCTACCTCGCGGTGTTATGACGGTGCAAGATACAATTGTCTCCGACACCCGGTTGTTTCTAACCTTCTGTAGCGGCGTGTAAAGGTACAATTACTCCACAGCAAGGTTATCAACAGAATATTTGTAAGGAATAATTTATACGTGACTGTACCCTGAATTGTGAGTTTCTTAGGCGGGGGTCACACTTGCGTTTTTTTCATGAGTTTTTGGAGACCAAAATCATGTAAAAACGCACCCATAGGCCCCTATGTTAAAAAACGCATACCCTAATAGCAAAAAAGCATGTGTTAATAGCAAAAAACGCATGTATGACAGTACCATGCATTTTTGTGTGCGTTTTTGCTATTATGTGATTAGCTGACATCAAAAACGCATGGTACATTAGTACCATTTAGTACCATCCAAAAACGCATGCGTTTTCTAAAAAACGCATGCGTTTTTAAAACAGCACCAAAAAATAGTGCATGCACTATTTTTTGGTGCGGATTTAAAAACGCATGCAAAAATGCAGGGTGCCATCAGACACCTTAAAAAACTCATGATGACATGAAAAAACGCATGGAAAAATGCATGAGTTTTTTTAAGTCACTAAAAAAACTCATGCCAAGTGTGACCCCAGCCTTATAGAAGGTTCTCAAAATAAACATCAGGCCTTACTAAGGACCTTTTGGAAGTCATCATTATAGATCAGAGATAGTGAACTCCAGGCCTCGAGGGCCACCAACAGGTCATGTTTTCAGGATTTCCTTAGCATTGCACAGGGGATGGAATTATCACTAGTGCAGGTGATTCAATTATCCACCGGTGCAATTGTAAGGAAATCCTGAAAATCTGCACTCTTGACGGTCCTCGAAGCCTGGAGTTCACCAACCCTGTTATAGACCGTGTGGTGCTTTAGGGTTCTTTGGCTAGATTCAGATGAGCAAATGCAAAATCGTCTCCCTTTCATACAGAAAAAAATGACTTTTTTCTTTTTGCATTTTTTACATCCCTATGACCTTTGTTTGTCATCTGTATTTTACATCAAGAATTTATTAAATAACAGTTTTCTAGGTTACAAATTGGAATAATGGATCTTTAAAAAACGGATACTATATGGATAGCGTCCACATGGCATCAGTTTTTTAACGTGCCTGTTGAGTATAACTGTTAATAACTATTTGTAAAAGAAATACATTTTCAAAATAATTAGCACCATGGAAAAAGGTGTATTTATTATTGAATGGTCAAAGATGCACTTAGCACCTTATTTATTACTTCAGTTGTGTAGTGTATATCCATAAATGACATCCTCTATGTTGACATCACTAATTATGAACAATTCATTCCCAGGTAAACAATAAACCCAATGCTGTAGGATATTGGCAATTGTTTTTCTTCTCCACCTTATTATAGCCACAGAATTAGAAGCTTGACCCTGGTTAACATGGCATGTTTTACCTCCTAGACCTGACAACCAGTTTACATTTGCCTTTGTTTTAGTAATTCCCACTCTTTATTACTAGCTAGAGTTCTCATTTAGTAATTGCTATTTGAAACTGGTGCTTTAATCTCCTTTGTGTTTTCCTTGTTCAAGTGTTTTTATTAGGAAATCCTGTGTACTGATCCTACATTAGATGCGGATTTCAGGTGCAGCCAGGTGTGTGGTCTGTGGACATAATGTGACCTTTAGGAGGCAATTCATCATTAAAAAAATACAATGGGAAAAAGCCAAATTTTCTGAGATTTGCTAAGAAGACAAAACATCAAACATTACTTCTAGCTACTAATTTCTCTTCCTTGGCTCTCAGGTTGGCAAAAGCTAAACAGTGTTATTTCGACCAAGTCACAGATGTCAAGGGGATTGCTTTGTGGTAATGCTTTAATGTACCATTCCCTGATCAGCAAATGACTTCCATAATGTAATTTCCTCTTAAGTTTAACTAACTGTGAAGCAAATCCATTGTTGTTGCAGTGAGAACACCCTGACCCAACTAAGCTAAGCTAACTAGGGGCTTGTTACTTATTTTATCAATCAAATCAGGTGACAGAAAAATATTCTGATCATGGTGCAGTTAGCAAAAAGCTAATACTTAACATAAAGAACTGAAATGAAATTATCACAATATTTTTACGGATATGAGCAGGTATGTTTTACCACAGTGGCCATTGAATACAGATGTGCTGCTCAGCTCTGTTTAATTGTTTTATCTGGCCTCTGCCTGAACTGATAAATGATTATTGGGAATGTTGAACTCCCCACTCCAAAAGATAGGTCATCAATATTAGATGCACGAAAAACTCTTTATATGTAAAATACATTGAACTCTGGGCAAAAAACTCAAAATTCAGATTCAGATTTTCTTGCAAATAGGATTTATTATTAAAAAAACGTGGGTTTTGGCTCAATACAGATGAATTATTATTATTATTTATTTATTTATATAGCGCCATTGGTTCCATGGCGCTTTACATGTGTAAGCGCAGAACAAGGACGAGAACATAAATAACGACGAATAAATCATACAGGTACATTAGGGCAGAGATCCTGTCCACAAGAGCTCACAGTCTATAGGGGATGGGTGGGAGACAGTAGAAGGAGGAGAGGTGAGATGGTGTAGCGTATTAGGTCTCAGTGTGGGTTATAGGCTTGAAGGAAGAGGTGGGTCTTCAGGTTTTTCTTGAAGGTTCCCAGGGTAGTGGAGTGTCTGATGTGGTGTGGAAGACAATTCCAGAGTATGGCGGATGCACGAGAGAAGTCTTGTATGCGGTTGTGGGAGGTGGAGATGCGGGGGAAGAAGAGAGGGAGTTCTTGAGAGGAGCGTAGATTGTGTCAGGGGTGGTATCGGGAGACCAAGTCTGAGATGTATGGAGGGGACAGGTTGCGGATGGCCTTGTATGTTAGGGTTAGGGTTTTGAACTGAGATCTCTGGGAAGAAGGGAACCAGTGGAGGGCTTGGCAGAGGGGAGAGACGGGGGGAGTAACGGGGTGACAGGTGGATAAGTTGGGCAGCAGAATTGAGGATGGTTTGGAGGGGTGCAAGGGAGGAATCGGGGAGGCCGGTGAACAGGAGGTTGCAGTAGTCAAGGCGGGAGATAATGAGGGTGTGGACAAGCGTTTTGGCAGTGTCATGGTCAAAGAAGGAGCAGATCCATGAGATGTTTTTAAGCTGGAGGTGGCAGGAGGTGGGGAGGGCCTGGATGTGTGGCTTGAAGGAGAGGGCAGAGTCGAGGATTACACCGAAGCACTTGGCGATGGTTAGGTCGGGTAGGGGGAAAAAGCAACTTGGGGGGAAGACAATGAACTCTGTTTTATCCATGTTGAGTTTGAGGAAACTAGCGGAGAAGAAGGATGAGATGGCGGACAGGCAGTGTGGGATTTTGGATAGCAGGGAGGTAATGTCAGGGCCAGAGAGGTAGAGCTGGGTGTCATCGGCGTAGAGGTGGTATTGGAGGCCGTGGGACTTGATGAGTTGTCTAGGCCGAGGGTGTAGATGGAGAAGAGTGAGGGTCCCAGGACTGAGCCTTGGGGAACTCCAACAGATAGGTGATAGGGTGAGGAGGAGGTGTGGGAGTGGGTGATGCTGAAGGTCCGGTCTGTTATCAGGTACAAGGAGAGGGCTAGGTCAGTGATGCCAAGGGATTCTGGAATTTGAAGCAGGAGGGAGTGGTCAACTGTGTCGAAGGCAGCAGAGAGGTCGAGGAGGAGAAGGATGAAGTAGTGTCGCTTGCTCTTAGCGGTCAGAAGATCATTGGTGACTTTGGTTAGGGCTGTTTCGGTGGAGTGGTGGGCTCAGAAACTGGATTGCAGGCGGTCAAAGAGGGAGCATGAGGAGAGATGGGAGGACAGTTCGGAGTAGACATGTTGCTCAAGCAATTTTGAGGCGAAGGGGAGGAGAGATAAGGGACGATAGTTGGAGACTGTTGCGGGGTCGAGGGAGGGTTTTTTGAGAATGGATGTAATGAGGGCATGTTTGAAGGATGAGGGGAAGACGCCGGTGGTAAGTGATATGTTGAAGAGATGGGTGAGGGTGGGGATAAGGACAAACAATTAGATCACAATAGACTACAGAATATTATTATTTATATAGCACCATTAGATTCCATGGCGCTTTACATATGAAGAGGGGAGAACGTGAACAAATACAGTAAATTTGGACAATCAGCTTTTACAGATACAGGAGGGGAGGGGAATAATTGGCTTGCCCATGCAACCTAAAGCAATATTTATAGAATAACTCTTGCTATGACTGACCAGGCTGTGTGTACTTTCTTAATGTGTAGTTGTTACCCCAAGTCAGTATCTATGGCTGTCAGTGTCATTAACTAGCAGGGGGAATTCCAATCAGTCCTATTAAGCAACAGAGGTTTTTATCATTCTGTCCATAAAGATTTCTAATACAAAACAATTAAAAGTTATATTCACCAAAAAATGTAAAAGAAAAAAAAACAACATAGCTCATCCAAAAAACAAAAACAAAACAAGCCTCAAATGGCTAAACTGTCTGTCAAATAAAAACGCTACGGCTCTCAGAAAGTGATGTTACACATAAAACATGATTTTATTTAGCAAGAGTACAAAAACAAAAATAACAATAATTTATTATCACCTTAATAGCATTGGCACATAGAATAGCACCAGTAGAAAAACAAGAAAAACAACAAGTGAGCAAATAGTAAAAATGTTAAAGTGCAAAAAAATTATATATTGGGTACTTGGTGACATTTAAATGATCATATAAAAGCCTAAGCTGTCCCACCAGTGACAAGGTGATAACATCAGGACTAGAATACTACCACAGTCAATAGGTGTAAGCCAAAAAATGCAAAATGAGGATGGGCCCTATTACAAGGGTTGAAAAGACCACCAGGGGCATCATGACAAATGTGTAACAGCTAATATCTAGTTAAAAAAAAAAAAGGTTTGGTACAGTGTTAGCCAGTGGAAAAAATATTGATGACTCTCAGTGGGAGAAACGAAATAATAATGTTGTAGCTGTGATACCTTTTACTGACTAACATAAATATACAATACATTATGTTACAAAGCAAAAAGGCGTAAGCAGTCTCGAAAGCTTGATTTATAGCATCATTGATTTTATTTTTATTAGCCCCACAAGGTATCATAACTTCAAGAACAATATCGAGAAATGCAAAACTATTTTTTCAGTATTTTTTATTGAAAAATTGTTCCATTGTTGGTAATCTTCCATAATAAATTAATATTTATACCACCTCTAAGAAATATAAAATAACTCTCATTAACTGCCATTTTTCATAGCTCTATGAATATTACATTTGCAGCTACTGTGTTTTCACTGAATGTAATTTCACTCTACATTAGTTTTGGAATCCTGCACTGAACAGATTTTTTCACACCTTTTCTTAGACAACATGCCCAGTGTAGGAGTATGATATTATGTTGAATGAGTGCTTTTAACACCAAAAAATCAGGTTTTTGGAGAAAATTGACATCTGAAAGCTCAGCTTGAATGTAACACAAATGGACGTTAATCTTTATGAAGAAGAGGAGATTTTAGAGTTTGGGCATCCATGGAAAGTGACGTTATATGGCTTCAGAAATCCTGCCAGTCATACAGTCAGATCTGGAAAGCAGGACAAGCCACAGAAATGCCTTAATATTTAACAAGTGCTGTGTTTGGGGAAATCAGTGTGGTCACAGCATGGAAGGGACAGATGTGAAAAACAGATGGAAACAATCAGGTCATAAATAATAAAATGGACATGACTAGCTTCTAAATGCATGGGTTTGTAATGGAAAATGGCACTTTACAATCGCAAAGTGCACTTATCATCATTGAGTCTGCAACATTCAGCAAACTTAATATGTTCTGAAACTCCCCTTTATATATTGTAAACCATTGATTGGAACATCTGTTATAACAATTTCTAACACTCGTTGATTAAATTTATCAATCTGAATTTACAAATAATAAACCGTGTCCCTGCATGATCCCATAAAAGTGGTCTATCCTGACTATGTAATGCTTTGTGTAAAGGTTTTAGTAGCCAGTCATTCCCAGGGTTTAAACAGAAACCTATGATACCTGGGTCCAGTCCCTCACAGTAAATTCAATGGCACAAGAAACTGCACTAGTAACAATTAATACAACAGAAAGAATATCGTCATAGCATTTGGAGCGGGAGTCATGTATGAGTAAAATAAAACCTGAGACATCTAGAGTTGGACTAATGCATGCAACTGCCAAAGGAACATTCTTGGGACTATGTGTTGTATCTCATACATAGCCAGGCTGCAATGACTAGAGATGAGTGAACTTTCCCTGAACATGTTCGCCAATTTTAAATTCAGCACTAACATTGCAGATGGAATTTTGAATCGGAAACGAGCAATTAAACAAAAAATTGACGAACGCTGCTGTGTTTGCTAACTGATCACATAAAAAAAAACATTACTGCATTTAAGTGATCTCTTCCTCCTACCTTCTGACAATGTAGGATAGCAGGTGGGACTTGTTTGATGAGGGGAGAGGGTGGGGAGAGGTCAGAGTTAGGGATGGGCGAGTCTACTCGCTAGGACTCGGGACTCGGCGATTCTGAAGGTACTCGCAGGACTCGTTACTCGGCGAATCTCCCAGCTTGGACTCGCACAGTGACGAGTCCAATGGAATTCAATGGCAATAAGCTTGACTCGTCACAGATACCCGCTGTCAGCAGCGAGTCTGAGCGAGTCTACGATTCCGAGTCCTACGAGTCTACGATTCCGAGTCCTGTATACTGTATTCGGGATTCGGACTCTGGAATACAGAATCTGTTATGTTCCGAGTCAGCACAGCGTGCGTGTTAGGTCAGAAAACTTGTGAAGATAGCCAATCATAGTCAGTAATGGCATAGCAAAGTTGGTTGTGTCAGGACTATGATTGGCTGCTGTCCAGCGTCATGCCTATGTCATCTATGACAGGCAAGGCAGTATATAAGGCTTGTCCCCGCCATTTTGGGCACATTCCTGAGACAATCTGACCTAGTATAGGGAGAGAGAGATATATGCTGGAGCAGATCAGGGATTGTCAGTGTAGGGAAGATTCCTTTTATTAACCCAAAAAGCTCTTCTGAGAGCTAGGAGGAGGACGGAGTAGTGCTGTGTAGGCAGGCAGGCAGGGAGGGAAGGAAGGAGAAGCCTTAGAGTGCACACAGGACGGACCTCATAGCTTAGCTTACTCACTCAGCTTTGCTAACAGCTGCAGTCAGAGGCTTAGCTGAGGTGCTGTTTCCTTTTTCTTTTTGCACCAGATCGATTTTTGTTCCTAATAAGCCATAGAGCGTTATTTTTTCTGTGGCAGACCAGTGTGTTGCTGCTAGCACGTACTCCACCTTAGGGAGTGTAGTGTGCGGCTTCACTGCCAAGTGTGAGAGCGCACACTTACCCCGCCAGCAAGTGACGCATTCAGCTAACCTAACCACATCTCGGTGGCTGTGCGCACTTCAAACCAATTTTTTTAGGGAGTGTAGTGTGCGGCTTCACTGCCAAGTGTGAGAGCGCACACTTACCCCGCCAGCAAGTGACGCATTCAGCTAACCTAACCACATCTCGGTGGCTGTGCGCACTTCAAACCAAGTTTTTTAGGGAGTGTAGTGTGCGGCTTCACTGCCAAGTGTGAGAGCGCACACTTACCCCGCCAGCAAGTGACGCATTCAGCTAACCTCACCACATCTCGGTGGCTGTGCGCACTTCAAACCAATTTTTTTAGGGAGTGTAGTGTGCGGCTTCACTGCCAAATGTGAGAGCGCACACTTACCCCGCCAGCAAGTGACGCATTCAGCTAACCTAACCACATCTCGGTGGCTGTGCGCACTTCAAACCAATTTTTTTAGGGAGTGTAGTGTGCGGCTTCACTGCCAAGTGTGAGAGCGCACACTTACCCCGCCAGCAAGTGACGCATTCAGCTAACCTAACCACATCTCGGTGGCTGTGCGCACTTCAAACCAATTTTTTTAGGGAGTGTAGTGTGCGGCTTCACTGCCAAGTGTGAGAGCGCACACTTACCCCGCCAGCAAGTGACACATTCAGCTAACCTAACCACATCTCGGTGGCTGTGCGCACTTCAAACCAATTTTTTTAGGGAGTGTAGTGTGCGGCTTTACTGCCAAGTGTGAGAGCGCACACTACCCCCAGCAAGTGACGCATTCAGCTAACCTAGCCACATCTCGGTGGCTGTGCGCACTTCAAACCAATTTTTTTAGGAGTGTAGTGTGCGGCTTACTGCCAAGTGGAGAGCGCACACTTACCCTCAGCAAGTGACACATTCAGCTAACTAACCACATCTCGGGTGTGCGCATTCAAACCAATTTTTTTAGGGTGAGTGTGCGGCTTTACTGCAAGTGTGAGAGCGACACTTACCCCGCAGCAAGTGACGCATTCATAACAACCCATCTCGGTGGCTGTGCCACTCAAACCAATTTTTTAGGAGTGTAGTGTGCGGCTTCACTGCCAAGTGTGAGAGCGCACACTTACCCGCCAGCAATGACCATTCAGCTAACTAACCACATCTCGGTGGCTGTGCGCACTTCAAACCAATTTTTTTAGGGAGTGTAGTGTGCGGCTTCACTGCCAATGTGAGAGCGCACACTACCCCCAGCAAGTGACGCATCAGCTAACTAACAACTCGGGCTGTCGCACTTCACCAATTTTTTTAGGGAGTGTAGTGTGCGCCATGCCAAGGTGAGGGCACACTTACCCCGCACAAGTGACGCATTCAGCTAACCTACCACATCGGTGGTGTCGCACTTCAAACCAATTTTTGGAGTGTAGTGTGCGCTTCACTGCCAAGTGTGAGAGCGCACACTTACCGCCAGCAAGTGACGCATTCAGCTAACCTAACCACATCTCGGTGGCTGTGCGCACTTCAAACCAATTTTTTTTAGGGTGAGTTGCGGCTTCACTGCCAAGTGTGAGAGCGCACACTTACCCGCCAGCAAGTGACGCATTCAGCTAACCTAACCACATCTCGGTGGCTGTGGCACTTTAAACCAATTTTTTTTAGGGATGTAGTGTGCGGCTTCACTGCCATGTGAGAGCGCACACTTACCCGCCAGCAAGTGACCATTCAGCTAACCTAACCACATCTCGGTGGTGTGCGCACTTCAAACAATTTTTTTAGGGAGTTAGTGTGCGGCTTCACTGCCAAGTGTGAGAGCGCACACTTACCCCCAGCAAGTGACGCATTCAGCTAACTAACCAATCTGGTGGCTGTGCGCACTTCAAACCAATTTTTTTAGGGAGTGTAGTGTGCGGCTTCACTGCCAAGTGTGAGGCGCACACTTACCCCGCCAGCAAGTGACGCATTCAGCTAACCTAACCACATCTCGGTGGCTGTGCGCACTTCAAACCAATTTTTTTAGGGAGTGTAGTGTCGGCTTCACTGCCAAGTGTGAGAGCGCACACTTACCCCGCCAGCAAGTGACATTCAGCTAACCTACCACATCTCGGTGGCTGTGCGCACTTCAAACCAATTTTTTTAGGGAGTGTAGTGTGCGGCTTACTGCAAGTGTGAGAGCGCACACTTACCCCGCCAGCAAGTGACCATTCAGCTAACCTAACCACATCTCGGTGCTGTGCGCACTTCAAACCAATTTTTTAGGGAGTGTAGTGTGCGGCTTACTGCCAAGTGTGAGAGCGCACACTTACCCCGCCAGCAAGTGACGCATTCAGCTAACCTAACAATCTCGGTGGCTGTGCCACTTCAAACCAATTTTTTTAGGGAGTGTAGTGTGCGGCTTCACTGCCAAGTGTGAGAGCGCACACTTACCCCGCCAGCAAGTGACGCATTCAGCTAACCTAACCACCTCGGTGGCTGTGGCACTTCAAACCAATTTTTTTAGGGAGTGTAGTGTGCGCTTCACTGCCAAGTGTGAGAGCGCACACTTACCGCCAGCAAGTGACGCATTCACTAACCTAACACATCCGGTGGCTGGCGCACTTCAAACCAATTTTTTTAGGGAGTGTAGTGTGCGGCTTCACTGCCAAGTGTGAGAGCGCACACTTACCCGCCAGCAAGTGACGCATTCAGCTAACTAACCAATCTCGGGGCTGTGCGCACTCAAACCAATTTTTTTAGGGAGTGTAGTGTGCGGCTTCACTGCCAAGTGTGAGGCGCACACTTACCCCCACAAGTGACCATTCAGCTAACTAACACATCTCGGTGCTGTGCGCATTCAAACCAATTTTTTTAGGAGTGTAGTGTGCGGCTTTACTGCCAGTGTGAGAGCGCACACTTACCCCGCCAGCAGTGAGCATTCAGCTAACCTAACCACATCTCGGTGCTGTGCGCACTTAAACCAATTTTTTAGGAGTGTAGTGTGCGGTTCACTGCCAAGTGTGAAGCGCAACTTACCCGCAGCAAGTGACGCATTCAGCTAACTAACACATCTCGTGCTGTGCGCATCAAACCAATTTTTTAGGGAGTGTATGTGCGGCTTCACTGCCAAGTGTGAGAGCGCACACTTACCCCAGCAAGTGACGCTTCAGCTAACCTAACCACATCTCGGTGGCTGTGCGCACTTCAAACCAATTTTTAGGGAGTGTAGTGTGCGCTTCACTGCAAGTGTGAGGCACACTTACCGCCAGCAAGTGACGCATTCAGCTAACTAACACATCTCGTGGCTGTGCGCATTCAAACCAATTTTTAGGGAGTGTAGTGTGCGCTCACTGCAAGGTGAGAGCGCACACTTACCCCGCCAGCAAGTGACATTCAGCTAACTAACACATCTCGTGGCTGTGCGCACTTCAAACCAATTTTTTTAGGAGTGTAGTGTGCGCTTATGCCAAGTGTGAGAGCGCAATTACCCCCCAGCAAGTGACGCTTCAGCTAACCTACACATCTCGTGGCTGTGCGCACTTCAAACCATTTTTTAGGAGTGTAGTGTGCGGCTTCACTGCCAAGTGTGAGAGCGCACACTTACCCCGCCAGCAAGTGACGCATTCAGCTAACCTAACCACATCTCGGTGGCTGTGCGCACTTCAAACCAATTTTTTAGGGAGTGTAGTGTGCGGCTTCACTGCAAGTGTGAGAGCGCACACTTACCCCGCCAGCAAGTGACGCATTCAGCTAACCTAACCACATCTCGGTGGCTGTGCGCACTTCAAACCAATTTTTTTAGGGAGTGTAGTGTGCGGCTTCACTGCCAAGTGTGAGAGCGCACACTTACCCCGCCAGCAAGTGACGCATTCAGCTAACCTAACCACATCTCGGTGGGTGCGCACTTCAAACCAATTTTTTTAGGGGTGTAGTGTGCGGCTTCACTGCCAAGTGTGAGGCGCACACTTACCCCGCCAGCAAGTGACGCATTCAGCTAACCTAACCACATCTCGGTGGCTGTGCGCACTTCAAACAATTTTTTTAGGAGTGTAGTGTGCGGCTTCACTGCAAGTGTGAGAGCGCACACTTACCCGCCAGCAAGTGACCATTCAGCTAACCTAACCACATCTCGGTGGCTTGCGCACTTCAAACCAATTTTTTTAGGGAGTGTGTGTGCGGCTTACTGCCAAGTGTGAGAGCGCACACTTACCCCGCCAGCAAGTGACGCATTCAGCTAACCTAACCACATCTCGGTGGCTGTGCGCACTTCAAACCAATTTTTTAGGAGTGTAGTGTGCGCTTCACTGCCAAGTGTGAGAGCGCACACTTACCCCGCCAGCAAGTGAGCTTCAGCTAACTAACCACATCTCGGTGGCTGTGCGCACTTCAAACCAATTTTTAGGGAGTGTAAAAAAAAAAAAAAAAAAAAAAAAAAAAAAAAAAAAAAAAAAATTTTTTTTTTTTTTTTTTTTTTTTTTTTTTTTTTTTTTTTTTTTTTTGGGAGTGTAGTGTGCGGCTTCACTGCCAAGTGTGAGAGCGCACACTTACCCCGCCAGCAAGTGACGCATTCAGCTAACCTAACCACATCTCGGTGGCTGTGCGCACTTCAAACCAATTTTTTTAGGGAGTGTAGTGTGCGGCTTCACTGCCAAGTGTGAGAGCGCACACTTACCCCGCCAGCAAGTGACGCATTCAGCTAACCTAACCACATCTCGGTGGCTGTGCGCACTTCAAACCAATTTTTTTAGGGAGTGTAGTGTGCGGCTTCACTGCCAAGTGTGAGCGCGCACACTTACCCCGCCAGCAAGTGACGCATTCAGCTAACCTAACCACATCTCGGTGGCCGTGCGCACTTCAAACCAATTTTTTTAGGGAGTGTAGTGTGCGGCTTCACTGCCAAGTGTGAGCGCGCACACTTACCCCGCCAGCAAGTGACGCATTCAGCTAACCTAACCACATCTCGGTGGCTGTGCGCACTTCAAACTAATTTTTTTAGGGAGTGTAGTGTGCGGCTTCACTGCCAAGTGTGAGAGCGCACACTTACCCGCCAGCAAGTGACGCATTCAGCTAACCTAACCACATCTCGGTGGCTGTGCGCACTTCAAACCAATTTTTTTAGGGAGTGTAGTGTGCGGCTTCACTGCCAAGTGTGAGAGCGCACACTTACCCCGCCAGCAAGTGACGCATTCAGCTAACCTAACCACATCTCGGTGGCTGTGCGCACTTGAAACTAATTTTTTTAGGGAGTGTAGTGTGCGGCTTCACTGCCAAGTGTGAGAGCGCACACTTACCCCGCCAGCAAGTGACGCATTCAGCTAACCTAACCACATCTCGGTGGCTGTGCGCACTTCAAACCAATTTTTTTAGGGAGTGTAGTGTGCGGCTTCACTGCCAAGTGTGAGAGCGCACACTTACCCCGCCAGCAAGTGACGCATTCAGCTAACCTAACCACATCTCGGTGGCTGTGCGCACTTCAAACCAATTTTTTTAGGGAGTGTAGTGTGCGGCTTCACTGCCAAGTGTGAGAGCGCACACTTACCCCGCCAGCAAGTGACGCATTCAGCTAACCTAACCACATCTCGGTGGCTGTGCGCACTTCAAACCAATTTTTTTAGGGAGTGTAGTGTGCGGCTTCACTGCCAAGTGTGAGAGCGCACACTTACCCCGCCAGCAAGTGACGCATTCAGCTAACCTAACCACATCTCGGTGGCTGTGCGCACTTGAAACTAATTTTTTTAGGGAGTGTAGTGTGCGGCTTCACTGCCAAGTGTGAGAGCGCACACTTACCCCGCCAGCAAGTGACGCATTCAGCTAACCTAACCACATCTCGGTGGCTGTGCGCACTTCAAACCAATTTTTTAGGGAGTGTAGTGTGCGGCTTCACTGCCAAGTGTGAGAGCGCACACTTACCCCGCCAGCAAGTGACGCATTCAGCTAACCTAGCCACATCTCGGTGGCTGTGCGCACTTGAAACTAATTTTTTTAGGGAGTGTAGTGTGCGGCTTCACTGCCAAGTGTGAGCGCGCACACTTACCCCGCCAGCAAGTGACGCATACAGCAACACCTAACTCCAACTTGGTGACTGTGCATTCGTCTACAATGTCTCAAAAAAAAACAATTACCAAAAAGGATGTTGCAAAGGGACAGGGACGAGCTCGTGGCCGCAGCAGTCTTGCCCAAGAAGGCACTGGTACAAGTACACAGCCTAGGATTGATAGAACGTCCTTTTTTCTACCTAGAAATCCCAGTACTCAAAGAAAACGTGTGTTGAGGCCGGATGAGCATGACAAGATAACATCTTGGATGGCTCAGACGCCCTCGACCACTGGTTCTTGCAGTACGCAATCATCCGTGGCAAGACATTCTAGTGTCGCTACAGACAATGCAGCGCCATCCAATCCTCAAAGTCGTCATATTGCCTCAACCCATCGGCAGCCAGAGGAAAATTTGAATATGGACCTTGGTCACTCGGATGACTTATTCGGTTCTTATCAAGGGGTTTCTTTGTCACTGCCTGACGAGATACTTGAAGTAGACGACATGTCTACTCATGGCCAAAGTTTGGAAGTAGCGCGTCCTGAGGAAAGACACTTTCACGAAATGCAAACAGTATCTCAGGAGGTGGATGATGATGAGGATGATGAGACACACATCTCATCTGGCCAGCCTGCTCAGTCAGTTTATCCAGAATCCTTTGAACTGGAAGGGGTGGATGATGACACCACAGATCCTACCTGGATTGCTGAATTGCATAGCCAAGAGAGCAGCCAGGAGGACGAAAGTGGCTATGTACCACTGGCAAAATCACAAAGGCGTACTGTCTCCAGAACACAAACTGTGAGAACAGTTGCCCAAATAGCGTCAACTGTGGCACAAACTGTGCCAACTGTTGCACAAACTGCAAACACAGTTGCCCAAAATGTGTCCACAGTTGGTGTTGAACAGAGTCATCCTCCTCTTCCTCCAATTAAAAATAAAGGACGAACAGCCAGTGTGTGGAAATTTTTTAAGGATAGCCCAACATTACCAAATATGGTTATCTGTAAGATGTGCCAGGCAAGGCTTAGCAGAGGCACGGTAAAAGGAAACCAGAGCACCAGCAGTATGCGCAAGCATATGTCTCTTAAGCACCCAATTCAGTGGGCACCCTATCAGGGTTCAAAATCAGTGCCTTCTAATCCAAACACTTCCAGGCCACCTCAGATACATCCTTCACCAGCAAGTGTTCAGGCTTCAGCTCCTGCTCAAGCGTACTCCTCCCAAGGTGCTTTACAAGACAGACATGACAGTAGTCAATCCTCTTGTCAGTCTGGTCCAAACGTGCAGTTGTCTGTGCCACAGCTGTATGAAAGACAGCGGAAGTTCCAACCGACACACCCATATTCCCAAAAAGTGACAGCGAAAATAGCCAAGTTGTTAGCTGTGGAAATGCTGCCGTTTAGGCTTGTGGGTACAGAGTCTTTTCGGGAGTTGATGGCTGAGGCAGCACCACGATACTCTGTACCCAGCCGGTACTTTTTCTCACGTAGTGCAGTTCCCGCCTTACACCAGCACGTGGTTAACAACTTAAAACGTGCTTTAACAAATGCTGTCACCGCCAAAGTCCACCTAACTACGGACACGTGGACAAGTAGTTGTGGACAGGGCAGATACATTTCACTAACTGCTCACTGGATCAACCTGGTGGAGAGTGTCCCAACTTCTAAAACTGTACCATCTGACATACTTCCAACTCCACGAATAGCGGGCCCAACATCATTCCAGGTGTCTGCCTCCTCATATATGTCCAGTGCCCAATCTGCTTCTGCCACTTCCTTGTCAACTGCTGAGCCTCAAGCACCATCACGTCCGAGTTGGGAGCTTTGCAATACTGCTTCTGCAAGGCGACAACAGGCTCTTCTGAAGCTTATCTGCCTAGGTGACACACGTCACACTGCAACACAGTTGTGGAAAGGTCTCAAGCAACAGACCGATGAGTGGCTGGCCCCACTGGAACTACAACCAGGTCTAGTTGTGAGCGATAATGGTGCAAACCTTGTGGCGGCAATAAAGCACGGTAAACTTGTACATGTGCCTTGCATGGCTCATGTCCTGAACCTGGTAGTTCAGAAATTCCTCAAAATATACCCAGAGTTATCTGAGCTACTGGATAAGGTGAGGCGAATTTGCGCCCACTTTAGACATTCGTCCACAGCAGCTGCAAGTCTTTCTGCCCTTCAAATCCAATTTAACTTGCCGAAACACAGGCTAATTTGCGACATGCCTACGCGATGGAACTCCACCTTCCATATGCTGGCAAGGTTTAATGAGCAGCAGAAGGCAATAGCGGAATTTCAGCTGCAACATGCCCGTCAACCTGGAAGTCATACCACACACATCACTACTTTCGAGTGGGTCTGGATCGCTGACCTTTGCGAGTTGCTGGATAACTCCGAATACTGTACCAAACTTGTCAGTGGGGATCAGTCGATTATAAGTCTCACCATCCCCATGCTCTGCCTGCTCCAAGAATCCCTATTGAATCTCAAAACAGATGCTTTGAGAGCACAGCGGATGGCTATGGAGCCAGAATTGAACATCGCTGATCCTAGCCACCCTAGCCAATATCAGCAGGCTACATTGGTTCAGGAAGATGGTGATGAGGGTGATGATGAAGAAGATTTATTTTTCTCTGGTACTGATGTGAACCCTGATGGGACTCCCAACCCTACGTTTATGTCGGTACAGCATGGGTGGGCTGAAGAGGAGGAGGCGGACACCGATTTAGAGGCCACAACGCGTAGTGATCTTCATTCTGTTGTAACCGAGGAGATGAGTCTTTGCAGCTTAGCACACATGGCTGAAGTAATGTGTCAATGTGTCTCCAAAGATCCACGCGTCATACACATCTATGACAGCGACCTCTACTGGTTGTCAACGTTTTTGGACCCACGGTACAAAGACAAATTTCAGTCGCTGCTGTCGCACTCATCCAGGGGCTTAACGATGGATCATGTAAAGAGGGTTCTTCTTGATATTTTGCTGGCAATATCACCGTCTCAATCCGCTATACATCGAAGAACCAGCTCTTTCCAAGAGCAGCCTTTGGTTGGGACACAAACGCCATCAATGACAAGAAGAGGTGGGGTAAGATGTCCGCCAACTGGGCGATGTTCAACAGACCTTCCAATCAAGAACGTAATTTGCCTACGGTGACCTTGAGTAGGAGACAACAATTGTCCAACATGGTGCAGCAGTATCTCAGTGACAGTACCAGCTTCCTAACCGACCCTTCTGTACCCTTTAATTACTGGGTTTCCAAGCTGCACACTTGGACTGAGCTGTCATTGTATGCCTTGGAGGTGCTGGCATGCCCAGCTGCTAGTGTGACATCAGAGCGTGTTTTCAGTGCCGCTGGGGGTATAGTCACTGATAGAAGGTCCCGCCTCACCACAGGAAATGCCGACAGGCTCACTCTAATTAAATTCAACAAGGATTGGATATCATCACAGTTCCTAAGCCCTCCTGACGACAGTACACAATCCTAGATTAACCTAATCATAATTAATATGATTGGGATATTGCGCTGTTAACAATATGCCCATTTTTGACAGGAATTAATGACAAGTCCCGTAGCTCTGTTGATTTGATTCGGCACCCAGTCCAAGCAATAATATGCTATGGGCCAAGCGCCTGCTTTATGTAAAAAAATACTTTATTAAGCCCTTTGGGCTAATTTTTTGGAGCACCAAGCCTAGGACTGCATAGTTGGCCTTGCTTCTTCTATGCTCCTAGTCCAAGCAATAATATGCAATGGGCCAAGCGCCCTGCTTTATTTATAAATAGACTTTATTAAGCCCTTTGGGCTAATTTTTTAAGCCACAAAGGCTAACAAGCTTATCATGCTTTGGGAGACACCCTGGCTAACAAGCTTTTTATGGCCCTTAGGCCTACATTTATACCAAAAATGGGAAACAGCCCCTTGGGCTAATTTTTTGAGCCACACAGGCTAACAAGCTTATCATGCTTTGGGAGACACCCTGGCTAACAAGCTTTTTATGGCCCTTAGGCCTACATTTATACCAAAAATGGGATACAGCCCCTTGGGCTAATTTTTGGAGCCACCCAGGCTAACAAGCTTATCATGCTTTGGGAGACACCCTGGCTAACAAGCTTTTTATGGCCCTTAGGCCTACATTTATACCAAAAATGGGATACAGCCCCTTGGGCTAATTTTTGGAGCCACCCAGGCTAACAAGCTTATCATGCTTTGGGAGACACCCTGGCTAACAAGCTTTTTATGGCCCTTAGGCCTACATTTATACCAAAAATGGGATACAGCCCCTTGGGCTAATTTTTGGAGCCACCCAGGCTAACAAGCTTATCATGCTTTGGGAGACACCCTGGCTAACAAGCTTTTTATGGCCCTTAGGCCTACATTTATACCAAAAATGGGATACAGCCCCTTGGGCTAATTTTTGGAGCCACCCAGGCTAACAAGCTTATCATGCTTTGGGAGACACCCTGGCTAACAAGCTTTTTATGGCCCTTAGGCCTACATTTATACCAAAAATGGGAAACAGCCCCTTGGGCTAATTTTTCCAGGCACCAATCCTATGCCTGCATCGTGGGCGTTGCTTGGACTATCATCCTGCTGGAGCCTGTTGAAGGGTCCCACTGTACGCTCCATACAAAACGCGTAGACGCGATGTGTAGCATGTAGACGTCCCAGCCTCTCACATGTGTGTTCATAGTCTTGTTGCCATAGCGAGGCAGAAAGTAACCCCCCAAACACAGGCACTGTTTGTCAGCAACAGTTGTATGTGGAGTCATGATTTGACACTTAGTAACCAAGGTGACTTCATGCGCCATGCGGGCCGTAAAGTACTTGCTAATGATGCTCTCTCCCCTGTCCCCCACGCCAAATGTCTCGGGGTAATCCTTGACTCCTCCCTCTCCTTCAAGCCCCACCTGTAGTCCCTAACCAAGTCCCTGTGACTCCAACTCAAAAATATTTAACCAATTCGGTCGTTCCTCAATCCTGACACTGCTGAAACACTCATAAATGCCCTCATCATCTCCCGCCTTGACTACTGCAACCTCCTTCGCATAGGTCTCCCTGCCAACTGTCTTGCACCTCTCCAATCTATACTAAACTCTGCTGCCCGACTAATACATCTGTCCTCACGCTACTCCCCTGCCTACCCCCTCTGCCAAGCCGTTCACTGGCCCCTCCGGCCCACAGAGAGCTCACTTTAAAACACTGACCATGACATTCAAAGCCTTACACAACCTATCCCCACCATACATCTCCGACCTGATCTCCCGATACCATCCCTCACGCAACCTGCGTTCATCCCAAGAACTTGTCCTACAGTCCACCCTCATCTCCTCTTCCCACAACCGCATACAGGATTTCTCCCGGTAATCCGCCATGCTATGGAACTCCCTGCCCCACCTCATCAGTCAGTCGCCTACCCTCTGAACCTTAAAGATACTTCTAAAGACTCACCTCTTCCGACAGGCCTACAACCTGCCATGAGACCCCGCTACACGCCCCACGACCGACACCTTCCCCACCCTATTGTATCCCCACCCACCCCTCGTAGAATGTGAGCCCACGCGTACAGGGTCCTCTACTATTGTACCTATATGACCTTATTGTCTATGTTTATTGTACTTGTCCTTCTCTACCTTTTCCTCATGTAAAGCGCCATGGAACCTATGGGCGCTATATAAATAAATAATTATAAGAATTATGATGACTTGAAGCCCAACCACAAAAATAACTCCACATTCATTCCTTGAAAAAATACAGACACAAAGCTGGTTTTTAAAACTGTGTTTAAAAAAAAAAAATGGCAGCACTGTTTGGACATTCCAAAAAATACTACCTTTTAAAATTGTAGTAACAACAAGAACAACAACAAATGGAGCCCTACAGGTCCTGGTAGGTGGGCTGTCCGTCCTGCAAAAGGTCAAGGGCCCCACGTATGGCCTGGCCGAACCCTTCAGGGTGGATCCTCTGAACAGGTGTAGGGAACGGTGGTAGGTCCCTGTTAGCTGGCCACTGGCAGTGAGGCAAAGCCCTGTGGGGTGGGACATGGCTGTCCCGTGTTGTGGGCCTGCCTAGCCTGTTAGAGTTTATTTTCCACCCATCCAAATATTGGAACACATCACCGGGGTCGTTATTTGGCTGACAGGCTTCCAGCACTATCTGTAATGCTGACCTTGCCCGCAGTAGCCTGTCAAATGGAATATTATCCATGAATGGTATAATACTGCGGGCAAAGTCAGCATTACTCTGTTGCACACTTAAATGTGCTGACCCCGGATCGGACCATAAGCTGGGCCTGCCGCCGGTGGCGTCGGTGGTGGTGCTGGCCCTGCCGCTGGTGGTGGCGGTGGTGGTGCTGGCCATGCCGCTGGTGGTGGCGGTGGTGGTGCTGGCCCTGCCGCTGGTGGGGGCGGTGGTGGTGCGGACCCTGCCGCTGGTGGCGGTGGTGGTGGTGGTGGTGGCGGGGACGGCGGTGGTGGTGTTGATGGCCCTGCCTCTGGTGCCGGCGGTGGTGGTGCTGGCACGGCCGCTGGTGGCGGCGGTGGTGGTGCTGGCCCTGGCGCTGCTGGCGGCGATGCTGGTGGTGGTGGTGGCGGCGGCGACGGCGGTGGTGGTGGTGGCGCCGGCCGTGGTGGTGGTGGTGGTGGGTTTACTCCACGCCGCCTTCTGTTTGGAGGTGGAGGATTAGCAGCACGCCGCCCTCTGTAGTAAGCTTCTCTGTGGGTAAAGTAAAAAAAAATTTGGTGAATGCATTGCATTTGGAAACAAAAACATAGGTCAAACATTAAGTTGCACGCTTTTTAGACTCTGTGTATCTGTGTATTATTAATCAGATATTTGTTATTATTATGAAAGAATAACCAACTGTACATAACATAAAGGAATACGTGACTTTCTTTGCTAATTCCATACTAATACATAATTTTTCACCCCCTGATTAACAACCATCCCCCCCCCATCCCATCTAATCTAGACGATCAATAACACCAATGGTTCACATGAAAAAAAAAAGTCCCCCTGACTTCACTTTTAACTTGACATACTTAATTCACAAAACTTTTAGCTTATATCATCTATATAAAGCAGGGAAGGGGTTGAAAGGTATACAATATATATATATATAATCTATTTATATAATCGGGAGTTTGAAATTCCGGCACTGTAGCCGAATCCCAAACTCCTTAGCGTCACTGCGAGCGGAGACGCGTATGCGCCTTCGCGAGCCGCAGACGCTTAACTCACACAGCCGCTATAGCGTTTTCTCGAGCGGCCTCGCGCCCTCCGCTCACAGCAAGACCTGCGCCCCTCACAGCGCCCAATCCGCCCCGGCATGCTGGCATTTGTACTTCCCCCGTCTGTGCACCCACAGGTCTTAGCAGATCACTGATGCTGACAGCGGGGGGGGACAACACAGACAATCAAATCAGGAGGAGGTCAGTGTCAGGAGGAGATGACAGCCGCCCGCCGGGGCCTGTGACACTGCAGAGGTCACAGCGGGGCTGTGTGTGCGGACAACGGGGAGGCCGGGGGCTACGGACGTACCGGACACGTCCTCTGCTCCTGGAGATGTGCCGCGGTTCCGCGCTCGCAGCGTATCTGACGCAGGAGCCGCGCTCACCACGCCCACACCACGCCCTCTGCCAAACAACCCACACCTCTCACTAACCTCCTGCAGCTAACCACACCCCATGTTTACCTTTGCCATGATGTCATTTAGCTGCGGCCGCTATCTTTAATAAGGTCAGTAATGATGGCAGTAATCGGATCTCTGCTCCCTCTAGCACGCCCCAACACTGTAGCACCATCTATTAACCCTATTCTCATCACCTATATACTCTGCTACCCACTGAGCCGCCTGTATACTCTGCTACCCACAGACCCGCCTGTATACTCTGCTACCCACAGACCCGCCTGTATACTCTGCTACCCACAGAGCCGTCTTTATACTCTGCTACCTCAGACCCGCCTGTATACTCTGCTACCCACAGACCCGCCTGTATACTCTGCTACCTCAGACCCGCCTGTATACTCTGCTACCCACAGAGATGCCTGTATACTCTGCTACCTCAGACCCGCCTGTATACTCTGCTACCCACAGACCCGCCTGTATACTCTGCTACCCACAGAGCCGTCTTTATACTCTGCTACCTCAGACCCGCCTGTATACTCTGCTACCCACAGACCCGCCTGTATACTCTGCTACCTCAGACCCGCCTGTATACTCTGCTACCTCAGACCCGCCTGTATACTCTGCTACCCACAGACCCGCCTGTATACTCTGCTACCCACAGACCCGCCTGTATACTCTGCTACCCACAGAGCCACGTGTATACTCTGCTACCCACAGAGCCGAAATGGAACCTAATGTATATATTAATAAATAATACTAAATGTACACAACAGTGCTGCAGACACATACCTTGGCATACGGGCCACCGGGTGAAGGAAGGACAGCCGGTCATAAAAGTGGTAGTGGTTGAGCAATGGAGCGGCTCCCGGTTGTCTCTCTGAGTACTGCCGGTACTGCTTCTTATGCTGGTCCCGGCAGCTCCTCCACCGTTTTTTAAGATGGTCAACTGTGAAATGATTTGAAACCGGGTTTAGAGATGTGTAATATTTGAAACAACAAAAGTATGTGTACAAATCAACAATAACATTTTATTCATTTTGTGTGTGTAATGTGTATACAAGGCACAGTGACACGACAGTGTGGAACATCATCAACAGCATTACGGACATTGAGCTCACGTGGCCACAATCACAAATGAGGCAGGACACATGTCAACGCATAGAGAATGTAATAGTGCGGGCACCAGACTCTGGTCATTAGTGGTATTTATATACACCCAACCCCTTGGCCGAAAGAGCCAGGAGGATCAGACATTAAACTCATTGTACTGTTGTGACCCCATCCAAATATAGGCAACTATGCGGTGGAGCATGATAACACATTCAGGGTCCTGTATACCCTGCTATGGGGGCCCTGTATTCCCACTGCTGGGGGCCCTGTAAACCCACTGGGCCACTGTCTACCCACTGCTGGGGGCCCTGTATACCCACTGCTGGGGGGGCCTGTACACACACTGAGGGCCCTGTATACAGGGACTGACTGGCACCCTACAGTTTGGGTCGCAACCCTCCCTCACCGGCCCGACACAGGTGAGGACGGGGGGTGGGGGGGGGGGGTGATGACTGGCGGCCGACTCACAGTCACCGCAGCTCCCGCATTCTCCTATGGCTCGCTCCCAGCCGCAGCCTCACGCTCCTCACAGCCGCTCGCTAACAGTCGCAGCCGCACGCCACTCACAGACGCTCACTCCCGGACGCAGCCGCGTGCTGATGACGTCATCGCCGCGGCCAGGAGCTTCCGTTTCCGCCTGCTGCTTCAGGGACATGCGGATTATTCATGCTCCTGCAGCCGCATGACCCGTGGCACCTGGGCCAGTCCGCCCCTGCCTGTATACCACAATATGGGGGCATGTGGGGGCCTGTATACTCTACAGGGGGAGGTGTATACTCTGCTGGGGGGCTGTCTACCAGTGATAGCCGCTGTATACCAGGATGGCGGTGAATATGTTTTCATAGTTTTTCGGGGCAAAAATAGGGGGGTCGGCTTATACACGGGTCGGCTTATACACGAGTATATATACAGTAAATGCAATATATAACGTGTGAACTCATTTAACTTACTTAGATTGCTCTGTTCCTCATGGTCACTCCGATGGAACGCAGGGAACATCTCTTGGGCGATCTCTCTCCAGGCTGTATTAATTTGGGTCGTATCCCCATAGTCAGGATCTGTAGGGAGCCATAGAAATGGACGAGCCTCCACAAGTGCAATAAGACGCAGTGTGTTCACCGTGCCACGTCCTGCTGCCATGATTGCACTGATGAATGGATTGCTCTGTGTGTGCGCCTGTCAGCGCGACTCGCTTCCTGTTTCCTTAAAGCATGGTGTGTGCTGGAGATTCGCTTCCCTCGCATCATCGGCTACAAGCCTCAAAATAAGAGAAAAACCAGCGAGTTTGGACTCGCACACTTTCAGAGACACATCAGCGAGTTGTAAATGTCATTATTCGCTATTACTCGGGTCCCTATTCATTAACATTGGACTCGCTGGACTCGCAACGAGTCCCGAGTCCTTGACTCGGACTCGTTGGGGTCTTGCGATTCCGAGTCTTTTCGGACTCGCCCATCTCTAGTCAGAGTAGCATATATTCTGTGTGCATGTTTCTGGTCTGCAGCCAATCGGGGCGCATAAAACATAAACATGTTGAAGACACAAGGGTTTGTCTCATTGGCTGGCTTGTGTAATTGGATGCCAAAGTCACATGTACTTCAGCCATTTGCCATCGTCGCCATTTTCAGCGTTTTACTGCTTAGGGACAGTGCTGCTCTATCCGTGTTACACCAATATATAGCTAGCTATTCAATTGCTTTTTAGATAGAATAGGAGGGCGAGAGTGTGCATCAGGCAATTTTTGCTGAGAACAAGTGTGATTACTAAATGTGTTTGCATTGCCAAAGTTGTGTTTTTTACATACTGGGATTGCCAAATAATTCAATTTACCCTAAAAAGGCTGTCTTTGACCTCAAAGCAAAGATTGCAAAATGCTTCAGTTTCCCCTGAAAGGGCTGTGTTTGCCCTCTAACCTGTGATTGACAAATTCTTTATTTTAAAGAAATGATGGGAGTGCTGGTGTCTCACGGTCCACGCTGCTTCAGGGTTAAATAAACTCACCAAAGAGCCAAATAGATTTCCATCCTTTTATTCCTCCTCTCTCCCACTGTGGTAGAATAAAAGGATGGAAATCTATTTGGCTCTTTGGTGAGTTTATTTAACCCTGAAGCAGCGCGGACCGTGAGACACCAGCACTCCCATCATTTCTTTGATTTATACCACTATCCAGTGGTTGGTGGAGGTCCTGCAGCAGCTGGAACATCGTTTCCAAAAACGCCTTCAAACCAGTTGTGGGGATCACAACTGGACCAGGTGAGCAGCTTCACAGCACCACCATTGCATATAAGTGTCACTAGTGATAGGGCACTATTGCGCCTCTTGTCCCCTCCCTATTTTATCTTTACAGTAAATTCTTTATTTTGTACTTTAAAGGCTAGCCTTAAACATGTGCTTTCCAAATCTGTGTGCATTACACATAAGTGGGAAATCACAATATTGTGGTGGAAAGGAAAAGGCGGAAAAGGTTGTTAGAAAAGAGAGCAGGCTTGGTGTTTGAGGTTTGCATAGGGTAGATGTGCTACTGCAAATGTTATTAAAATCTGTACTGACCAAACATTAGCTTGTCATATCCCAAGCAGAGTGACAATTTCTGTTACTGGACACCCTACTCCGGTCTTTTTGTTTGCCAGCAGCAGAGCAATAAGAGAAAGAGCTTTAGCTACAGTTCCTCCACCTCAACATCCCAAACAGTATAGCCCTCAGAGGCAGCGCCCCAATTACCAATGTGTCACCCCGTGTCACAACTTTCCAACCACACAACTAATTGTGGGGAAACACAGATGGCTGATTCTGGAAAGATGTTCACACAATCTATCCCATGGGCATCAGAGGTCTGCTACAATGATACATATACTCCAGAGGAGATTCCACTTGGAATAAACCCAGACTCACAGCTGAGTAGCTCAGCAGAGGAGGTGTAACACTTTTGTGCATGCCCTTAGGTATCAGATAGCGTGGGACCAGAAAAGTCAGAGACAAGGTTTTGAATTTAAGTCTGTATTCACATGTGAGGCAAACAAAGAAGCAAAGCAAACTAGTCTCTTAAGTAGAAACAAACTGTAGATTAGTCCCTAAATTATATGCAGAGTGTGACTGGCACAATAAATAAAATAGTCCAGAAACAGTTTCAGCAGATATCTGCACAGCAAACAATAGTTAGCCAGCAGGGGCGTAACTACCGGCATAGCAGCCGTAGCAGTCGCTTTGGGGCCCGGCGCTTGTGGGGGGCCCGGACCCAGCGCCGCTACGCAGCCGCTGCTATACCGGCAGCTGCTCCTGCAATAAAGGGGCAGACTGGCCGGCGGGCCCCGACACTTTGGGGCCACGCCCACTAAGCCCCGCCCCCATACCCCCTGGGTGCTGTAAAGGGGGCCCGGACGGAAAGGGGGGCCCATTGGTCCCCTGAGCGCCCCCACATGTCTCACTACACCGACCGAAGGTCAGGTGATCTATCGCTCTGTGAATGTGGCTTGTCGTAGTCATAACAACAATTTCTCCGCCCATCTCAAGTCATGTGACCGTGATGTCAGCTGACCGGAAGTGAATGTAAACATGGCGAGAAACGAGGAGAAGCAGCAGGGGAGGCTGAATCGGCTGTGGCTGCAGAAGGAGAGGGCAGGTGAGCCCCGCACTGTGCGCTGCCCCTGCCGGGCGTCGTCCTGCGCTCTCTGGGGGGGAAGGGACGCTCCACCCCCCCTCCCTGCGCTCTCTGGTATGGGTTCCTTTTTATCTCCTGTTTTATTTTCTATGCAGAGGGACGTGTCCGGGACGTGACCAGGGAGCGGCCGCGGCTGGTGAGTGGGGACGGGCAGGAGGGGGTGGTCCGGCCAGAGCTGTCCTCACCCCGTGTTCTGTGCAGGGGGCGCTACACACAGCAGCTGAGATCCGGAGGTGGATCCCGAGCATCAAGAGCGACATAGAGTATTATCTGGAGGTGAGTTACAGTGTGTACAGTGTGAGTGCTGAGGGGCTGCTGCAGTGTGTGTGTGTGTATGCTCAATGTGCAGTGTGTGTATGCTTAGTATGTAGAGTGTGTACAGTGTGAGTGCTGAGGGGCTGCTGCACTGTGTGTGTGTGTATGCTCAATGTGCAGTGTGTGTATGCTTAGTATGTAGAGTGTGTACAGTGTGAGTGCTGAGGGGCTGCTGCAGTGTGTGTGTGTGTATGCTCAATGTGCAGTGTGTGTATGCTTAGTATGTAGAGTGTGTACAGTGTGAGTGCTGAGGGGCTGCTGCAGTGTGTGTGTGTGTATGCTCAATGTGCAGTGTGTGTATCCTTAGTATGTAGAGTGTGTACAGTGTGAGTGCTGAGGGGCTGCTGCAGTGTGTGTGTGTGTATGCTCAATGTGCAGTGTGTGTATGCTTAGTATGTAGAGTGTGTACAGTGTGAGTGCTGAGGGGCTGCTGCACTGTGTGTGTGTGTATGCTCAATGTGCAGTGTGTGTATGCTTAGTATGTAGAGTGTGTACAGTGTGAGTGCTGAGGGGCTGCTGCAGTGTGTGTAGAATGTATGTGTATGCTCAGTATGTACAGTGTGACCACTGAGGGGCTGCTGCAGTGTGTGTAGAATGTATGTGTATGCATGGGGGCCCCTGACCGCTGCCCCCACACGCTATCCTCGGGGCCCCCTGACCGCTGCCTCCATTACTGCTGCGTCCCCCCGCTCTCCATTACCGGCGGGCAGTCGCGCTGATCTGCCTGTCATGTGGGCTGTAGCCGGCGCCGCCCTATTTCCTGTATCGCCGGCTACAGCGTCACACTACATGACAGACTGTTGCTGCGATCAGCGCGACTGCCTGCTGCAGGTAATGGAGAGCGGGGGGCCTGTATATACCACCACCAGGGGCCTGTATATACCACCACCAGGGGCCTGTATATACCACCACCAGGGGCCTGTATATACCACCACCAGGGGCCTGTATATACCACCACTGCGGAGGCGGCTGTAATACTGCTGGGGCCTGTATATACCACTGGGGAGGCTGCTGTATACCACTGGGGCTGCTGTAATACTGCTGGGGCCTGTATATACCACTGGGGAGGCTGCGGTATACCACTGGGGCTGCTGTATATACTGCTGGGGCCTGTAAGGGTGTGTGTCTTGAAGGGGCGTGTCTTGGAGGGGGCGTGTCATTGGGGGGCGTGTCTTGGAGGGGGCCCCATTCAAAAGTTTGCTATGGGGCACTGCCAGTTCTAGTTACGCCCCTGTTAGCCAGTGTATTTTAGGGCTGAGATAAGACCCGCACAAGTACACCAGTGCAGCATGCACCAACTAAAGTCCTGCATTTTATACACTGGCAACTTAACAGAAAATCAAGTGCATTACAGAACCTGAAGTTTCAGGCAAACTAGTTGTGCTCTTCTCCTTGGAAGTCTTGGAGGATGAAAGCAAAAAGCCAGGATCTGGAAAAGCAATTGAAAATTCCAGCTCACCCTGTTGCCCTCTACATGTCCACCTGAATCTCGGAGACTGGCCCTCGCCTTGGCCCAATGTGAAAACCAAAAGAAAAATTGGAATCCAGCTCACACAGGAATGTATTTTTTTCTACTTTTATTTTTCAATAAAATTGGTGCATACAGGAGAAAAATATACATGTTCAGCATGACTTGAGTCGACGCATTTCGATTGCGACAAGCATGAGTAAGATTGCTTAATGCAATCAAAACATGTTGACTCAGGTCACGCTGACCATGTAACTTTTTCTCCTGTATGCACCAATTTTATTGAAAAATAAAAGAAGAAAAAAATCCATTCCTGTGTAAGCCGGATTCCAATTTTTCATCTGAAAAATGCACTGATGATTGCAGACACTTAAGCAGCAGAAAGGTCAGAATAGCAAAGCTTAAACAGCAGCAGCAATATGTCAGGGACCAGGTCTGGAGTGACTTAGAATCCAGATATAACAAAATACTCAGTCGTGGAATGGATCCAGGACTGAGAATTAAGTAGGCAGAACCAGGAAAGTTCAAGATCATTGCGAAGCATCAGACTCCATCTTGGACAAGGGCAAAGAGACACAAAAAGTCCCTTGAAAAACCCAGAATCTTTACAGGAGTAGGAGGAAGACAATGAGGTTAGGTTGCGTCTTACCACACAAAGACTGAGGACAACAAGCACTGTATCCTCATCCACAACTCTGGCTCTGGACATCTGCACCTGCACATTCTTCACAGTACGGCAGTTTTTCAGGAACACCTTACTCCACCCTGTCAGCACAGCAACCAGCCCTCAGTCCCACAGTTGTGGTCACAAAAAGAATATTTCCTCCTGCACATCCCAAAGCAAAGAGCTTAAACTTCACCATCTCCCATTTGTTGGCCACAGAAATGCTGCCTTTCTGCCTGGTGGATACAGACTTTTTCCGAAAGCTGATGGCCATCACAGCCCATAGTCTCAGTTGTCTAGTCACCATTATTTCTTGAAAAAAGCTGTACATGAGTTACACCAGCATGTACCACACAACATCCTCCTTTTTGAGAAACTCTGTGTATGATTGGGTGCATATTACCACTGATACCTGGATGAGGAAACATGGCCAGGGACGTTACATCTTCCTCACTGGCCACTGGGTGAGTCTTGAAATCCCCAAGACTTTTGGGATAAATTTATACCTGCACCTTATCATCCATTGCCTCTGCCTCATCCACCTCCACTAGGGCCTCCAGCTGCACCCTCGACCTGAACAACAGTTCAGAAGGAATTCACCCCAAACTCCATACTGTGTTACTAGGGCTCTCCACTAAAAAACATTGTTTAAATTAAAATGCCTTGAAGATGTGAGTCACATAGCTGAAGAGTTGTGGACAGTTATGCAGGCCAATTTTCAGCAATGGCTATCTCTGCTAAACCTGAAGCCAGGGAAGACCAAACTTACACGTGCCTTGTGTGGCACCCCAGAGTCCGGTTGCCACAATGGCATTGCCCCCCTCAGGGGGTAATGACATGCTTGGAAGCAAGAAGGGGTATCCACACCAGGAAAGCCCACAGCATGCAACACCTTCCTGGCTCCAGACCAGAAGGGGAAGTTCTGAAATCCAGGTTCAGGGGAGCTTCCCTATAAATTCTGGCCTGGAGGCGGGGTTAGTCAGTTCAGCTCCTAGGAAGGCTGTGAAAATGTCCTGTGAACTGGAACAGTGTAATGCTCATCCCAGGACAGAGACTAGCCAGCATGAGGGACCCATAGGAGAGTGTCTTAGGAGGGAGAGAAGAAGGCCTGGGGAGTGGAGCCAGAGACCCAGCTCACCAAAGTGCAGAACATCAGCAGCGGACACCAGAGTCCGAGATTGTGAGGGATTCCAGACCCAGCAGCCAAATCCGGAGGATAGGAAATTCCAAGTCTCCCGGCCGCAGCACCTGGAGTCACACCAGCACCAGAGAGTTCAGGGCCAGTGCCAGAGGAGTAGAGCCCAGGAAGAGCTCAAGCTGCCTGCCATACAGTTGAAAGACTTAATTACAGAGAGAGAGAGGGTCACAGGTTAGCCATAGGCAGCCAGGACCAGCACAGAGACGCACAGTAGGGAGGCCTCAGAATTCACAGGGAGATCCCAAACTTGTTTCCAGGCCGCCAGGATTCCTACCATCTCCTGTGGACAGTGCCCTGGTCTGGACCTACTAACACCAGTAAAGGTAAAGGGGACTACAATTGTTTGTCTGTCCATTATTCTTGCGCATTCAGTCCGGCACCCCAACAGCTTATCATCACCATAGTCTTTCTTGGCTGCCCTTGGGAACCGCTCCACCTGTGGGGAGCAATATCACCATAGCTTCAATCCCATCGCCCCAGAGGTCCCACACCACAGCATCGGCCCCAATAGCCGGGACACCACAGGTAGCGTCACAATCATCAGCACAGAGCCGGGTCTTGACCACTGTGACTCCCCCAAAAGTAGCAAAGCCTAGTTCTGAGTACCCCTCGGTCCTGGGGGCGCATCAGGATTTCTGGTGTCACAAACAGGATATCATTCCCATTGGCAATGGGTACTGTGTGCCATTGGCTTTGTTAAATTGTGATAGCCGTCATTACCACGTGGCGTGCGAGAAGATGAAGAGGTGTGACATCGTGGGTGGAACCTTGCTAAGGGCGTGAATCCTGCCCTGTGCTCTGACACCAGCCAGCATGACACAGGAAGCCCAGAGCCGGAAATCCCTGTATGCCCAACTCCCCGCCTGCGGATCGGTAGACTGATCAGCCGGCAGACACTGAGAACCTGGCTGCGGTTCACTAGGGGTGAGAAAGATGGCTGATCCGGAGGGAAAAGAACAGGTGGTCCAAGCCCCAGATGCCGACATGACAGTAGTCATCGCAGCTCCAGCTGCCGATGCGGCCCCAGCCGAGTCTCCGGTCGCAGCTGCAGCGGCAGCACCAATCATGCCATTCTTAATGCCTTACCAGCCAGGAGCGACATGGTTACGGCAGTATTCAGGGGAATCAGACACCCTGAACAACTTCAAGTAGAGACTGAAAAGTTTGTTCAGAGTATATTCCATGACCGAGGAACAGAAAGTGACCATGTTAATAGGGCAATTAATTAATGCAGCCCGAAAGGAGGTAAAGTCCTGGCTGGACGCTGACAAAAAGACTGTTGAATAAATCCTTGCCAGGTTGAAAGAAGTTTTTTGACACCCGTACTGTAGCGGAGATTAAAATGAGGTTTTATGGGTGCAAACAACGGGTGTAGGACAGTATGCGGGACTATGCATTAAATCTCCAAGAGTTGTTGAGAGCCATGAAGCAGGTAGACCCCAACAGTGCGGAAGATGAAAACAAGCTGTTGACTGAGCAATTTATTGAGGGGCTCCGGTTTCACGCCCAATGGACACAGCTACGTATGATGGCCCTGCAAAACCCTGACCTGGACTTTGTGTAATTTAAAGACCGGGCCGTATGAGTGCTGGGCAAACCAACTGCCAGCAGCACAGCACCCACACAGCCACTGGCTCTAGTTTACCACCCGGAAGTGGTGCCCTCTTCCCTAGCCACAGTAGGGGCCAGAACACAGTTTCCAGAAACTGTTAATCCTAAAGCCTTACAGTTGCAGGTGCAGCAGCTGACCAAAGGTATACAGTCCATGCAGGTCCATCGGAGAAGATTCAATTGGCCTCCATCCCAGATGACGTCCCATGGATGCGCCAGACGAGGAGCCCAACGATTAGAAGACCAGCCAGCAATCGCAATGATGCTACAGGACAACCCATCTGCCGCCGCTGCAATGAGGCAGGCCACATTGCAAGGTTTTGTACTTTAAATGAGCAACCCCTGGGGCAGCGAGCCACCCCCCAGGAATGAGACCACATGGCCCACAGAACTGGCACAACAGGTATGTGGGAGGATGGCGAGTCCTGCCTGCTGTGCAGGATGGCATCGCCATGAACGCTTTACTGGACACTGGTTCACAGGTGACAACGATGCCATATATCCTTTATAAATGGTACTGGGCCGACTTTGACATCACCTGTCACCCAGATGATAGTTTTACGATACATGCTAACAATGGCCAACCTGTACGACAATTAGGGTTCAAAGAGGTGACCATTAAGGTGGGGTGTGTAGAACTAACCGCCCAAGGGATGATAATTGTTGATATTGATCAATGAGAATGCAACCCAATGATTACTCTAGGCACTAGTGTAATTGAGAATTGTCTAGGAAAAATTATTGCTCTATTGCAACAGGTTGCTGAGACTGCCAAAATCGTGCAGCAGAGGGTCCTGCAGAGAGAGATAAAGGCCCTGATGCAGAGGCAGCAGGTGGAGCTGTCTGGTGGAGAATCGGCAGTGTAAGAGTAAGTGACTCGGTCCCCATTGCAATACCCCCTGAAAAGTGAAATGATAATCTGGTGTGGGACAGCAATAGACCTTCGGGGTCAAGACTACCAGGCCCTGGTAGAGCCCGTTTACTCAGATAGTAGGCCCACTGTCCTAACAGCCAAGGGGGTAGTTGATGTCCACAAGGGGAGGGTCCCTGTACGTATCTTGAACTGTGGAAAAGCAGGTCAAACTGCCTTGGTATGCTACCATTGCTAAGTTGTTCGCTGTCAGTAACAACGCCATCACGGCAGTGGAACCTTTGAATCAGTCCGACCAGGCGGAGGGCAACGGCTCTGTGGGGCAGCTGGAGGACTGGAGTCAGAAGCTACATGTAGGCACTGACTCCACTCCTTCGCACCAAAAGCATGAAGTTTACCAGGTAGTTCAAGAATATGAACGGGTCTTTAGTAAACATCCTGTAGACTTTGGGAAGGTAAAAGGAGACCATACGCCCATTAATGAGAGGTACCAGCCTGTACCGCCAGCTCACTATCAATGTGCCAAAAAGATGTTACAGGAAATGAAGGAAGCTGGGGTGATCAAAGATAGTTGTAGCCCCTGGGCAGCTCCACTAATCCTGGTAAAGAATAAAGATGGTACAATGAGAATGTGTTTTGATTACAGGCAGATAAATCGCATTACACATAAGGATGCCTACATGTTACCCAGAATGGAAGAGTCCTTAGCTGCATTGAGAACTGCTTACTGTTTTTCCACCTTAGATCTCACCAGTGGGTATTGGCAGGTTCCTGTGGCAGAGGCGGACAGAGAGAAGACCCTGTTCATGACACTGATGGGCCTCTGTGAGTTTATCTGCATGCCGTTTGGACTCTGCAATGCACCGGGAACATTCCACAGGTTGATGGAGTGTTGCCTGGAGCATAGAAATATCGAAACCATGTTGCTATACCTAGATGACGTCATAGTCTACTCGAAGACGTATTAAGAATATTTGAAGCACTTGGCTTAGGTATTTGAGGCACAGACTTATTTGCATATTCATAATTCCCAGGAGGCAATGCGCCTAGGAATTCACTGTGTTGAGCGCTTTAGCCAGCTGCCCGCAGTGTTTTCTTGGACTGGTCTCCCTGAGATCAGTGAATACTTTCTGATGTTGGTCTACTAGGCCTTGCTTCCACCTAGCTAGAATCCTACTCCACACTGATGAGGGGCAACACCCCGAAACAGCTGTCTGTGGATGGATACCTGGTCTTGGTATTTCCTTGTCATATCTCTAAGCTTGTAAAAGAGCTGGATATTGACTAAAAGGGCCACTTAACATGGTGGTTATGGTGTTTGGCATGAAAGTGAAGCCATCCAATTGTCACTTACTGAAGCCCAAGGTACAGTACCTAGGACACATGGTCAGCACTGAAGGTGAGGCACCAGATCCTGATAAAGTCGCCATAATGAGGGACTGGCCAAAGTCCACTACCAATAAAGAAGTACAACAGTTCCTGAGACTGGTAGGCTACTACCGGAGGTTTATCAAGGGCTTCACAAAAATAGCAGCGCCTTTCCAAGACCTCCTGGTGGGCCAGTCCAAGAAGGCCAAGAACCTGAGTCCTCCATTTGAACGGGACAGCAGAGTAGAAGACTCCTTCAAACAGTTGAAGTGGGACCTGACGGGGACGAGATAATGGCCTACCCTGACTATGGCCAACCATTCATGCTCTACACAGACGCGAGCAACATGGGATTGGGAGCCATGTTGTCCCAAGTGCAGAGAGGCAAAGAGAGAGTGATTGCCAGCAGGAAGCTCCGTCCTACAGAAAGGAACCCCGACAACTATAGCTCCTTCAAGCTAGAGTTCCTTGCCATAGTCTGAGCTGTAACTGAACGCGTTAAACACTACCTGGATTCAGTGAAGTTTACCATCTATACAGACAATAATCTGCTGACCCATCTAGAGACCACAAGGTTAGGTGCACTGGAACAGCAATGGATGTCCCGGTTATCCAATTACATCATTACCATCACCTAACGGGCAGGGCATAAGAACGCCAACGCTGATGCGCTGTCATGGATGCCCCACCTGCCAGATGCAACCACCATGGTTGGGCAGAGATACAAGACAGTGACTTACATCACAAAGTATTCACTGATCACAGGGAGACCAGTCCAAGAAAACACTGTGGGCAGCTGGCTAAAGCGCTCAACACAGTGAATTCCTAGGCGCATTGCCTCCTGGAATTATGAATATGCAAATAAGTCTGTGGAGCCTCGGTTAGGAGTCTCAAACACAGGACTAGCCAGATATCCTTCCAGGGAAGGACCTAGTCAAGGGGTGGCTCCTTGCGGAAAACACCATAACCACCATGTTAAGTGGCCCTTTTAATCAATATCCAGCTCTTTTACAAGCTTAGAGATATGAAAAGGGAATACCAAGACCAGGTATCCATCCACAGACAGCTGTTTTGGGGTGTTGCCCCTCATCAATGTGGAGTAGGATTCTAGCTAGGTGGAAGCAAGGCCTAGTAGACCAACATCACAAAGTATTTACTGATCTCAGGGAGACCAGTCCAAGAAAATACTGCGGGCAGCTGGCTAAAGCGCTCAACACAGTGAATTCCTAGGCACATTGCCTCCTGGGAATTATGAATATGCAAATAAGTCTGTGGAGCCTCGGTTAGGAGTCTCAAACACAGGACTAGCCAGACTGTGTTTGAGACTCCTAACCGAGGCTCCACAGACTTATTTGCATATTCATAATTCCCAGGAGGCAATGCGCCTAGGAATTCACTGTGTTGAGCGCTTTAGCCAGCTGCCCGCAGTGTTTTCTTGGACTGGTCTCCCTGAGATCAGTGAATACTTTGTGATGTTGGTCTACTAGGCCTTGCTTCCACCTAGCTAGAATCCTACTCCAAACTGATGAGGGGCAACACCCCGAAACAGCTGGCTTTGGATGGGTACCTGGTCTTGGTATTCCCTTGTCATATCTCTAAGCTTGTAAAAGAGCTGGATATTGACTAAAAAGGGCCACTTAACATGGTGGTTATGGTGTTTTCTGCAAGGAGCCACCCCTTGACTGGGTCCTTCCCTGGAAGGATATCTGGCTAGTCCTGTGTTTGAGACTCCTAACCGAGGCTCCACAGACTTATTTGCAAGACAGTGACTTGACACTTACTTCAGGGCAGCCAGGCACCAGCGAGTTGACACAGAGCTCTCCACTCCCTTCTCTCAGGGGCATGCTGTGTTACTCCTCACAGCTCTGCTGGATTTCCTGTCCCAGGGTGCACTTCTAGGTTAAAGATAGCGTTACACAGAATATTCATCCAGAGAATGGCAGCAACTCACCGGGCAGGTTTCAGCAGTGTTTCTTTATTGTTTATTCCATAAAAACAGGTGGTTTTTCAGGGGTAGTGGAGGGAGCATGGGGGTCGCAACAGCGGGCCGTGTCGCATGGTCTCGTGCTTCGAAGCAACCACCAAGAATACCGTGCCTACCGGACTTACTGTATGAACTTTTGCACATTCTTGAACAGTTACTTTAAATATGGACTAATAAACCACAGGACTGATTGTGGTAAAGACAATCTTGTATATAGTTCATCAACAGCCAATGGTGGAAGGACTAAGCACTGTAGTGACTGTTTTTTTCAATTTTACTGGTTTTTGTAATTTTTTATTTTTGAGACCCCGTACACTTTTATATTGCTATTGTTATTTCTGCAAAAATGTTTCCTCAGTCCAGGAATACTGAATTTAACTAAGGGGGAATGTGGCACCCCAGAGTCCAGTTGCCACAATGGCATTGCCTCCCTTGGGAGTTAATAACTAAACCAGGTAAGTCCAAAGCATACAACACCTTCCTGGCTCCAGAACAGAAAGGGAAGCTCTGAAATCTGGATTCAGGGGAGCGCCCCTATAAATTCTGACCAGGAGGTAGGGTTAGTCAGTTCAGCTCCTAGGAGGACTGTGAAGATGTTCTGTGGACTGGAGCAGTGTAAGGCTTGTCTCAGGACAGAGGATAGCCGGTGTGAGGAACCCATAGGAGAGGGTCTGAGGAGGGAGAGAAAAATGCCTGGGGTATGAAGCCAGAGATCTAGCTCACCCACAGTGCAGAGCATCAGCAGCGGACACCAGAGTCCAAGGTTGTGAGAGATTCCAGACCCAGCAGCCAAATCTGGAGGACAGGTGATTCCAAGTCTCCCAGCCGCAGCATCTGGAGACACAGCAGCACCAGAGAGTTAAGGGCCAGTGCCAGAGGAGTGGAGCCCAGGAAGACCTCAAGCTGCCTGCCATACTGGTGAAAAACGTAAGAACAGAGAGAGAGAGAGGGTTGCAGGTTAGCAATAGGCAGCCAGGACCAGCACAGAGACGCACAATAGGGAGGCCTCAGAACTCACTGCGTGAAGATATCTCCAACTTGCTACCAGGCTGCCCGGATTCCTAACATCTCCTGTGGACTGTACCTTGGTCTGGACCTGCTAACACCAATAAAGGTAAAGGAGACTACAATTGTGTGCCTGTCCGTTATTCTGTGCCCTCAGTCCCGAACCCCAATGGCCTATCATCACCAAAGACTTTACCGGTGGCCCTTGGGGACCGCTCCACCCATGGGGAGCGATATCACTATAGGTGCTATTGCATCATCCCCAGAGGTCTCACACCACAACGTCGCCCCCAATAGCCAAATACCACGGGTGGTGTCACGACCACCAGCACTGAACTTTTATACTGACACCCAGGGTCACGGAGCTGGGTCTCGACCCCTGTGGGCTCTTCCAAAAGTAGCAAAACCTGATTCCGAGTAACCCATGGCCCTGGGCACGCATCACCTTGCATGGCTCTCATCCTCAACCTGGTTGTACAGCAATTCCTATGTCACTATCCTGGTCTGAATAAGCTGCTGCACCAAACACTGTGGCTGTGAGCTCACTTCCAGCATTCTCACCCCAGTCTCGCTACAGAGGTCTTTTGGACAACTGGTTAACTGTTTAATACGCTATGTGTCAACATGGTGGAATTCCTCTATGTTACTATGGCAGTAGCGACAAGCCCTGGTGCAGTATGTAATGACGCATACAGTGACTCAAAGCAAGCTGAATGTGGTGGAAATGATGCTTGCAGAGTGGGCACAGATCAAGGACCACTGCACTCTTCTGCACAGTTTTAACATGGCCACTAAGATAGTTAGCACTGATGATCACATCATCAGCTTCACTATGCCGGTCATCTATATGCTGAAACAAACTTTGGAAAGTCTGGAGGTGGTGGTACCACAGGAAGAGAAGGAGGAAGAAGAAGAGGATGTAGACTGTCACCAACACAACAAGGACTTGGGCCTCATGGATGCATCATGCACATGAGCACCTTCTTGCAGCACTATCTGCAACATGATGCCAGTACTGGATTTGAATTAGTGATGACCACTGGGTTGCCACACTGTTGGATCAGTGGTACAAGAATACATTTAGCCGGATGCTTCCCACCTTGGATAGGGACATGCTGTTTCTGGAATTTAGCAGGGCTCTGTGAATACAATGCCTACACGTGTCACTCATCACCCCCATTACTAATAAGTGTTAAACCTTGAAATGCCATGCCAAGCCCTGTTCCAGACACTGTGCCATGCATGCAAGCATCACCATTATACAATTTTTATTCTGGGTGTTTTGAGTCAATTGATGCCATTTTGGTGGTATCTGGCTCTGATTTTTTGAAATATCGAGACTCTTCTTGGGGTGTCTTTATTGTGTGTTGTGCGAATTTAGCAGGGCTCTCTGAGCACCATGCCCATATATGTGAGTAACCCTAATTTTTTTCTATAGTATTCTATGAAACTGATATTTATGCCACCTGAGGGTGGCGGAGCAGAAAATCTACTGGAGTGTTGGCATGACATACACTGTGTGCAGAATTATTAGGCAAATGAGTATTTTGATCACATGATACTTTTTGTACATGTTGTCCTGCTCCAAGCTGTATAGGCTTGAGAGCTAACTACATATTAAGTAAATCAGGCGATGTACATCTCTGTAATTAGGAGGCGTGTGGTGTAATGACATCAACACCCTATATAGGGTGTGGTTCATTATTAGGCAAATGCCTTTCCTTAGGCAAAATGGGTCAGAAGAGAGATTTGACGGGCTCTGAAAAGTCCAAAATTGTGACATGTCTTGCAGAGGGATGCAGCAGTCTTGAAATTGCCAAACTTTTGAAGCGTGATCACCGAACAATCAAGTGTTCATAGCAAATAGCCAACAGGTTCGCAAGAAGCATGTTGGGCAAAAAAGGCACAAAATAACTGCCCATGAATTGAGGAAAATCAAGCGTGAAGCTGCCAAGATGCCATTTGCCACAAGTTTTGCAATATTTCAGAGCTGAAACGTTACTGGAGTATCAAAAAGCACTATACTCAGGGACATGGCCAAGGTAATGAGGGCTGAAAAACGACTACTTTTGAACAAGAAACATAAGATAGAACGTATGTCAAGACTGGGCCAAGAAATATCTTAAGACTGATTTTTCAAAGGTTTTATGGACTGATGAAAAAAGAGTGACTCTTGATGGACAAGATGAATGGGCCAGAGGCTGGATCAGTAAAGGTCAAAGAGTTCCACTGCACTGCTCGCTCCATCCTGCACCCGCTCCACTATCCTGCCCCCGCCACCATCCTGCTCCGCCAGCTCCATTCTGCCCCACTCACTCCATCCTGCCCCCCTCGCTCCATCCTGCCCTGCTTGCTCCATCCTGCCCTCCCGCCACCATCCTGCCCCGCTCGCTCCATCCTGCCCATCTCACCACCATCCTGCCCTCCCCCCATCCTGCCCCCCCCAGCCACCATCCTGCCCCCACCAGCCACCATCCTACAGCCACTATCCTGCTCCTCCGTCACCACCCTGCTCCTCCGGCTCCATCCTGCCCCTCACGCTCCATCCTGCCCCGCCGGCTCCATCCTGCCCCGCTCTCTCCATCCTGCCCCGCCAGATCTATCCTGCCCCGCCACCACCATCTTGCACCCCCCCACCCCCCCGCCACCATCCTGCCCCCCCGCCACCATCCTGCCCCACCGGTTCCATCCTGCCCTGCTCGATCCATCCTGCCCCGCTTGCTCCATCCAGCCCCGCTTGCCCCATCCTGTGCCCCCGCCAGCTCCATCCTGCCCCACTCACTCCATCCTGCCCCGCTAGCCACCATCCTGCCGCCCAGCCATCATCCTGCCCCCTCCGGCTCCATCCTGCCCCTGCTGGCTCCATTCTGCCCCCGCCAGCTCCATCCTGTCCCGCCAGCTCCATCCTGCCCCGCTCGCTCCATTCTGTCCCGCTCGCCACCATCCTGCCTCCCTCGCCACCATCCTGCTCCTGCCGGCTCCATCCTGCCCCCGCCGGATCCATTCTGCCCCCGCCACCATCCTGCCCCCCTGCCACCATCCTGCCCCGCTGGCTCCATCTTGCCCCACTGGCTCCATCCTGCCCCGCTCACTCCATCCTGCCCCACTCGCCACCATCCTGCACTCGCCCCATCCTGCCCCTCCCCCACCACCATCCTGCTCCTCCGGCTCCTCTGGCTCCATCCTGCCCCGTTTGCTCCATCCTGCCCCGCTCGCTCCATCCTGCCCCGCTTCCACCATCCTGCCCCGTCGGCTCCATCCTGCCCCACCACCATCGTGCTCCCCCCCACCATCCTGCTCTGCTGCTCCATCCTGCCCCGCTCGCCACCATCCTGCCCCGCTCGCTCCATCCTGCCCCGCTCACCACCATCCTGCCATCGCCCCATCCTGCCCCTCCCCCACCACCATCCTGCTCCTCCGCTCCTCTGGCTCCATCCTGCCCCGTTTGCTCCATCCTGCCCCGCTCGATCCATCCTGCCCCGCTTTCACCATCCTGCCCCGTCGGCTCCATCCTGCCCCGCCGGCTCCAATCTGCCCAGCCCGCTCCATCCTGCCCCGCTCGCTCCAACCTGCCCTGCTCGCTCCATCCTGCCCCGCTCCCACCATCTTGCCCCCCGTCACCATCCTGCCCAGCTCGCTTCATCTTGCCCTGCCGCGCCATCCTGCCCCGCTCGCCACCATCCTGCCCGCTTCCTTCATCCTGCCCCCTCCACCATCCTGTCCCCTGCCACCATCCTGCCCCACTCGCTCCATCCTGCGCCGCTCGCCACCATCCTGCCCTCCGTCCATCCTGCCCCGCCTCCATCCTGCTCCTCCGGCTCCATCCTGCCCCGCTCGCTCCATCCTGCCCCACTCCCACCATCCTGTCCTGCCGGCTCCATCCTGCCCCACTCGCTCCATCCTGCCCCGCTCGCTCCATCCTTCCCCGCTCGCTCCATCCTGCCCCGCTCACCACCATCCTGCCCTCGCCCCATCCTGCCCCTCCCCCACCACATCCTGCTCCTCCGGCTCCTCTGGCTCCATCCTGCCCCGTTTGCTCCATCCTGCGCCGCTCGCTCCATCCTGCCCGCTTCCACCATTCTGCCCCGTCGCTCCATCCTGCCCCGCCGGCTCCAATCTGCCCAGCCCGCTCCATCCTGCCCCGCCCGCTCCAACCTGCCCTGCTCGCTCCATCCTGCCCCGATCCCACCATCTTGCCCCCCGTCACCATCCTGCCCCGCTCGCTTCATCTTGCCCTGCTTGCACCATCCTGCCCCACTCGCCACCATCCTGCTCACTTCCTCCATCCTGCCCCCGTCACCATCCTGTCCCCCGCCACCATCCTGCTCCTCCGGCTCCATCCTGCCCCGCTCGCTCCATCCTGCCCCACTCCCACCATCCTGCCCTGCCGGCTCCATCCTGCCCCGCTCACTCCATCCTTCCCCGCTCGCTCCATCCTGCCCCACTCCCACCATCCTGCCCCGCCAGCTCCATCCTGCCCCGCTGGCTCCATCCTGCCCCGCCAGCTCCATCCTGCCCCGCTGGCTCCATCCTGCCCGCTCGCTCCATCCTGCCCCGCTCATCACCATCCTACTCCCCCGCCACCATCCTGCTCCCCCGCCACCATCCTGCTCCTGCGGGCTCCATTCTGCCCCACTCGCTCCATCCTGCCCCACTCGCTCCATCCTGCCCCGCTTGCTCCATCCTGCCCCCCCCCGCCACTATCCTGCCCCCCCGCCACCATCCTGATACGCCGCTCCATTCTGCCCCGCTCACTCCATCCTGCCCCGCTCGCTCCATCGTGCCCTGCTCGCTCCATCCTGCCCTGCTTGCTCAATCCTGCCCCCCTGCCACCATCCTGCCCCGCTCGCTCCATCCTGCCCCGCTCCCACCATCCTGCCCCGCTGGCTCCATCCTGCCCCGCTCGCTCCATCCTGCCCTGCTTCCACCATCCTGCCCTGCCGGCTCCATCCTGCCCACACTCGCTCCATCCTTCCCCGCTCGCTCCATCCTGCCCCACTCCCACCATCCTGCCCCGCCAGCTCCATCCTGCCCCGCTCGCTCCATCCTGCCCTGCTCCCACCATCCTGCCTCCCCCTGCCACCATCCTGCTCCTCCGGCTCCATCCTGCCCCGCTAGCCACCATCCTGCCCCGCTCGCCACCATCCTGCTGTGCTCCCACCATCTTGCCCCGCTCGCTCCATCCTGCCCCGCCAGCTCCATCCTGCCCCGCTTGTTCCATCCTGCCCCGCTCGACACCATCCTACTCCCCCACCACCATCCTGCTCCCTCGCCACCATCCTGCTCTCTACGGCTCCATTCTGCCCCACTCGCTCCATCCTGCCCCCACTCGCTCCATCTCCTGCCCTGTCCCTACCATCCTGCCCCCACCCACCATCCTGCTCCATCTGCTCCATCCTGCCCCTAGCCACCATCCTGCCCCGCTGCCACCATCTTGCCGTGCTCCCACCTCCTGCCCCACTCCCACCATCCTGCCCCGCCAGCTCCATCCTGCCCCGCTGGCTCCATCCTGCCCCGCTCGCTCCATCCTGCCCCGCTCATCACCATCCTACTCCCCCGCCACCATCCTGCTCCCCCGCACATCCTGCTCCTGCGGGCTCTATTCTGCCCCACTCGCTCCATCCTGCCCCACTCGCTCCATCCTGCCCCGCTTGCTCCATCCTGCCCCCCCCGCCACTACCCTGCCCCCCGCCACCATCCTGATACGCCGGCTCCATTCTGCCCCGCTCACTCCATCCTGCCCTGCTCGCTCCATCGTGCCCTGCTCGCTCCATCCTGCCCTGCTTGCTCAATCCTGCCCCCCGCCACCATCCTGCCCCACTCCCACCATCCTGCCCCGCTGGCTCCATCCTGCCCCGCTCGCTCCATCCTGCCCTGCTTCCACCATCCTGCCCTGCCGCTCCATCCTGCCCCGCTCGCTCCATCCTCCGCTCGCTCCATCTGCCCCACTCCCACCATCCTGCCCCGCCAGCTCCATCCTGCCCCGCTCGCTCCATCCTGCCCTGCTCCCACCATCCTGCCTCCCCCTGCCACCATCCTTCTCCTCCGCTCCATCCTGCACGCTAGCCACCATCCTGCCCCGCTCGCCACCATCCTGCCGTGCTCCCACCATCTTGCCCCGCTCGCTCCATCCTGTCCCGCCAGCTCCATCCTGCCCCGCTTGCTCCATCCTGCCCCGCTCGACACCATCCTACTCCCCCACCACCATCCTGGTCCCCTGCCACCATACTGCTTCTACGGGCTCCATTCTGCCCCACTCGCTCCATCCTGCCCCACTCGCTCCATCCTGCCCTCCCGCCACTATCCTGCCCCCCCGCCACCATCCTGATACGTCGGCTCCATTCTGCCCCGCTCGCTCCATCCTGCCCCGCTCCCACCATCCTGCCCTGCCGGCTCCATCCTGCCCCGCTCGCTCCATCCTGCCCTGTCCCACCATCCTGCCCCCCCCACCACCATCCTGCTCCTCTGGCTCCATCCTGCCACGTAGCCACCATCCTGCCCCGCTCGCCACCATCCTGCCGTGCTCCCACCATCTTGCCCCGCTCTCTCCATCCTGCCCCGCTAGCTCAATCCTTCCCCACTTGCTCCATCCTGCCTTACTCCCACCATCCTGCCCCGCCGGCTCCATCCTGCCCCGCTCGCTCCATCCTGCCCCGCTCGCCACCATCCTACTCCCCCACCACCATCCTGCCCCCTGCCACCATCCTGCTTCTGCAGGCTCCATTTTGCCCCGCTCACTCCATCCTGCCCCACTTGCTCCATCCTGCCCCCCCAGCCACCATCCTGCTGCCCCCCCAGCCACCATCCTGCTCCTCCGGCTCCATCCTGCCCTGCTCCCTCCATCCTGCCCCGCTTGCTCCATCCTGCCTCCCACCTCCATCCTGCCCCCCCACTATTCTTGCTCCCCTGCCTCCATCCTGCCCCCCTGCCTCCATCCTGCCCCCTCCTCCATCCTGCCCCCACTCTGCCTCCAACCTGCCCCCTTTGCCTCCATCTTGCCCCTGTTCCACCACCATCCTGCCCCCCTCTGCCTCTATCCTGCCCCCCCTCACCTTCATCCTGTCCCCCCTCCGCCTCCATCCTGTCCCCCACCACCTCCATCCTGCCCCGCCCCGTGGCTCCATCCTTCCTCGCCCCGACTCCATCTTGCCCACCTGCCTCCATCCTGCCCCCCGGCTCCATCCTGCCCCGCTCGCTCCATCATGCCCCCCGACACAATCCTGCCCCCCCCCGTCACCATCCTGCTCCCCTTCTCCGTCCTGCCCTCCCCAGCAGTTAGCAGTCATGTGACCGATCGGCTGATCGGTTTCCCAGGCAATGACAGGTTCTAAAGGCCTGTAGGACCTAGAAGACAGAGGTGGAGCAAGTCGGCGGACAGGTGAGTATCCTCACTGAGGATTTTTTTACTTTTACTGTGGAGGAGCGGGGGGCCGCGGGGAGCGAAGTATCACCATATACCATAGTGCTGCTATACATGTACTGTAATGTACCGCCATATACCATAGCGCTGCTATACATGTACTGTAATGTACAGCCATATACTAGAGTGCTGCTATACATGTACTGTAATGTACCACCATATACTATAGTGCTTCTGTACATGTACTGTAATGTACCGCCATATACCATAGCGCTACTATACTGTACTGTGATGTACCGGTACTGTGATGTACCGCCATATACCATAGCACTGCTCTACATGTACTGTGATGTACCGCCATATCTTAAAACATTCTCTGATCTTGCCCTTAAGGAATTTGAGAATATTCAAACTAGAGAACAAAAACATGAGAGGAATTTGTCTCAGGTAGAAATTGATGCTATAAAATGTTTAAAAAATAATAATGAATTGGTCATTTGATTTGCTGATAAGGGGGGGAGAGTTGTTATACAGCATAGGAGTGATTATCTTAAAGAGGCATATAGGATCCTGGAAGATGATAAAACATACAAGGTGGTGACATTAAATTCATATAATGATGTGATAATGAGATATACGGTAATAAATTAATTGCGAAAGGAAGGAAGGAGAATATTTTGGATAAAAATGAGTATGGTTTTCTGAGCATAAAAAATCCACCGGTGGCTTTCCTCTACCATCTGCCTAAAATTCATGACCTATCATCTCCGGGATAGGATCGCTAACATCCAATCTGGCGGCATATGTTGATAACTTAATGTATATCCATGTGACTAAACTGAACAGTTTCCTGAGGGATTCAACACAATTAATACAGTTAATGAAAGAAACTCACTGGAAAACAACGTACCGTATATCACTGTTGATGTATCCTCACTTTACTCAAATATAAGACACGATTTGGGACTATGCAGATTAGCATTATTATAGATGAGGATACACGTATGCCCATCAAACAGAAGGAATTTGTGAAAGAATGTATGGAATTCATACTGAAGAACAATTTTTTTGAATTTGAGGAGAAAATGTACCACCAGCAACTTGGTACCCGCGATGGGCTCGAAGGTGGCACCAACTTATGCAAATCTATTTATGGCCACCTTCGAGTCCATCAATATTGAAAATTCTGCGTACTCCAGTAATATTATATTCTATAAAAGATATATAGATGATTTAATTATCATGTATAACAATGAGTGTTTGAATGTACATGAATCTTGGAAAGTTTAGAGAACAACAATTGGGGTCTTTCTTTCGCCTGGGAAGTCAATGCAAACCAGATTGATGACCTAGATCTGACCCTATTTCATTCCTTGGGGAGAATCTCCACCAAAACATTTTTTAAAAAATATGATGCAAACAGTTATCTGGACTTTAACAGTGGGCATCATCGGAAATGGTTGACAAACATACCAGCCAACCAGTACAAAAGAATAAAGAAAAACTGCAGTTTAGAGACTGAGTTTAGGTTACAAGCAAGGATGTTAAAAGAAAGTTTTTTGGAAAAAAACTATCCCAAAATGTTGCTGCAAAAAGCTTATAATGATTGTGCAAATTTATGTTAGGAAGATTTATTGCTCCCAAACAGAGTTTGGAGGGGTGAGGACAGGATTTTTCTATCAATTTCCTCACCTCATATACAAAACAGCACCAAAAAATCTGGAGTATATCCTAGCACCAACTGCCTTAAGAAAGTTATACAAAGCTCCGGAAAAGAACGGTCAAATGGGAGTAAACTGGGATCTTTCAGGTGTAATTTGAATAGGTGTCTATGTTGTACTATGATAGGGCATAATGTCGATAATTTTAAATCAAACCAGAACAATATGACATTAGACATAAAGTTTTTCTGACTTGCAAGACTTCATATGTTATCTATCTGATCCAATGTGAATGTGGACTACAGTATGCTGGGAAAATGACACAGGAGTTGCACAGTCGTTTATATTCGCATAGACATAATATAAATGAGAGCTATTTGTTCCATAGCCTCTCTAAATATTGCTTGATCAAACACGATAAGAAACTGTGTATCACGGTGGTCCCAAATGATCATGTGCCAGAAGGTGATGCCAATAGGGACACTGCATTGATGAGGAAAGAGATCTATTGGATCCATTGGCTGCGGACCCTGCAGCCTTATGGTCTAAATGAGGTCTCCGATCTCTTCAAATAGGAGTGCCATTTCTCACAAAATTAAAACTGATCCAACCTCTAAGATGCTGATTTTGGAATCAATTGTGTCATTCTGGTATTCCAAGATCATGCCCAAGAGGTTGGGCTGATCTGATCGAGAATAACACGATAGCCGATAGTCTTGGTCTATGTGTTTTTGGGTGAGATGTGGAGAAATTATAAGGTGCTGCTTGAAAGCTGACCAGTGGGAGCATTTGTGGGAGAGTCCTTTGTGTCAACACACTCCCCTTGACAAACTGGACCAATCACAGGAGACTGAATGATGAGAACGGTAACATTTGGATTCACTTGAGTGTAGATACAATTGACGGTGCCCGCTCAATATGTGAGCAAAAGGGAGGGTAAATGTATACACATGTCAAAATGTTTTTTCAATTAAAAACAATATTCAAACTTCAAGATCCATTAGGATGGTTTCCAGCAATGTTTAAGCTCAAGAAAGCACTCTCTTTCCCGAGCAGCACAGTGGCGCTGCAGGTAATATAGGATTAACGGTGACATTGGGGATATTTTGATGCCTGCACACAGGATCGAATACACTGACCAGAGAATATGAATTAACGGGTAAAAACCAAAGGAGGTGTAATGGATAAATAGATAGGAAGTGGTAAATGATATCATCATATCATGATATGCCATTAATCATCAGACAGAGATAGAATTTTATTAGTGATGAGCGAGTACTAAAATGCTCAGGTGCTCGAAGCTCAGGCCGAGCATCCCAAGATACTCGTGTACTCGGCCTGAGCACCGAGCCCAATGTTATCCTATGGGAGACCCGAGTATTTTTCTAACATGACCTTCGGCAGAATGGAAAAAGCCTAAAAATGTCACAAAAGTATCAGAATAGTGCTGAAATGACATGGGAACAGCATGGGGAAGACCCCTGGAAGCATTTCAGACGCCAAGGTCACTGATGTCAACAATGTTGTCAGACCATTACGCCACTTTTACAGACTGTCAAGAAAACGTAACAAAATGAAACCAAAACGGATTTTCATGGAAAGAATATTAAGGGCTCATACCCACTTGTGAGACAGAGTTGGTGTATGTTACTTTTTTGGAGTATATCAAAGATTTTTTTTTTTTAAATTGTCTGGCACTCCCATGTCCCTGGGAAGAGACGTAAATGAAGGCCTCTTTAAATAATGTGCCCATTATAAGGAAGTGTGTGTTTTGCAGTATTGCCCTAGGGCAGGGAAGCCAAAAATTGGGAGGCACTTCAATGCCCCTGGTTAGAGGCGTTCATGAGGGCCTTTTTAAAAAATGTGGCCATTGGAAGCAAATGGGTCTTTTTTTACTATTGCCCTAGGCAGGGAAGCCAAAGGTTTGGAGGCACCAAGATGCCACTGCATAGAGGCGTGCATGAGGGCCTTTTTAAAAAAATTTGCCCATTGTAAGCCAGTGTGTCTTTTTTAGTATTGCCCTAGGCAGGGAAGCCATGAATTGGAGACACCAATATGCCCCTGGATAGAGGCGTGCATGAGGCCCTTTTTCAAAAAATCTGCCCATTGTAAGCAAGTGTATCTGCTGTAGTATTGCCCTAGGCAGGGAAGCCATAAATTGGAGACATCAATATGCCCCTGGATAGAAGCGTGCATGAGGCCCTTTTTAAAAAATGTGGCCATTGGAAGCAAGTGGGTCTTTTTTACTATTGCCCTAGGCAGGGAAGCCAAAGGTTTGGAGGCACCAAGATGCCACTGCATAGAGGCGTGCATGAGGGCTTTTAAAAAAAATGTGCCCATTGTAAGGCAGTGTGTCTTTTTTAGTATTGCCCTAGGCAGGGAAGCCATGAATTGGAGACACCAATATGCCCCTGGATAGAGGCGTGCATGAGGCCCTTTTTCAAAAAATCTGCCCATTGTAAGCAAGTGTATCTGCTGTAGTATTGCCCTAGGCAGGGAAGCCAGAAATTGGAGACACCAATATGCCCCTGGATAGAGGCGTGCATGAGGCCCTTTTTCAAAAAATCTGCCCATTGTAAGCAAGAGTATCTGCTGTAGTATTGCCCTAGGTAGGGAAGCCATAAATTGGAGACATTAATATGCCCCTGGATAGAAGCGTGCATGAGGCCCTTTTTAAAAAATGTGGCCATTGGAAGCAAGTGGGTCTTTTTTACTATTGCCCTAGGCAGGGAAGCCAAAGGTTTGGAGCCACCAAGATGCCACTGCATAGAGGCGTGCATAAGGGCTTTTTAAAAAAATGTGCCCATTGTAAGGCAGTGTGTCTTTTTTAGTATAGCACTAGGCAGGGAAGCCATAAATTGGAGACACCAATATGCCCCTGGATAGAGGCGTGCATGAGGCCCTTTTTAAAAAATGTGGCCATTAGAAGCAAGTGGGACTTTTTTACTATTGCCCTAGGCAGGGAAGCCATAAATTGGAGACACCAATATGCCCCTGGATAGAGACGTGCATGAGAGCCTTATAAACTAATGCGCCCATTTCAAGCAAGTGAGTCTGCTGTACTATTTCCCTAGTCAGGGAAGCCAAAAATTGGGTAGCACTTCAATGCCCCTGGATAGAGACGTGCATGAGGGCCTTATAAACTAATGCGCCCATTTCAAGCAAGTGAGTCCGCTGTACTATTTCCCTAGTCAGGGAAGCCAAAAATTTGGTAGCACTTCAATGCCCCTGGATAGAGGCGTGCATGAGGGCCTTATAAACTAATGCGCCCATTTCAAGCAAGTGAGTCTGCTGTACTATTTCCCTAGTAAGGGAAGCCAAAAATTGGGAGGCATTGTGATGCCCCTGGGATGGAACATGGAGGAGAGCCTCTAAAAATTGTTCCCATTACAAAGGAGTGGGTCTCCTGTACTTGTAATGCCCATTCTGGAAGCATGGACTAAAACATTTACCCCTGTGGGGTATAAATGAAACTAATGCCTAACTTTACAACGGTTAGGTGCATCATCATCATAAATATGATGTCCAAAAATTATGCTTTTGTGGCATCATGAACCACGGTCACACTGATTATATGATGGTGGCGGATGAGGGGAAGGAGGAGCAGTTCAGCAAGTAGCCAAACACATGAAGTCTTTACCGATGTGTGGGTGTGCGGAGGTGCATGGGAATCTACCGGCACAAAATTTACATTCCGCTTTCATTTGGTGGTGGTGTGGTGAAGTCAGGCCCAATCCAACCCTTATTCATCTTAATTAAAGTCAGCTTGTCAGCATTTTCAGTTGACAGGCGGGTGCGTTTATCTGTAATGATTCCACCTGCAGCACTAAAAACACGCTCTGACAAAACGCTAGCGGCAGGGCATGCCACGACTTCCAAGGCATGGAGAGCCAATTCCTGCCACGTGTCCAGCTTGGATAATCAATAATTGTAAGGCACAGAAGAGTCTAGGAGTACTTTAGTACGATCAGCAAGGTACTCCCTCAGCATCTTTGCAAACTTTGCATTCCTTGTGACACTACCCCGCACCTCAGGGCCTGTGGTACTGGGGGTGCTGGGAAAAGTGTCCCAGATCTTTGAAAGTGTTCCCCTACCTCTGCTGGATTGTACTTTTGCCTCTCTGTGCCGGACACCTTGGTTGTCCACAGAATCGTGACCTCTGCCGCTAGCGTTTTCAGAAGGGAATTTTTTTAATAATTCCGCCACTATGGCCCTCTGGTACTGCAGCATTTTTGTAGACCTCTCCGCTTCGGGAATAAGAGAAATAAAGTTCTCTTTGTAGCGTGGGTCTAAAAGTGTCACCAACCAGTAATGAGAGTCCGTCAAGATCTTCATAACACGAGGGTCACGACACAGGCAGCATAACATAAAGTCAGCCATGTGCGCTAGACTGTTAACAGTCAAGACTTCTGAGTCCTCACCAACATCATGACTGGCCATGCTGGCCTCCTCCTCCTCATCCTCCTCCTCCTCTTCCTCCTCCTCCTCTCCCCTGTCCTCTGGTCATCTCCGCTCAACCGACGGTCTGACGGTTGTGCAGGTATTTCCGTCAATTCCAAATGAAAGTAGCTCCATTTCTTGTTCCTCCTCCTCGCCTTAGTCCTCCAATGCACGTTGGGATGAGATGAGGCTGGGCTGTGTGTAATCACCCAGGACGGTTTCTTGCTGCAACTCATTCTGCTCCGTCTGCAATGCATCGTCTTTGATTTTGAGCAGAGAGCGTTTTAGAAGACAGAGAAGCGGGATGGTGACGCTAATGATGGCGTTATCGCCGCTCACCATCTTGGTGGAGTTCTCAAAGTTTTGGAGGACGGTACATATGTCGGACATCCATGTCCACTCCTGAGGTCTTATGTGTGGAGTTTGAACCATATACCGATGGCCTAGTGGATGCTGGTACTCAACAACTGCCGTCTGCTGCTTACAAATCCTGACCAACATGTGCAGTGTTGAATTCCAACGCGTGGGGACAGCACACACCAGTCTGTGAGCCGGAAGCTGCAAACCCCGCTGAAAGCCGGCAAGGCTGGCAGAAGCAGTAGGTGACTTTCTAAAATGGGCACACAGGCGGCGTACTTTGACGACCAGATCAGACAGCTCCAGGAAGGATTTAATAAATCGCTGAACCAAGAGGTTGAGCACATGGGCCATGCATGAAACATGTGTCAGCTCGCCCCGTCTCAGAGCCGCCACAAGGTTCCGGCCATTGTCACACACGACCATGCCTGGCTGTAGGTTCAGCGGTGTGAGCCAGTGATCTGCCTGCTGTTTCAGAGCTGTTCATAACTCTTCAGCGTTGTGGGGCTTGTCACCTATACATATTAGCTTCAGCACAGCCTGTTGCCACTTAGCCAAGGCAGTGCTGCAGTGCTTCCAGCTTGGGACTGGTGTGGAGGGTAAAGTGGAGGAAGAGGAGGAGGAGGCTGAGGAGCATGACATGCAAGAGCTGTACACTGTGGGTGAAACTCTGACTGAGTTAGTTCCTGTAATCCTTGGTGTCGGAAGGACGTGTTCCGTCCCAAGCTCAGACTGGGTCCCGGCTTCCAGAATATTAACCCAGTGTGCCGTCAGTGAGCTGTATCGGCCCTACCCGCAAGCATTTGTCCACTTGTCCGTGGTTAGGTGGACTTTGCCAGAAACTGCGTCGTTAAGGGCATGTATGATGTTTTGTGACACGTGCTTATGTAATGCGGGGACAGCACACCGGGAAACATAGTGTCGGCTGGGGACCGAGTAACGTGGGACAGCCGCCGCCATCAGGTTGCGGAATGCTTCCGTCTCCACCAGCCTAAAAGGCAACATTTCCAGCGCAAGCAGTTGCGAAATGTGTGCAATTAAAACTGTGGCATGTGGGGCGTTGGCAGCGTATCTGCAGACACTTTAAAAAACAGCGATTCGGGAAGACCTAGCAGTTGTACTGGCAACATCACTCTTGTTGTTGTTGCGGGGAACGGTTGCTTGCCTTCTGCCCGCGGACACCACCCTGCTTCTTCCGGCCTGTTGTGATGCTACGCCTAACTCCCCCTGTGCACTGCTGTCCTCGCTCTGCATGTCCTCCTGTCAGGTTGGGTCAGTTACTGGATCATCCACCACGTCGTCTTCCACTTCAGCACCCTGGTCCTCCTCCTGACTTGGTGGCAATTGTGTCTCATCATCGTCCACCTCTTGTTGAGACACCTTCCCACTGTTGCCTTCGTGAGACCGTGGCTGCTCAAATATTTGGGTATCGGTACATACGTTCTCCTCATGACCAACTTCAACTGGAGCTGGCGAGAGGCCAGATTCTGAGAATGGATAACTGAAAAGCTCTTCAGAGTGTCCAAGTGTGGGATCAGTTATGTCCAGGTCCTGGCACTCGGCATGGTGGGAGGAAGGAGGATCAGGGTGTGGAATGTGCAGTCCACTCTCACGGCTACTGACACTTGACCGTATTGAAGACAGGGTATTTGTGGTGATGCCAAACTGACTGGAAGCATTATCCGCTATCCAACTAACAACCTGTTGACACTGGTCTTGGTTTAATAGTGGAGTACTGCTGCGTTCACCTAGAAATTGTGACAAGAAAGTCGAGCGAGATGATGTGAGCATTTGTCGTGGCGCAATTCGAGCTTGCACACGGGCTCGTCCTCTACCTGCACCACCATCACGTCCAGTTCCTTGTCCCTTGCCACCGGACTTGCGCATTTTCAATGTGTTGCTGAATGTATACAGCTAAATTAGTGCAGACAAGAGTAGGTATTCAGCACAAGGCTTTTGGTGTACCCTAATTTACGCTGCAACAGACAGTAGCAGCACTTAAGATTCAAATTTGGTGCAGACAAGAGTATGTTTTTAGCAAGACCCTAAGTTTTGAAATTAAGGCCCTGCAGGTGGACTAGTCAGACACAAACGCTGACTACACTAACGTGTCTTTTGGCGTATCCTAATTTACGCTGCAACAGACTGTAGCAGCCCTGAGATGCAAATTTAGTGCAGACAAGAGTATGTTTTTAGCAAGACTCTAAGTTTTGAAATTAAGGCCCTGCAGGTGGACTAGTCAGACACAAACGCTGACTACAATAGCGTGTCTTTTGGCGTATCCTAATTTACGCTGCAACAGACTGTAGCAGCCCTGAGATGCAAATTTAGTGCAGACAAGAGTATGTTTTTAGCAAGACCCTAAGTTTTGAAATTAAGGCCCTGCAGGTGGACTAGTCAGACACAAACGCTGACTACAATAGCGTGTCTTTTGGCGTATCCTATTTTACGCTGCAACAAACTGTAGCAGCACTGAGATGCAAATTTAGTGCAGACAAGAGTATGTTTTTAGCACAAGGCTTTTGGTGTACCCTAATTTGAGCTAAAACCTACTCCTGCCTATAGTGAGCTAAATAGATCCCTAAAAGCACGGTTTTTGGGATGGATGAGCCTGGAAACCAGCCCCAGATGCGATGCAGGCTGGTATACTGGCACAGCGAAGCTTGGTATATACCCTGCCTCCCTTCCTGCCTGTGTACAGCTCTATTAGTCCTCAGAAGGGCTGTTGTGGTAAATAGACTGGCAACCCTGTGCCTACACTAGCTGAAAGGCCACAAATCTGTCCCTCAATCAGCAGCAGCTCTCCCTACACTGACTGTCTAATGGCGCAGAGTGACGAGCACAGCGCGATCAGGCCTTATAAAGACCTGATCACGCTGTGCGGCCAGCCAATCACTGTAATGCCACAACCAACATGGCTGTGGCATTACAGTGTCTGTCAGCCAATCCCTGCATGCGGGCTGGCTCTGAAAAGAGCACCAACATGCAGGGAGGTGGACCCCAGCACAGTAAGAGTATCGCGAGATTACTCGGTACCGCCGAGTACCCCGAGTACCGAGATATCCGTGCGAGTACCGAGTAGTGACAAGCATACTCGCTCATCCTAAATTTTATACTTTTTCCACTACACTCATATTCACCATGGAAGTGTAAGGGATAAACTAATGTATAAGAGCACAGGAATGTGCTAATGAGCATTATCCTTACAGAGTTGGAAATATTTTAATTGAAAGATTGTGATTTTACTGCTTGGTTTTATAGAGGGAGATATGTTTAATTGATGTGTATTGTTTTATATTGATGTGTTTTGTACATTTATGTGGTGATGGAGATTTGTGATTAAGATTTGGAAGGAAAAAAAAAAAAAAAGAGGTTTCAGACCTCATTTCCTGCCAACGGCTTTATTTAACATTCTTGATTCATGGTGGCTGTGTAATTCTTAAACTCCTGAGGAAGTGTACAGTGGGTACACAAAATGCGTCGAGTCTGTGGAGGAATAAAGATCTTTGTCTTAAGATCCGAGGTCCTTGGAGTGATTTTCTTAACCAAATCTTCAAACAGCGCGATCTGCAAGCCGGATTCCTATGTCAACGCATATGATTTATACAACTCTTCTGGCGGATTGTTGCATTAGACAGGATCCAATTGTCTGCTTTATTAGTGGTTGTGTCACACACAACCCGACCAGGTGAGTGCGACCATACTTATAATTGACTGATTATATCGGACAAGACCCTATTGTGCGCTTCCTCTCCATTTATTATAACCAGGGCCGGCTCCAGGTTTCTGTGGGCCCGGGCGAAAAAGTCTCAGTGGGCCCCTTTAGTACATATCGCGGACTATAATATATATATTGCCGCACACTTACCGCAAGCCCCATAGACAATGCATGGGGTTTGCCGCAAATGCGCAGTAAGTGTAGCCGCTAGGCGGAAAATGCGGCAGATGCTGGGTTTTTTTTCCGCAACTGCCACATTTAAAAAAAAACACCTATGTGAAGCCAGCCTTACAGGAACAGTGACTGCCAAACCAGCAAGCACTGTTTCTGACAGTGAGTATATTACACATTGTTAGGAGCGGGCTAAAATGCGTTTGCATATCCTTGCGCTTTTTAAAAATACCCTTCAAATGCAAAATGTTGCATTTTTGTGCGTCTGAGGATACTTGGTATATACACAAGCATCCTGAAGCACACAAATAATGCAAGCAGCTCAATGGAGCCGCACTGCCATATGGGTGGCACCGCAGCCAAGCGGAGTGTCTGGCCATCCGGATCTCTCCTTCTCAGGCTCGGACTGGGCCGCCGGTTAACCGGTTAAAATCATGGTGGGCCCCCAGGCATTGTGGCCCCGCCCCCCTAGCCCCGTCGCCCAACAGGCCCGAACGGAATATCTGCTGCCTGCTGCCTGCCGCCGCCTGCCAGTAATGATGACACGGAGCTCAGCGGCTGCAGAGGGAGAGATGATGGAGCGGACACCGGACCGGAGGAGCCGAGGAGCATCGAATACCGATGGGGCAGGGGAGGAGCAATGGCGAAACACAGACAAGCCTCGACTGCGCTGATTGGTCGGTTGCAGGCTTGGTGGTGGCCGTCAGTGGTGGCGTAATTCCAGGGAGATTTGGTGTGTGACAGTCACAGGAATGTGTGCAGTCAGGAGCCGAGGCACGGGATCCGGACACCGGGCTGTGAGCGGCCGCTGTGCAGTGTCACCGCCGGGGCCCTGGGCACAGTGCTCCGGTTACTGCATACAGATGATGTCCGGCACTGATCATAGAGGAGGAGGTAATGGTGTCCTGCGGGAGGAACACGGTGTACTGCGTGTTATTTGCACTGCACTGGAGTACACTGACTGGGGGACTGTCACCCCACAGATAATGTGGAGGAACACTACGGCCGATGGGGCCCTCAGTCTGAGATGAAGAGAGGACAGCAGAAGGTGCAGTGTGCTGTGCAGCCAGATTGTGTGTGCAATGTGTGTGTGTGCAATGTGTGTGTGTGCAATGTGTGTGTGTGCAATGTGTGTGTGTGCAGTGTGTGTGCAATGTGTGTGTGTGCAATATGGTGTGTGCAATGTGTGTGTGTGTGCAATGTGTGTGTGGCAATGTGTGTGTGTGCAATGTGTGTGTGTGCAAGTGTGTGTGCAATGTGTGTGTGTGTGCAATGTGTGTGTGTGCAATGTGTGTGTGTGTGCAATGTGTGTATGTGCAATGTGTGTGTGTGCAATGTGTGTGTGTGCAATGAGTGTTGTGTGCAATGTGTGTGTGTGCAGTGTGTGTGCATGTGTGTGCAATGTGTGTGGATGTGCAATGTGTGTGTGTGTGAATGTGTGTGTGGCAGGTGTGTGAATGGTGCAAGTGAAGTGTGTGTAATGTGGTGTGAATGTGTGTGTGGTGCAATGTGTCTGTGTGCAATGGGTGTGTCAATTTGTGCAACCCTACAGCCTCCGCCTCTGCCATCACCTGCAGCCTAAAATAACTTCATGTCAACCTCAAGTAAGTCTCCTGTCCCGCACCTCCGGCTCTGTCCTGCTGCCGCCCCTCCAGCCTCCGTCCTCCTGCCTCACCCCTCCAGCCTCCGTCCTCCTGCCCTCACCCCTCCAGCCTCTGTCCTCCTGCCCTCACCCCTCCAGCCTCCTCCTCCTGTCCTCACCCCTCAGCCTCTGTCCTCCTGCTCTCACCCCTCCAGCCTCCGTCCTCCTGTCCTCACCCCTCCAGCCTCTGTCCTCCTGCCCTCACCCACCAGCCTCTGTCCTCCTGCCCTCACCCCTCCAGCCTCTGTCCTCCTGCCCTCACCCCACCAGCCTCTGTCCTCCTGCCCTCACCCCACCAGCCTCTGTCCTCCTGCCCTCACCCCAGCAGCCTCTGTCCTCCTGCCCTCATCCCTCCAGCCTCTGTCTTCCTGTCCTCACCCCTCCAGCCTCTGTCCTCACCCCACAGCCTCTGTCCTCCTGCCCTCACCCCACCAGCCTCCGTCATCCTGCGCTCACCCCTCCAGCCTCCGTCCTCCTGCGCTCACCCCCCCAGCCTTCATCCTGGTCTAACCGCCTGCCCACCATATACTGTGCTGCTAACCACTGAACCATCATACTTTGCTAACCACAGAGACATCGCGCAGTGCTAACCACTGAGCCACCGTACAATGCTAACCACTGAGCCACCATATACAGTGCTAACCACTGAGCCACCGTACAATGCTAACCACTGAGCCACCATATACAGTGCTAACCACTGAGCCACCGTACAATGCTAACCACTGAGCCACCATATACAGTGCTAACCACTGAGCCACCATACTGTGCTAACCACTGAGTCACCATATACAGTGCTAACCACTGAGCCACCATACAGTGCTAACCACTAAGCCACCGTACAATGCTAACCACTGAGCCACCATATAGAGTACCAACTAGTGAGCCACCATATAATGCTAACCACTGAGCCACCGTACAATGCTAACCACTGAGCCACCATATACAGTACTAACCACTGAGCCACCGTATAATGCTAACCACTGAGCCACTGTACAGTGCTAACCACTGAGCCACCGTACAATGCTAACCACTGAGCCACCATATACAGTACTAACCACTGAGCCACCATATAATGCTAACCACTGAGCCACTGTACAATGCTAACCACTGAGCCACCATATACAGTACTAACCACTGAGCCACCATATAATGCTAACCACTGAGCCACCATACAGTGCTAACCACTGAGCCACCATATACAGTGCTAACCACTGAGCCACCGTACAATGCTAACCACCGAGCCACCATATACAGTACTAACCACTGAGCCACCATATAATGCTAACCACTGAGCCACCATATACAGTGCTAACCACTGAGCCACCATATACAGTACTAACCACTGAGCCACCATATAATGCTAACCACTGAGCCACCATATACAGTGCTAACCACTGAGCCACCATATACAGTGCTAACCACTGAGCCACCATATACAGTGCTAACCACTGACCCACCGTATACAGTGCTAACCACTGAGCCACCATATACAGTGCTAACCACTGAGCCACCGTATACAGTGCTAACCACTGAGCTACCGTATACAGTGCTAACCACTGAGCCACCATACAGTGCTAACCACTGAGCCACCGTATACAGTGCTAACCACTGAGCCACCATACAGTGCTAACCACTGAGCCACCATATACAACACTAACCACTGAGCCACCATATACATTGCTAACCACTGAGCCACCACATACAGTGCTAACCACTGAGCCACCATACAGTGCTAACCACTGAGCTACCGTATACAGTGCTAACCACTGAGCCACCATATACAGTGCTAACCACTGAGCCACCATATACAGTGCTAACCACTGAGCCACCGTATACAGTACTAACCACTGAGCCATCTGACAATGTGGTTTTGATTGGTCGGATTCCACCAATAACTGAGTGATCACCTGCCGAACCTGACGATTGTTGGTAACTTGTTTTCACCAAAGTATCCCTTTAATGTACACTACAGTAATGGTACATTGCAGTAATGGTGAGCGCAGAGTGATGTGCAGGAGTAACCGCTATAATGGGTATAATGGCATTTGCATATAGCGGGTGAGTGGGCCCCTGGAGTCAATTTCCCTGGTGGGCCCCAGACACCCCAGTCCGACCCTGTTCCCACCCTTGCTGAGCTCTCCCACCAGTCTCCTGATCTCCTTCAGTAAGGCACATTTATCCTTTCCCGGATTTAAGAGGAGCCTATCCTCTCCCCGACGTCGGCAATCGGGCCGTTACCCATCCGGTTCTGGATCTATTGTGGTCCTGAGGGGCGAAGTACCTCTGTGGGGCTGTCAGCAACCCGGTTCTGTTGGGCCTGCAGCTCGTCGGTTTTGCAGTCAGGGCTAAACTCCTGGCTGCCTCGGCTTTCCGTGTCGCCGGTGCTCCCTCAACGTGACCAGCCGACTAGGCTCCACCCCCTTTTGGAACCTACCAAAGTACTGGTTCCCCCTATTCTAGTGGACTATTCCTAGGTGTGTGCACTTTGAGACCCCACAGGTTTAAACCCTGAACTAGAAACTTACAAACAATATTACATTTTATAATAAAGTGCAATACCACTCTGTGGCGCCTAGCCACTGGGGCACCACATAGAACCCTTCAAAGGCTTGCTGTGGTGCATAAACCTACTATTCAGCCACCCCTAAACAGTGCTCACAAGCACAAACGGTTGCAGTAGGTCCAGACATACATGAAGACTAATTTTCAAACTGAAATGAATAAATAGTAGTTCCCAAAGGGGTCATTCCATGTCAAGTGATCCAAAAATTAATATTTTTTTTCCCTGACGTCCTCAGATTTTTTTTTATTTTTTTTTCTATATGAAGAACAACTTTAGTTAATTACAAAAAAAAAGTTTTGAATTTTTTTCTTTATCAGTTAATTTTTTACAGATTTTTAAAGTTTTAAAAAAGTGCGAATTTTGGCCTGGTATGGCTTTACATTTTCTATCATATCTCGGGCTAGAAATAAGATAGAGAAACAAAATAAACACCAATCTACTCAGAACTGTGCAGGCTTTCACCAGATATGTCACAAGAGGATCTGTGTTAATATTTTACCCATGTGATCGCAAGCGCAAAACTTTAAAACGTATTTCCGAAAAATCGGCGCACTTTAAATAATTCAAAAACTGCCTATGTGTCTGCTTTGCTCTTAGTCACATCTGTACCAAATTTCAAGTTGGGATCGCGATGGGATCATATTTTAAAATATTTTAATATTAATAGTGTCAATGGGTCATTCTATATCAAGTGATCTAAATATGAATATTTTTTTTTACCTGACGTCTTTAGATTTTTTTATTCTTTTTCTTTATGAAGTACAACTTTAGTTAATTACAAATTAAAAGTTTAGAATTTTTTTCTTCATCAGTTAATTTTTTTCAGGTTTTTAAAGTTTAAAAAAAGGTGAATTTTGGCCTGGTATGACTTTACATTTTTTTTATCTCAGGCTAGAAATAAGATAATGAAGTGGGAGAGGCATCATTTTACTCAGAATGGTAACAGCTTTCATTTGATATGTTACAAGACTATGTTTCTTTATATCAAATTCAAACTATTGACGGGCAATTGTGAAAAAATGACTGATTGTGTTCTTGGTTACCGTATATTTGTGCAGAGATTCAACTTGGGACCTGTCAAATTTATATATTTTTTATTTTATGGTTGTATGAGTTATCACAACTTATTGAATAAAACATTTATATGCAACAAAAAAGAAACACAAAAAACAAATCCCATAAGTGCCAGGATAAATACATCTTAATCATCAGAGCACAACGCTCAGCATTTTCAACTTGAATGTATTGAACAAACCAAAAGAAGAAAGGTGATCATATCCTCAAGTTTGATTAAACAAGATTAAAAGAACCAAAAATGTTAACCCCTATTTATACATATAAATTTGTTTTCTATTCTATCACTAAACATATGATTTATGAAGTGTTTAATAAGAATAGTACAGTAGTTAAATCATCGTTCTATAAGTTATGAACTAATCAAACAATTAATAGTATGTTTTTAAAGTGGCATTTTATCAATTTGTCCCTTCTAGTGGGTGAAATGTAATCTTGTCCATAAACGCTTACTAGCAATCGCCATTTCCTTGTGTGTCAAAGGCCTGCTTCAGACTGCGTCTGAGATCCGATCCGTAGCTGTCCGCTTGAAGCAGACAGCCGCGGACCAGATCTGCACACAGGACTGGGGGCTATTATGCCCTCCAATCCTGTGTGCAGCCACACGCAGTTCCTGCTGCTGATAGGTGAGGACCGTGGGCGCCGCGGTCCTGACCTGTCAGCGCCTGCAGCTGCGTGCGCTGCACACAGGATCGGAGGACATAATAGCCCCCCGGTCCTGTGTGCTGATCCGGTCTACGGCTGTCTGCTTCAAGCGGACAGCTACGGATCGGATCTCAGACGCAGTCTGAAGCCGGCCAAAGAGTATGTCCGGCCTGTCACGGTGTTAGGCTCCGCTTGAGTTAATATCTGATTTTTGTGCACTTTTAAAATGTCTGGCTTTCTTGGATACACAAAGGATGGCGCTGGACCAGAAGGATGCAATAAAGTCAATTCTACTTCTTCATTTTCTATTTTCTATCCTGCACTACGTGCAGTTGCATTTTCGGTATGCTATGACGCCATGACTTGAATCAATCTGTGCACCAATTATATCATGCATATGGGGCTGATGGGGCCTAATTTGTTGAATACCATGTATTATACCTGTTATATACTATGTAAAACCATGTCATGATTATATATGGGAATTGTGCAATATGAAAAGGGGGTGAAGTGCAATACTGTGTATGCTATCTGTAATATCACGCTGTGCTTTAAGCACTATCTGTATCATCAGCCAAAAACTTGCACTTTTAATTGAGTGCTTTTTTGTAATAAAGTTTAATTAATTTTTTTGAGCATAAAAAGACTCTGGTTCTCCTTGTGTTTATGTAATTTTCAAACAGTCTTGTTTACTGATGAGTGCCGAGCAACCCAACATGGTCCAGATGGATGGAGCAGTGGATGGTTGATGGAAGAGTCATGTTTGGGAAACGGCTGATTGATAGGCCCTTTAAAGTTCCTGAAGGTGTGAAAATGACCTCTGCAAAGTATATAGAGTTTCCGAATGAGACCTTTCTTCCATGGTACAAGAAGCAAAACGTGCCTTCAGGAGCAAAATCATCTTTATGTATGACAATGCACCATCTCATGCTGCAAAGAATACCTCTGTGTCATTGGCTGCTATGGGCATAAAAGGAGATAAACTCATTGTGTGGCCACCATCTTCCCCTGACCTCCACACTATAGAGAACCTTTGGAGTATGATCAAGCAAAAGATCTATGAGGCTAGGAGGCAGTTCACATCAAAACAGCAATTCTGGGAGGCTATTCTGACATCATGCAAAGAAATACAAGCAGAAACTCTCCAGAAACTCTCCAGAAACTCACAAGTTCAATGAATGCAAGAATTGTGAAGATGATATCAAAGAAGGATTCCTATCTTAACATGTAACTAGGCCTGTTAGGATAGTTTGGAGTTAAATAGCTTTTTATTTCAGTGAATGTGACCTCCTAATGCAGCAAATTCAACAAATGAGCATTTTCAGTTCTTTCAAACATATCAAATGTTTAGAAACTCTACTGTGCCTAATAATTTGGAACAGTGCTTTTAGAGTTTTTTTTAATTTTGAAGATTATACTGTTATCATTGGGAGGTTTCCCGCCTCACGCGTTACCTCTCCGCTCACTCTCTTCTAGATCCATTACAGTATGGTTTCCGCCCCTTTCACTCTACAGAAACTGCCCTCATCAAAGTGACCAATGACCTTCTGACAGCAAAACGTAATGGTGACCACTCTCTGCTTATTCTCCTTGATCTCTCTGCAGCTTTTGACACTGTCGACCATCAGCTCCTACTCTCTATGCTGCACTCCATTGGCATAAAGGACACTGCTCTCTCCTGGCTCTCCTCCTATCTTTCTGACCGCTCTTTCAGTGTATCTTTTGCTGGCTCCACTTCTTCCCCTCTTCCTCTCACTATTGGGGTCCCTCAGGGTTCAGTCCTTGGCCCTCTCCTCTTCTCTCTCTACACAGCAACGATTGGACACATCATCAGCAGATTTGGATTTCAGTACCATCTTTATGCTGATGACACACAACTATACACTTCAGCCCCTGACCTTACCCCTGCGGTATTAAAGAACACCAATGACTGTCTAGCTGCAGTTTCCAATATCATGTCCACTCTCTATTTGAAACTAAACCTTTCCAAAACTGAACTTCTTCTGCTCCCCCCATCCACTAACCTCCCTAAATCGGACATCTCTCTCAGTTTGCGGCACCACGATAACGCCTAGGCAGCAGGCTCGTTGTCTGGGTGTTATGTTTGACACCGATCTCTCCTTCTCCTCCCACACACAATGTCTCGTCCGCTCCTGTCGCTTACACCTGAAGAATATCTCTAGAGTCCGCCCCTTTCTCACCCTGGAAACAACAAAAACCCTCATGGTGGCCCTAATCCATTCCCGCCTTGACTATTGCAATTCTCTATTAAGCGACCTCCCCCTCACCAGACTTTCTCCTCTCCAGTCCATCCTTAATGCAGCAGCCAGGATCACCCATCTGGCCAATCGTTACTCAGATGCCTCTGCTCTGTGCCAGTCATTGCACTGGCTGCCCGTATACTACAGGATCAAATTCAAATTGCGTGTTCTCACCCACAAAGCTCTTCACAGTGCAGCACCCCCCTACCTCTCCTCCCTCATCTCTGTCTATCACCCCACCCACTCTCTACGTTCCTCAAATGACCTTCGACTAACATCCGTACTAATCCGATCCTCCCACTCCCGGCTCCAAGACTTCTCCAGAGCTGCACCAAACCTCTGGAATGCTTTACCCCAAGAAATCAGGACTATACACAACTTGCATGGCTTCAGACGATCCCTAAAAAACAATCTTTTTAAGGCGGCCTATCATACTCCCTAATAGAACTCCATTGTACTGTAGACAGTGAATGGGCTATCCCTCTGGACATTACTCTTCTACAAACTCCACCAAACCAAAAAGGTCTACACAGACTGTATAATGACCATCCATGTAAGCTTAGTCCTATGCCCCACTTCCTCAAGATGCCTGGACCATCAGTGCAATAAGCCCCTGTACCTTGTGCAACCCCTATCCCGTTGTAGATTGTAAGCTCTTTTGAGCAGGGTCACCTTAATTTCTTGCTTTATTTATTGTATTTTTTTTACATTGATTCTATGCCTATTGTTTTGTATCCAATTATTGTACTTTATTTGTTCTCTACTCTAATTACTTACTGTATATTTTCTGTACTCTAACCCTACATTGTAAAGCGCTGCGGAATATGTTGGCGCTATATAAATAAAGCTTTATTATTATTATTAATGTATACTCTAACGGGTGATGACTTTTATTACACTGACTGTCATTTGCACCTACCATTTAGGAAAATCAGAGAAAAAGAACATTTGCATAATAATATGGAACATGGTGTACTAATAATTCCTCTGCTCCAGGCTCAGATGGTTTTTCTAACACTTATTATCATTGTTTCGTCGAAACGTTAGCTCCTTACCTCCTAAAAAATTTCAATTTTTGGAAATGTAGTTCTTCAATAAGCCATGAAAACCTTCAGGCAGTAATCACAATCATTCCTAAACCCGAGAAACCCCCGAACGCTCCTCGTAATTGTAGGCTTATCTCCTTAATAAGCTGTGACCTAAAAATATTCTCTAAAATACATGCAGCCAGAATAATGTCTGTCCTTCCCTCTCTGATGGCACCTGACCAGGTTGGGTTTCTCCCTGGGAGACAAGCCAAGGACAGCACTAGAAAAGTAATAGATTTGTTGGAGATAATGGAGACTAATAAACTCCCCGGTGTACTGTTGTCTCTTGACGCCGAGAAGGCGTTTGACAGAGTGCACTGGGGTTATATGGGTGAAGTTGTGGATAAGTTTGATTTTGTGGGAGATATTAAAAAGGTTATATTGGCCCTATACTCAAATCTGAATGCGGTGGTGAGTATGTCTGACTTCACCTCAGACCGGTTTAAGATTTCTAATGTCACCCGGCAAGGCTGCCCTCTCTCACTGGTTATCTTTGCTTTGTTAATGGTGCCACTGGTAGAGTCTCTTAGAACTAATCCAAGCATACATGGAGCCTGTGTGGGAGATACAGACCATGTGGTGGTATTGTATGCAGATGATGTGATATTATCTCTCACTGGCGTGGAGGGGTCCCTGGTGCGTGTCATGGACACCCTGACTGAATTCTCCAGAATCAGATATTACAAATGAAATGCCACAAAATCTATCATATTGCCCATAATTATTACAATTTTGGTAAAGGATAGAATACTAAAGTATTTTCCCTTTAACCCCTTCCCGACCTATGACGTTATAGAGACATCATGAAAGTCGGTGCGTTCCCAACCCATGACGTCTCTACAATGTCATGGGTTGTTTGCGCTCCTGCAGCTCCGGTGACAGTGTCAGTGACAAGTCACCGAAGCTGTAGGAGCGCAAGCACCTATACTTTAGCCCGGGGGGTGGCTTAGCCCCCCTATGGCTAAACTCGCTCTGATTGGCAGTTGAAATTGAGACTGCCAATCAGAGCAAGTAAACCCCTCCAGATCTGATTGGAGCTCTCCAATCAGATCTGGAGGAGCGGGATGGCAGGTGCCCTCCCCCTCCTAGCCACCTCCTGCTCCAGGGCCCCACGATCCCTTTCTATCCCCCCCACCCGGCGGTAACAGTCATCCACCAGTGGTATGCCTGCCGGCAGTAAATGACAGATACCGTTGGCGGGCTACACCCACCTGTCAGCTTCCTCAGCCCCCTCCTGGTGCAATCACGGAGGGGGCTGAGGGAGCTGACACCCCCCATGCCCCTCTACCACTCCCCCTTTTATCTCCTGGTTGGCTGAACCAGCCGCCCAACTCTAGTGTGGGCCCCTCCTCCTCTCCCAGGCTCCTCCTTCTGGATGAGGTAAGAATGAATGAATGAATGAATAATGAGTGGGTGCATGCATGGGTGGATGGATGAATGAATCAGTGAGTGGGTGCATGTATGGGTGGATGGATGGATGGATGAGTGAGTGGGTGCATGCATGCATGCATGGGTGGATGGATGGATAGATGGGTGAGTGGGTGCATGCATGTATGGGTGCATGAGTGAATGGATGGATGGATGGGTGAGTGGGTGCATGCATGGGTGCATGGGTGGATGGTTGGGTGCATGCATGGGTGGATGGGTGCATGGATGAATGCATGGGTGGATGGATGTATGGGTGCATGCATGGGTGGATGGATGTGTGCGTGCATGGATGGGTGTGTGCATGGATGGATGGGTGAGCATGCGTGGATGTGTGCGTGCGTGCATGCATGTGTGCATGGATGGATGAGCTGATTTTCCATTCAAATGGTTAGCGGACACCATGTTGCATTTGGAGAGCCCCTGTGTGCCTAAACATTGGAGCTCCCCCACAAGTGACCCCATTTTGGAAACTAGACCCCCCAGGGAACTTATATAGATCAGTGGTGAGCATTTTGAACCCCCAGGTGCTTCACAAATTAATCTGTAAAAAGTAAAAAGAAAATGTTTGTGGGAAAAAAAAGTACTTTTTCATTATTACGGATCAATTTGTGAAACATCTGGGGGTTCAAAGTGCTCACCTCCCATCTAGATATGTTCCGTAGGGGGTTTAGTGTCCAAAATGTGGTCACTTGTGGGGGAGTTCCAATCTTAAGGCACACAGGAGATCTCCAAATGCGACATGGTGCACGCTAACAATTTGAATGGAAAATTAGCTCAAATTGTTAGCGGACACCATGTCGCGTTTGGAGAGCCCCTGTGTGCCTATGTGCCTAAACATTGGAGCTCCCACACAAGTCACCCCATTATGGAAACTAGACCCCCCACAGAACTTATCTAGATGGGTGGTGAGTACTTTGAACCCCCAGATGTTTCACAAATTGATCCGTAATAATGAAAAAGTACTTTCTCTTCCACAAAAAATTTCTATTTTCATTTTTAGAGATTAATTTGTGAAGCACCTGGGGGTTCAAAATGCTCACGACTCATCAAGATAAGTTCCCTGGTGGGGTCTAGTTTCCAAAATGGGGTCACTTGTGGGGGAGCTCCCATGTTTAGGCACACAGGGGCTCTCCAAATGTGACATGGTGTCCGCTAACAATTTGAGCTAATTTTCCATTCAAATTGTTAGCGGACACCATGTCGCATGTGCAGAGCTCCTGTGTGCCTAAACATTGGAGCTCCCCCACAAGTGACCCCATTTTGGAAACTAGACTCCCCAAGAAACTTATCTAGATGGGTGGTGAGCACTTTGAACCCCCAGATGTTTCACAAATTGATCTGTAATAATGAAAAAGTTATTTTTTTTTCCACGAAAAATTTCTTTAGCCTAACTTTTTTCATTTTCACATGGGCAAAATGATAAAATGCATCCTAAATGTTGTTGGGCAATTTCTCCTGAGTACATTGATACCTCATATGTAGTCATAGACCACTGTTTGGGTGCACGGCAGGGCTCAGAAGGGAAGGAGTGCCATTTCACTTTTTGAATGGAAAATTAGCTCCAAAAGTCAAATTGCACTCCTTCCCTTCTGAGCCCTGCCGTGCGCCCAAACAGTGGTTTATGACCACATATGAGGTATCGGTGTACTCAGGAGAAATTGCCCAACAAATTTTAGGATCCATGTTATCCTGTTGCCCATGTGAAAATGAAAGAATTGAGGCTAAAAGAACATTTTTGTCAGAAAAATTAAAATGTCCATTTTTTCCTTCCATGTTGCTTTAGTTCCTGTAAAGCACCTGAAGGGTTAATAATCTTCTTGAATGTAGTTTTGAGTAGCTTGAGGGGTGCAGGTTTTGGAATGGTGTCACTTTTGGGTGTTTTCTGTCATATACACCCCTCAAAGGGACTTCAAATGTGATATGAAATGGTTTTGTAAATTTTGCTGGAAAAATGAGAAATTGCTGAAGAACTTTGAACCCTTATAACTTCCCACCCAAAAATTTATTTTTTCAAAAATTGTGCTGATGTAAAGTAGACATGTGGAAAATGTTATTTATTAACTATTTTATGTCACATACCGTATATACTCGTGTATAAGCCGACCCGTGTATAAGCCGACCCCCCTACTTTTGCCCCCAAAACCTGGGAAAACCTATTGACTCGTGTATAAGCCGAGGGTGGACCCCAGCACAGGTATACAGCCCCCAGCAGTGTGGTATACAGCAGCCCCAGAGGTATATACAGCAGCCCCAGTGGTAGTATACAGCAGCAGCCCCAGTGGTATATACAGCAGCCCCAGTGGTAGTATACAGCATCCCCAGAGGTAGTATACAGCAGCCCCAGAGGTAGTATACAGCAGCCCCAAAGGTATATACAGCAGCCCCAGTGGTAGTATACAGCAGCCCCAGAGGTAGTATACAGCCCCAGTGGTAGTAGACAGCAGCCCCAGAGGTATATACAGCCCCAGTGGTAGTATTCAGCAGCCCCAGAGGTATATACAGCCCCAGTGGTAGTATCCAGCAGCCCCAGAGGTATATACAGCCCCAGTGGTAGTATACAGCAGCCCCAGAGGTATATACAGCCCCAGTGGTAGTATACAGTAGCCCCAGAGGTATATACAGCCCCAGTGGTAGTATACAGCAGCCTCAGAGGTATATACAGCCCCAGTGGTAGTATACAGCAGCCCCAGTGGTATATACAGCCCCAGTGGTAGTATACAGCAGCCCCAGAAGTATATACAGCCCCAGTGGTAGTATACAGCCCCAGAGGTATATACAGCCCCAGTGGTAGTATACAGCAGCCCCAGAGGTATATACAGCCCCAGTGGTAGTATACAGGCCCCCCAGTGGTGGTATACTGACCCCCACCAGTAACACACAGCCCCCCCCCAGGCTGCGGCACCTGTTAAAATAACAAACTTTAATACATCACCTTCCGGCGCAGCTCCTCCGCTCCTCCGCTCCCGGCTTCTTCTTCCTTCTTGTGCCGGCTTCTGTGACCGCGCGCAGGAAATGACGTCATCTCCTGCGCCCGATCACATTACACCGGAAGCAAGAAGAAGAAGCCAGGACCGGAGGACCGGAGGAGCTGCGCCGGAAGGTGATGTATTAAAGTTTGTTATTTTAACAGGTGCCGCAGCCTGGGGGGGGACATACTAAGGAGGGGGGGACATACTAAGGAGGGGGGGCTGTGTGTTACTGGTGGGGGCCTGTGTAGTGCAATATGCACGGCATCCCCCCGCCGCTGATGGACGGGGGATGCCGTGCATATTCATTGCCCTAATGAGGCGGCCCCACGTGACCGCCTGTGGTCACCGCGGCCCCCTCCTGCTTCCTCCAGCCACCAGTGCAGCCATCCCCCACAGCATACCGAATGACTCGTGTATAAGCCGAGGGGGGACTTTTCAGCCCAATTTTTGGGCTGAAAAACTCGGCTTATATACGAGTATATACGGTACCACTCTGGTTTAGCAGAATAAAAATTCAAAATTAGAAAATTGCGAAATTTTCAAAATTTTTGCCAAATTTTTGATATTTTTCACAAATAAACGCAAAAATTATCGACCTATATTTACTACTAACATGAAGTCCAATATGTCACGAAAAAACAATCTCAGAATCACTAGGATCCATTGAAGCATTCCAGAGTTATTACTTCATATAGGGACACTAGTCAGAATTAACAAAAATGCCAAGGTTTTTAGGGTCAAAATAGGCTGGGTCCTGAAAGGGTTAAGTGGGAGGAAGTGGGATTTACATATTTGGGAATTAAAATTACAAAATTTGTAAATCTAATTAAGTTGAACTGCGAATCACTGATTTAGGAAGTTAGGGGGCACTTGGAAAGGCAGACCCTTCTCCCACTGTCTTGGGTTGCCAGAATAAAAATTGTAAAAATGATGTTTCTGCCTAAAGCTGGGGTCACACTTGCGTTTTTTACAAGCGTTTTTGGAGACCTGCGTTTTCAAAAATGCATGTAAAAACGCACCTATAGGCCCCCATGTTAAAAAACGCATGCCCTAATAGCAAAAACGCATGTGTGACAGTACCATGCGTTTTTGGTGCATTTCCAAAAACGCATGCGTTTTTATAACATAGGGCCCTATGGAAAACGCATGCAAAAACGCTTGGTACATTAGTACCATTTAGTACCATCCAGAAACGCATGCGTTTTCCATAGGGGCTCATGTTAAAAAAACGCATGTGTTTTGTAAAAAAAACGCACCAAAAAATAGTGCATGCACTATTTTTTGGTGCGGATTTAAAAACGCATGCAAAAATGCAGGGTGCCATCACACACCTTAAAAAACGCATGCGGACATGGAAAAACGCATGTAAAAACGCATGCGGTTTTAAAAGGCACTACAAAAACGCATGCCAAGTGTGACCCCAGCCTCAGATGTACTTGTTCAGATGTCTCCCTCTCAAGTTCCCATCTAGATGAATAGGATTCCTACAATCCCTACTTGGTAAGTTTATTTGGGAAAACAAAAAACCAAGAGTGGCGGTCAAGGCTCTACATTTCCAATATTCTCGTGGTGGAATGGGTGTACCTTCTATCTTTGTACCACAAGGCGGTCATACTCGAAGCCACAAAGGATTGGTGTGCTGGGGATCTTAATTATAGATGGCTCCAAATAGAAAGACAGTTTGCTCCCCACAGGTCTATTAGACTTTTCTAGAGATTGAGCTACTAAAGCCCCTGAAATTTAATTTTCCCTTACATATGATGTCCTTCTTTATTTCTTATTGGAATAACCTTGATAGAACACTCACAAAGTTCCTATTTAAATATATTTCTGTAATAGCGATCGAGGCACACATCTCTGGGTTGTCTCTAGACCTGTGCCTGAAATCTGGTGTAAGATTGCAAAGTAGTCTACTAGGCCTTGCTCCCACCTAGCCAGAATCCTACTCCACACTGATGAGGGGCAACACCCCGAAACAGCTGTATGTGGATGGATACCTGGCCTTGGTATTCCCTTGTCATATCTGTAAACTTGTAAAAGAGTTGGATATTGACTTAAAGGGCCACTTCATTTGGTGGTTATGGTGTTCTCCGCAAGGAGCCACCCCTTGGCTGGGTCCTTCCCTGGAGGGATATATGGCTAGTCCTGTGTTTGAGACTCCTAACCGAGGCTCCACAGACTCTATTTGCATATTGAAATCTGGTGTAAGCACGCTTGACAAATTCTTAGATTGCCCTGTATTCCCCTCCTTTGCAGATTTGTCCCAACTGTACAAGATTCCCAGTCCAGTCATGCACATTTCCAGCTTGGTGATGCCCTGATGAAGGTGCGTGGAGTGGTACTGAAACGCGTAGGTGGAAATAAAGAAGGGGGGTCTTTCATCTGAAGGTTTTTGACTGATTATTTCAAGCAGCGCGGACCGTCTATACACCATCCCTGGATCTGGATATTCTTACACGTGCTACGTGGCGCTGGAGGTCCTGCAGCAGCTTAAAACTACATGCTATTAAAACTAGTTGTGGGTGCACACAACTAGATAAGGTGAGTGCACCTTTTTATGATCTGCGTGCAAAATCAGTGTCATATTGATAGGGCACTATTGCGCCTCGTTTTGTCTCCTTTATCTTTCCTATAGTGTCTGCCATCTCATCCTTCTTCTCCGCTCGTTTCCTCAAACTCAACATGGATAAAACCAAGTTCATCGTCTTCCCCCCAAGTTTCTCTTCCCCCCTACCCGACCTAACCATCACGGTCAATGACTGCACACTCTCACCTGTCCCCCACACCAAGTGCCTCTGTGTAATCCTCGACTCTGCCCTCTCCTTCAAGCCACACATCCAGGCCCTCGCCACCTCCTGCCACCTCCAGCTTAAAAACATCTCACAGATCCGCTCCTTCCTTGACCATGACACTGCCAAAACGCTTGTCCACGCCCTCATTATCTCCCGCCTCGACTACTGCAACTTCCTGTTCACTGGCCTCCCTGCTTCATCCCTTGCACCCCTCCGAACCATCCTCAATTTCGCTGCCCGACTCATCCACCTGTCGCCCCGTTACTCCCCCGTCTCCCCCCTCTGCGAAGCCCTCCACTGGCTCCCTACTTCCCAGAGATCTCAGTTCAAAACCCTAACCCTGACATACAAGGCCATCCACAACCTGTCCCCTTCATACATCTCCGACTTGGTCTCCCGATACCACCCCTCATGCAATCTGCGCTCCTCTCAAGAACTCCTTCTCTTCTCCCCCCGAATCCCCACCTCCCACAAACGCATACAAGACTTCTCTCGTGCATCCGCCATACTCTGGAACTCTCTTCCACACCACATCAGACACTTCCCTACCCTGGGAACCTTCAAGAAAAACCTGAAGACCCACCTCTTCCTTCAAGCCTATAACCCACACTGAGACCTAATCCACTGCACCATCTCACCTCTCCCCCTCCTACTGTCTCCCACCCATCCCCTATAGACTGTGAGCCCTTGTGGACAGGATCTCTGCCCTAATGTACCTGTATGATTTATTCGTTGTTATTTATGTTCTCGTCCTTGTTCTGCCCTTACACATGTACAGCGCCATGGAACCAATGGTGCTATATAAATAAATAATAATAAAAATTATCTATATGAACATTGTTTGGTTCACTTGATAAAGCAAAAAGAACTAGTCAGTTGCTAGTGGGAGATTTTGGAGACTGCTGGATTAACGATAGCTCACACTTAGGATGGTTTTAATATTTTTCCTGGTTGATTCTCGACTTCTCATAATTAAATTGGTATACAAAATATTTAAAACAAAGCTCCTAAAGATTATTCCCCTCTCCCACCCCCGCCCATTATCCATTAATTTACCTTTTGTGTCCAATCCTGGCTGCCCCTTTCCTTCTGTGTGGTCCTTTTTTTTCCTTCCCTCCCCTATAATATTCAGTTTGGAATTGGTTTACACTGGTGGTGATTATTTGGACATGACTGTTATATTGATATAACTGTGTGAATAAGTTATACCGTATATACTCGTGTATAAGCCGAGTTTTTCAGCCCAAAAATTGGGCTTAAAAGTCCCCCCCTCGGCTTATACACGGGTCATATGGTATGCTCTGTGGGGGGGGGGCTGTGACCGGGGGCTGGAGGAGGCAGGAGGGGGCCGCAGTGACTGCAGGCGGTCACGTGGGGCCGCCTCATTAGTGCAATGAATATGCACGGCATCCCCCCGTCCATCAACGGCGGGGGGATGCCGTGCATATTGCAATACACAGCCCCCCCTCCTTATTATGGGTCCCCCAGTAGTAATAAACAGCCCCCCCCCCTTATCATGATTCCCCCCAGGCTGCGGCAGCTGTCAAAATAACAAACACTTTATACATCACCTTCCGGCGCAGCTCCTCCGCTCCTCCGATCCCGACTTCTTCTTCTTCTTATGCCGGTGTCATGTGACCGGGCGCAGGAGATGACGTCATTTCCTGCGCGCGGTCACAGAAGCCAGCACAAGAAGAAGAAGAAGTCGGGACCGGAGGAGCGGAGGAGCTGCGCCGGAAGGTGATGTATAAAGTGTTTGTTATTTTGACAGCTGCCGCAGCCTGGGGGCACATGATAAGGGGGGGGGGGCTGTTTATTACCACTGGGGCTGTATATACCTCTGGGGCTGCTGGATTCTATCACTGGGGCTGTATACTACCACTGGGGCTGCTGGATACTACCACTGGGGCTGTATATACCTCTGGGGCTGCTGGATACTATCACTGGGGCTGTATACTACCACTGGGGCTGCTGTATACTACCACTGGGCTGTATAAACCTCTGGGCTGCTGTATACACCACTGGGGCTGTATACTACCACTGGGGCTGCTATATACTACCACTGGGTCTGTATATACCTCTGGGGCTGCTGTATACTACCACTGGGTCTGTATATACCTCTGGGGCTGCTGCTGTATACTACTTCTGGGGCTGCTGGATACTACCACTGGGGCTACTGTATACACCTTTGGGGCTGCTGTATACTACCTCTGGGGCTGCTGTATACTACCTCTGGGGATGCTGTATACTACCACTGGGGCTGTATATACCTCTGGGGCTGCTGTATACTACTACTGGGGCTGTATATACCACTGGGGCTGCTGTATACACCACGGGGCTGCTGTATACTGCCACTGGGGCTGCTGTATATACCTTTGGGGCTGCTGTATACTACCTCTGGGGCTGCTGTATACTACCTCTGGGGATGCTGTATACTACCACTGGGGCTGCTGTATATATCTCTGGGGCTGCTGTATACCACACTGCTGGGGGCTGTATACCTGTGCTGGGGTCCACCCTCGGCTTATACACGAGTCAATAGGTTTTCCCAGGTTTTGGGGGCAAAAGTAGGGGGGGGCGGCTTATACACGGGTCGGCTTATACGGTATATGTTGTTAAAAGATTTATTTGAATAAAAAATTTATTTTTTAAAAATAAAATAATTAAATTTGCAACATTGCATCTACAATGACAAAATTTTGCGGATGCACTCCATGTGACTCCGGAAACATCACAGACAATATTTTGAGGTGAAATTTTAATCCCACGTTTTACAGGCATTCGCCAAGTCCCAAAGACCATAAAGGACACAGAGTACATTACCATATACTTGTATGGGAGATATTACCTTATATGGCCATATAGTGGACATACACACACACACATACATATTCACTCACACAAACATACACACACACACATACATACATACACATGTGGTCAAAATTGTTGGTACCCCTTGTTTAATTAAAGAAAAACCCACAATGGTCATAGAAATAACATGAATTTGACAAAAATCTATGAAAAGGAATAAAAGAAAGCCAGAAATTTCTTTTCAACCCTGCTTCCACAGAATTTTTTAACAAATGAAACTCATGAAATACGTCTGGACAGAAATGATGAAACAACTATAGAAAGGAAAGAAAGCACACTAGACACTTTATGTTAAATGAGACGTCCATGTGTACATGGTGGTTACAAAAAAAAAATCTAAAAGGGGACAGTGCTTATCTGCCATAAGATGAAAAGACAAGTATCTTGCCAAGTAATGGTGGCTTTATTCGATGCATTTTGGAGCGATATTCCCGCTGCTTCCTCAGGTTAGTTTCCTGAGGAAGTAGCGGGGATATTGCTGTAAAACGCAATGTATAAAGCCACCATTACTTGACAAGATAATTATGGTCTATTTACTGTATGGCAGCGCAGATTAGATAAGCACTGTCCTGTTTAGAATTGGACACAAATGATGGCATGCTTAATAGAGATGAGTGAGCACTAAAATGCTCAGGTGCTCAAAGCTTCGGCCGAGCATCCCAAGATACTCGTGTACTCGGCCCGAGCACCGAGTCAATGTTATCCTATGGGAGACCCGAGTATTTTTCTGACATGACCCCCGGCAGCATGGAAAAACCCTAAAAATGTCACAAAAGTATCAGAACAGTGTTGAAATGACATGGAACAGCATGGGGAAGACCCCTGTAAGCATTTCAGACCCCAAGATTACTGATGTCAACAATGTTGTCAGATTATTACGCCACTTTTACGGACTGTCAAGAAAACGTTACAAAATGAAACCAAAATGTATTTTCATGGAAAAAATATTAAGGGCTCATACCCACTTGTGAGACAGAGTTGGTGTATGTTAGTTTTTTGGATTATATGAAAGATTTTTTTTTTTAAATTGTGTGGCACTCCCATGCCCCTGGGAAGAGACTTACATGAAGGCCTCTTTAAATAATGTGCCCATTATAAGGAAGTGGGTCTTTCGTAGTAATGCCCTAGGCAGGGAAGCCAAAAATTGTGTGGCACTGTGATGCCCCTGGATAGAGACGTGCATGAGGGCCTCTTCAAATGATGTGCTCATTGTAAGGAAGTGTGTGTTTTGTAGCATTGCCCTAGGCAGGGAAGCCAAAAATTGGGAGGAACTTCAATGCCCTTGGATAGAGACGTGCATGAAGGCCTTTTTAAATGATGTGCCCATTTTAAGCAAGTGGGTCTTTTGTAGGATTGCCCTAGGCAGGGAAGCCAAAAATGTGGAGCCACCGATATGCCACTGGATAGAGGCGTGCATGAGGGCCTCTTTAAATGATGTGCCCATTTTATGCAAATGGGTCTGTTGTAGTATTTCCTTACGCAGGGAAGCCAAAGGTTGGGAGGCACCAAGATGCCCCTAGATAGAGGCGTGCATGAGGGCCTTTTCAAAACATGTGCCCATTTTAAGCAAGTGAGTCTTTTTTAGTATTGCCCTAGGCAGGGAAGCCAAAAATTGGGAGGCACCAATATGCCACTGGATAGAGGCGTGCATGAGGGCCTTTTCAAAAAATGTGCCCATTTTAAGCAGGTGGGTCTTTTGTAGGATTGCCCTAGGCAGGGAAGCCAAAGGTTGGGAGGCACCAAGATGCCCCTGGATAGAGGCGTGCATGAGGGCCTTTTCAAAAAATGTGCCCATTTTAAGCAAGTGTGTCTTTTGTAGTATTGCCCTAGGCAGGGAAGCCAAAAATTGGGAGGCACCAATATGCCACTGGATAGAGGCATGCATGAAGGCCTTTTCAAAAATGTGCCCATTTTAACCAAGTGTGTCTTTTTTAGTATTGCCCTAGGCAGGGAAGCCAAAAATTGGGAGGCACCAATATGCCACTGGATAGAGGCGTGCATGAGGGCCTTTTTAAATAATGTGCCCATTTTAAGCAGGTGGGTCTTTTGTAGGATTGCCCTAGACAGGGAAGCCAAAAATTGGGAGGCACTTCAATGCCCCTGGATAGAGGCGTGCATGAGGGCCTTTATAAATAATGTGCCCATTTTAAGCAGGTGGGTATTTTGTAGGATTGCCCTAGACAGGGGAAGCCAAAAATTGGGAGGCACTTCAATGCCCCTGGATAGAGGCGTGCATGAGGGCCTTTTTAAATAATGTGCCCATTTTAAGCAGGTGGGTCTTTTGTAGGATTGCCCTAGGAAGGGCTGCCAAAAATTGGGAGGCATTGCGATGCCCCTGGGAAGAAACATGGAGGAAAGCCTCTAAAAATTGTTCCCATTACAAAGGAGCGGCTCTCCTGTACTTGTAATGACCATTCTGCAAGCATGGACTAAAACATTTACCCCTGGGGGGTATACATGAAACTAATGCCTAACTTTTGAACGGTTAGGGTCATCATCATCATAAATATGATGTACAAAAATTAAGGTTTTCTGGCATCATGAACCACGGTCACACTGATTATATGATGTGGCGGATGAGGAGAAGGAGGAGCAGTACAGCAAGTAGCCAAACACATGAAGTCTGTACCGATGTGTGGGTGTGCGGAGGTGCATGGAAATCTACCGGCACAAAATTTAAATTCCGCTATCATTTGGTGGTGTGTGGTGAAGTCAGGCCCAATCCAACCCTTGTTCATCTTGATCAAAGTCAGCCTGTCAGCATTTTCAGTTGACAGGCGGGTGCGTTTATCTGTAATGATTCCACTTGCGGCACTAAAAACATGCTCTGACAAAACGCTAGCGGCAGGGCAGGCCAGGACTTCCAAGGCGTAGAGAGCCAATTCCTGCTACGTGTCCAGCTTGGATACCCAATAATTATAAGGCACAAAGGAGTTGAGGAGCACTTTAGTAAGATCGACAAGGTACTCCCTCAGCATCTTTGCAAACTTTGCATTCCTTGTGACACTACCCCGCACCTCAGGGCCTGTGGTACGGGAGGTGCTGAGAAAAGTGTCCCAGATCTTTGAGATTGTTCCCCTACCTCTGCTGGATTGGACTTGTGCCTCTCTGCCGGACGCCTTGGTTGTCCACTGAATCGTGACCTCTGCCGCTAGCGTTTTCAGAAGGGAATTTTTTTTAATAATTCCGCAACTATGGCCTTCTGGTACTGCAGCATTTTTGTAGACCTCTCCGCCTCGGGAATAAGAGAAATAACGTTCTCTTTGTACTGTGGGTCTAAAAGTGTCACCAACCAGTAATGAGTGTCTGCCAAGATATTGATAACGCGAGGGTCACGACACAGGCAGCGAAACATGAAGTCAGCCATGTGCACCAGACTGTTAACAGGCAAAACCTCAGGGTCCTCACCAACAACATGACTGGCCATGCTGACCTCCTCCTCCTCCTCCTCCTCTCCCCTGTCCTCTGGCCATCCACGCTCAACCAACGGTCTGACGGTTGTGCATGTATTACCGTAAATTTCAAATGAAAGTAGCTCTATTTCTTCATCCTCCTCCTCCTCGTCATAGTCCTCCAATGCACATTGGAATGAGATGAGGCTGGGGTGTGTGTAATCACCCAGTACGGTTTCTTGCTGCAACTCATCCTGCTCCGCCTGCAATGCATCGTCTTTGATTTTGAGCAGAGAGCGTTTTAGAAGACAGAGAAGCGGGATGGTGACGCTAATGATGGCGTTATCACCGCTCACCATCTTGGTGGAGTCCTCTAAGTTTTGGAGGACGGTACATATGTCGGACATCCATGTCCACTCCTGAGGTCTTATGTGTGGAGTTTGAACCGTATACCGACGGCCTAGTTGATGCTGGTACTCAACAACTGCCGTCTGCTGCTCACAAATCCTGATCAACATGTGCAGTGTTGAATTCCAATGCGTGGGGACATCACACACCAGTCTGTGAGCCGGAAGCTGCAAATGCTGCTGAAAGCCGGAAGGCTGGCAGAAGCAGTAGGTGACTCTCTAAAATGGGCACACAGGCGGCGTACTTTGACAAACAGATAAGACAGCTCCGGGTAGGATTTAATAAACCGCTGAACCACGAGGTTGAGCACATGGGCCACGCATGGAACATGTGTCAGCTCGCCTCGTCTCAGAGCCACCACAAGGTTCCAGCCATTGTCAAACACGACCATGCCTGGCTGTAGGTTCAGCGGTGTGAGACAGTGATCTGCCTGCTGTTTCAGAGCTGTCCACAACTCTTCAGCATTGTGGGGTTTGTCACCTATGCATATTAGCTTCAGCACAGCCTGTTGCCGCTTAGCCAAGGCAGTGCTGCAGTGCTTCCAGCTTGGGACTTGTGTGGACGGTGAAGTGGAGGAAGAGTAGGAGGAGGCTGAGGAGCATGACGTGCCAGAGCTGTACACTGTGGGTGAAACCCTGACTGAGTTAGGGCCTGCAATCCTTGGTGTCGGAAGGACGTTTTCCGTCCCAAGCTCAGACTGGGTCCTATCTTTCAGAATATTAACCCAGTGTGCCGTCAGTGAGATGTATCGGCCCTGCCCACAAGCACTTGTCCACTTGTCCGTGGTTAGGTGGACTTTGCCGGAAACTGCGTTGTTAAGGGCACATATGATGTTTTGTGACACTTGCTTATGTAATGCGGGGACAGCACACCGGGAAACATAGTGTCGGCTGGGGACCGAGTAACGTGGGACAGCCACCGCCATCAGGTTGCGGAATGCTTCCATCTCCACCAGCCTAATAGGCAACATTTCCAGCGCAAGCAGTCGCGAAATGTGTGCAATTAGAACTGTGGCATGTGGGGCGTTGGCAGTGTATTCGCGCCTGCGTTCCAAAGATTGGTGTATGGATAACTGAAAGCTGCGCTGGGACAAGGACATGGCTGATGATGGTGCTATTTCTGCTTGTGCAAGTACAGGTGAAGGACAGGAGGCAGCTTCGCCTGCAGTATGGACAGGGGATTGGCTTGCACGCACAACAGTGGAAGACGCAGCGGTGTCTCCCGCAGACAATGCTCCTGGACTCTGCTGTACATCCCACAAAGTTGGGTGCTTTGCTGACATGTGCCTGATCATGCTGGTGGTGGTTAGGCCGCTAGTTTTGCTACCCCTGCTGATGCTGGCATGGCAGGTGTTGCAAATGGCCTTTTTCGATTTATCTGCAGACACCTTAAAAAACAGCCAGACTCTGGTAGACCTAGCAGTTGTACTGGCAACATCACTCGTGTTGTCGTTCCGTGGAACAGTTGCCTGCCTTCTGCCTGCGGACACCCCCCTGCTTCTTCCGGCCTGTTGTGATGCTACGCCTAACTCCCCCTGTGCACTGCTTTCCTTGCTCTGCATGTCCTCCTGCCAGGTTGGGTCAGTTACTGGATCATCCACCACGTCATCTTCCACTTCCGCACCCTGGTCCTCCTCCTGACTTTCTGGCAATTGTGTCTCATCATCGTCCACCTCTTGTTGAGACACGTTCCCACTGTTGCCTTTGTGAGACCGTGGCTGCTCAAATATTTGGGCATCGGTACATACACTCTCCTCATGACCCATTTCAACTGGAGCTGGCGAGAGGCCATAATCTACGAATGGATAAGTGAACAGCTCTTCAGACTGTCCAAGTGTTCGATCAGTTATGTCCGGGGTAGGGCACTCGGCATGGTGGGAGGAAGGAGGATCAGGGTGTGGAATGTGCGGTCCAGTCTCACGGCTACTGACACTTGACCGTGTGGAAGACAGGGTATTTGTGGTGGTGCCAAACTGACTGGAAGCATTATCCGCTATCCAACTAACAACCTGTTGACACTGGTCTTGGTTTAATAGTGGAGTACTGCTGCGTTCACCTAGAAATTGGGAAAAGAAAGTCAAGCGAGATGATGTGGGCGTTTGTCATGGCCCAATTCGAGCTTGCACATGGGCTTGGCCTCTGCCTGCACCACCATCACGTCCAGTTCCTTGTCCCTTGCCACCAGCCTTTTCAATGTTGTGCTGACTGCATACAGCTAAATGAGTGCAGACAAGAGTTGGTTTTTAGCACGAACCTGAGATTTGAAATTAAGGCCCTGCAGGTGGACTAGTCAGACACAAATACTGACTACAATAGCGAGTCTTTTGGCGTATCCTAATTTACGCTGCAACCTACAGTATCAGCACTAAGATGCTAAATTAGTGCAGACAAGAGTTGGTTTTTAGCACGAGTCTTTTGGCGTATCCTAATTTACGCTGCAACCTACAGTAGCAGCACTAAGATGCTAAATTAGTGCAGACAAGAGTTGGTTTTTAGCACGAGTCTTTTGGCGTATCCTAATTTACGCTGCAACCTACAGTAGCAGCACTAAGATGCTAAATTAGTGCAGACAAGAGTTGGTTTTTAGCACGAGTCTTTTGGCGTATCCTAATTTACGCTGCAACCTACAGTAGCAGCACTAAGATGCTAAATGAGTGCAGACAAGAGTTGGTTTTTAGCACGAGTCTTTTGGCGTATCCTAATTTACGCTGCAACCTACAGTATCAGTAGGGATGGGCGAGTCTACTCGCTAGGACTCGGGACTCGGCGATTCTGAAGGTACTCGCAGGACTCGTTACTCGGCGAATCTCCCAGCTTGGACTCGCACAGTGACGAGTCCAATGGAATTCAATGTCAATAAGCTTGACTCTTCACAGATACCCGCTGTCAGCAGCGAGTCTGAGCGAGTCTACGATTCCGAGTCCTACGAGTCTACGATTCCGAGTCCTGTATACTGTATTCGGGAGTCGGACTCTCGAATACAGAATCTGTTATGTTCCGAGTCAGCACAGCGTGCGTGTTAGGTCAGAAAACTTGTGAAGATAGCCAATCATAGTCAGTAATGGCATAGCAAAGTTGGTTGTGTCAGGACTATGATTGGCTGCTGTCCATCGTGATGCCTATGTCATCTATGACAGGCAAGGCAGTATATAAGGCTTGTCCCCGCCATTTTGGCCACATTCCTGAGACGATCTGACCTAGTATAGGGAGAGAGAGATATATGCTGGAGCAGATCAGGGATTGTCAGTGTAGGGAAGATTCCTTATATTAACCCAAAAGCTCTTCTGAGAGCTAGGAGGAGGACGGAGTAGTGCTGTGTAGGCAGGCAGGCAGGGAGGGAAGGAAGGAGAAGCCTTAGAGTGCACACAGGACGGACCTCATAGCTTAGCTTACTCACTCAGCTTTGCTAACAGCTGCAGTCAGAGGCTTAGCTGAGGTGCTGTTTCCTTTTTGTTTTTGCACCAGATCGATTTTTGTTCCTAATAAGCCATAGAGCGTTATTTTTTCCTGTGGCAGACCAGTGCGTTGCTGCTAGCACGTACACCACCTTAGGGAGTGTAGTGTGCGGCTTCACTGCCAAGTGTGAGCGCGCACAATTACCCCGCCAGCAAGTGACGCATTCAGCAACACCTAACCACATCTCGGTGGCTGTGCGCACTTCAAACCAATTTTTTTAGGGAGTGTAGTGTGCGGCTTCACTGCCAAGTGTGAGCGCGCACACTTACCCCGCCAGCAAGTGACGCATTCAGCAACACCTAACCACATCTCGATGGCTGTGCGCACTTCAAACCAATTTTTTTAGGGAGTGTAGTGTGCGGCTTCACTGCCAAGTGTGAGCGCGCACACTTACCCCGCCAGCAAGTGACGCATTCAGCAACACCTAACCACATCTCGGTGGCTGTGCGCACTTGAAACTAATTTTTTTAGGGAGTGTAGTGTGCGGCTTCACTGCCAAGTGTGAGCGCGCACACTTACCCCGCCAGCAAGTGACGCATTCAGCAACACCTAACCACATCTCGGTGGCTGTGCGCACTTCAAACCAATTTTTTTAGGGAGTGTAGTGTGCGGCTTCACTGCCAAGTGTGAGCGCGCACACTTACCCCGCCAGCAAGTGACGCATTCAGCAACACCTAACCACATCTCGGTGGCTGTGCGCACTTCAAACTAATTTTTTTAGGGAGTGTAGTGTGCGGCTTCACTGCCAAGTGTGAGCGCGCACACTTACCCCGCCAGCAAGTGACGCATTCAGCAACACCTAACCACATCTCGGTGGCTGTGCGCACTTCAAACCAATTTTTTTAGGGAGTGTAGTGTGCGGCTTCACTGCCAAGTGTGAGCGCGCACACTTACCCCGCCAGCAAGTGACGCATTCAGCAACACCTAACCACATCTCGGTGGCTGTGCGCACTTCAAACCAATTTTTTTAGGGAGTGTAGTGTGCGGCTTCACTGCCAAGTGTGAGCGCGCACACTTACCCCGCCAGCAAGTGACGCATTCAGCAACACCTAACCACATCTCGGTGGCTGTGCGCACTTCAAACTAATTTTTTTAGGGAGTGTAGTGTGCGGCTTCACTGCCAAGTGTGAGCGCGCACACTTACCCCGCCAGCAAGTGACGCATTCAGCAACACCTAACCACATCTCGGTGGCTGTGCGCACTTCAAACTAATTTTTTTAGGGAGTGTAGTGTGCGGCTTCACTGCCAAGTGTGAGCGCGCACACTTACCCCGCCAGCAAGTGACGCATTCAGCAACACCTAACCACATCTCGGTGGCTGTGCGCACTTCAAACCAATTTTTTTAGGGAGTGTAGTGTGCGGCTTCACTGCCAAGTGTGAGCGCGCACACTTACCCCGCCAGCAAGTGACGCATTCAGCAACACCTAACCACATCTCGGTGGCTGTGCGCACTTCAAACTAATTTTTTTAGGGAGTGTAGTGTGCGGCTTCACTGCCAAGTGTGAGCGCGCACACTTACCCCGCCAGCAAGTGACGCATTCAGCAACACCTAACCACATCTCGGTGGCTGTGCGCACTTCAAACTAATTTTTTTAGGGAGTGTAGTGTGCGGCTTCACTGCCAAGTGTGAGCGCGCACACTTACCCCGCCAGCAAGTGACTCATTCAGCAACACCTAACCACATCTCGGTGGCTGTGCGCACTTCAAACCAATTTTTTTAGGGAGTGTAGTGTGCGGCTTCACTGCCAAGTGTGAGCGCGCACACTTACCCCGCCAGCAAGTGACGCATTCAGCAACACCTAACCACATCTCGGTGGCTGTGCGCACTTCAAACCAATTTTTTTAGGGAGTGTAGTGTGCGGCTTCACTGCCAAGTGTGAGCGCGCACACTTACCCCGCCAGCAAGTGACGCATTCAGCAACACCTAACCACATCTCGGTGGCTGTGCGCACTTCAAACCAATTATTTTAGGGAGTGTAGTGTGCGGCTTCACTGCCAAGTGTGAGCGCGCACACTTACCCCGCCAGCAAGTGACGCATTCAGCAACACCTAACCACATCTCGGTGGCTGTGCGCACTTCAAACCAATTTTTTTAGGGAGTGTAGTGTGCGGCTTCACTGCCAAGTGTGAGCGCGCACACTTACCCCGCCAGCAAGTGACGCATACAGCAACACCTAACTCCAACTCGGTGACTGTGCATTCGTCAACAATGTCTCAAAAAAAAACAATTAACAAAAAGGATGTTGCAAAGGGACAGGGACGAGGTCGTGGCCGCAGCAGTCTTGCCCAAGAAGGCACTGGTACAAGTACACAGCCTAGGATTGATAGAACGTCCTTTTTTCTACCTAGAAATCCCAGTACTCAAAGAAAACGTGTGTTGAGGCCGGATGAGCATGACAAGATAACATCTTGGATGGCTCAGACGCCCTCGACCACTGGTTCTTGCAGTACGCAATCATCCGTGGCAAGACATTCTAGTGTCGCTACAGACAATGCAGCGCCATCCAATCCTCAAAGTCTTCATATTGCCTCAACCCATCGGCAGCCAGAGGAAAATTTGGATATGGACCTTGGTCACTCGGATGACTTATTCGGTTCTTATCAAGGGGTTTCTTTGTCACTGCCTGACGAGATACTTGAAGTAGACGAAATGTCTACTCATGGCCAAAGTTTGGAAGTACCGCGTCCTGAAGAAAGACACTTTCACGAAATGCAAACAGTATCTCAGGAGGTGGATGATGATGAGGATGATGAGACACACATCTCATCTGGCCAGCCTGCTCAGTCAGTTTATCCAGAATCCTTTGAACTGGAAGGGGTGGATGATGACACCACAGATCCTACCTGGATTGCTGAATTGCATAGCCAAGAGAGCAGCCAGGAGGACGAAAGTGGCTATGTACCACTGGCAAAATCACAAAGGCGTACTGTCTCCAGAACACAAACTGTGAGAACAGTTGCCCAAATAGCGTCAACTGTGGCACAAACTGTGCCAACTGTTGCACAAACTGCAAACACTGTTGCCCAAAATGTGTCCACAGTTGGTGTTGAACAGAGTCATCCTCCTCTTCCTCCAATTAAAAATAAAGGACGAACAGCCAGTGTGTGGCAATTTTTTAAGGATAGCCCAACACACCAAATATGGTTATCTGTAAGATGTGCCAGGTAAGGCTTAGCAGAGGCACGGTAAAAGGAAACCAGAGCACCAGCAGTATGCGCAAGCATATGTCTCTTAAGCACCCAATTCAGTGGGCACCCTATCAGGGTTCAAAATCAGTGCCTTCTGATCCAAACACTTCCAGGCCACCTCAGATCCATCCTTCACCAGCAAGTGTTCAGGCTTCAGCTCCTGCTCAAGCGTACTCCTCCCAAGGTGCTTTACAAGACAGACATGACAGTAGTCAATCCTCTTGTCAGTCTGGTCCAAACGTGCAGTTGTCTGTGCCACAGCTGTATGAAAGACAGCGGAAGTTCCAACCGACACACCCATATTCCCAAAAAGTGACTGCGAAAATAGCCAAGTTGTTAGCTGTGGAAATGCTGCCGTTTAGGCTTGTGGGTACAGAGTCTTTTCGGGAGTTGATGGCTGAGGCAGCACCACGATACTCTGTACCCAGCCGCTACTTTTTCTCACGTAGTGCCGTTCCCGCCTTACACCAGCACGTGGTTAACAACTTAAAACGTGCTTTAACAAATGCTGTCACCGCAAAAGTCCACCTAACAACGGACACGTGGACAAGTAGTTGTGGACAGGGCAGATACATTTCACTAACGGCTCACTGGATCAACCTGGTGGAGAGTGTCCCAACTTCTAAAACTGTACCATCTGACATACTACCAACTCCACGAATAGCGGGCCCAACATCATTCCGGGTGTCTGCCTCCTCATATATGTCCAGTGCCCAATCGGCTTCTGCCACTTCCTTGTCCACTGCTGAGCCTCACGCACCATCACGTCCGAGTTGGGAGCTTTGCAGTACTGCTTCTGCAAGGCGACAACAGGCTCTTCTGAAGCTTATCTGCCTAGGTGACACACGTCACACTGCAACAGAGTTGTGGAAAGGTCTCAAGCAACAGACCGATGAGTGGCTGGCCCCACTGGAACTACAACCAGGTCTAGTTGTGAGCGATAATGGTGCAAACCTTGTGGCGGCAATAAAGCACGGTAAACTTGTACATGTGCCTTGCATGGCTCACGTCCTGAACCTGGTAGTTCAGAAATTCCTCAAAATATACCCAGAGTTATCTGAGCTACTGGATAAGGTGAGGCGAATTTGCGCCCACTTTAGACATTCGTCCACAGCAGCTGCAAGTCTTTCAGCCCTTCAAATCCAATTTAACTTGCCGAAACACAGGCTAATTTGCGACATGCCTACGCGATGGAACTCCACCTTCCATATGCTGGCAAGGTTTAATGAGCAGCAGAAGGCAATAGCGGAATTTCAGCTGCAACATGCCCGTCAACCTGGAAGTCATACCACACACATCAGTACTTTCGAGTGGGTCTGGATCGCTGACCTTTGCGAGTTGCTGGATAACTTCGAATACTGTACCAAACTTGTCAGTGGGGATCAGTCGATTATAAGTCTCACCATCCCCATGCTCTGCCTGCTCCAAGAATCCCTAATGAATCTCAAAACAGATGCTTTGAGAGCACAGCGGATGGCTATGGAGCCAGAATTGAACATCGCTGATCCTAGCCACCCAAGCCAATATCAGCAGGCTACATTGGTTCAGGAAGATGGTGATGAGGGTGATGATGAAGAAGATTTATTTTTCTCTGGTACTGATGTGAACCCTGATGGGACTCCCAACCCTACGTTTATGTCGGTACAGCATGGGTGGGCTGAAGAGGAGGAGGCGGACACCGATTTAGAGGCCACGACGCGTAGTGATCTTCATTCTGTTGTAACCGAGGAGATGAGTCTTTGCAGCTTAGCACACATGGCTGAAGTAATGTGTCAATGTGTCTCCAAAGATCCACGCGTCATACACATCTATGACAGCGACCTCTACTGGTTGTCAACGTTTTTGGACCCATGGTACAAAGACAAATTTCAGTCGCTGCTGTCGCACTCATCCAGGGGCTTAACGATGGATCATGTAAAGAGGGTTCTTCTTGATATTTTGCTGGCAATATCACCGTCTGAATCCGCTATACATCGAAGAACCAGCTCTTTCCAACAGCAGCCTTTGGTTGGGACACAAACGCCATCAATGACAAGAAGAGGTGGGGGTAAGATGTCCGCCAACTGGGCGATGTTCAACAGACCTTCCAATCAAGAACGGAATTTGCCTACGGTGACCTTGAGTAGGAGACAACAATTGTCCAACATGGTGCAGCAGTATCTCAGTGACAGTACCAGCTTCCTAACCGACCCTTCTGTACCCTTTAATTACTGGGTTTCCAAGCTGCACACTTGGACTGAGCTGTCATTGTATGCCTTGGAGGTGCTGGCATGCCCAGCTGCTAGTGTGACATCAGAGCGTGTTTTCAGTGCCGCTGGGGGTATAGTCACTGATAGAAGGTCCCGCCTCACCACAGAAAATGCCGACAGGCTCACTCTAATTAAATTCAACAAGGATTGGATATCATCACAGTTCCTAAGCCCTCCTGACGACAGTACACAATCCTAGATTAACCTAATCATAATTTATATGATTGGGATATTGCGCTGTTAACAATATGCCCATTTTGGACAGGAATAAATGACATGTCCCTTAGCTCTGTTGATTTCATTAGGCACCCAGTCCAAGCAATAATATGCTATGGGCCAAGCGCCCTGCTTTATGTAAAAAAATACTTTATTAAGCCCTTTGGGCTAATTATTTGAGGCACCAAGCCTAGGCCTGCATAGTTGGCCTTGCTTGTTCTATGCTCCTAGTCCAAGCAATAATATGCTATGGGCCAAGCGCCCTGCTTTATTTAAAAATAGACTTTATTAAGCCCTTTGGGCTAATTTTTTGAGCCACCCAGGCTAACAAGCTTATCATGGTTTGGGAGACACCCTGGCTAACAAGCTTTTCATGGCCCTTAGGCCTGCATTAATACCAAAAATGGGAAACAGCCCCTTGGGCTAATTTTTTGAGCCACCCAGGCTAACCAGCTTATCATGGTTTGGAAGACACCCTGGCTAACAAGCTTTTCATGGCCCTTAGGCCTGCATTATTACCAAAAATGGGAAACAGCCCCTTGGGCTAATTTTTTGAGCCACCCAGGCTAACAAGCTTATCATGGTTTGGGAGACACCCTGGCTAACAAGCTTTTTATGGCCCTTAGGCCTACATTTATACCAAAAATGGGAAACAGCCCCTTGGGCTAATTTTTTGAGCCACCCAGGCTAACAAGCTTATCATGGTTTGGGAGACACCCTGGCTAACAAGCTTTTTATGGCCCTTAGGCCTACATTTATACCAAAAATGGGAAACAGCCCCTTGGTAGTGATGGGCGAATCCTAAATTACTCGGAATCGCTTGACTCTAGCGAGTCCGAGCCCAGGACTCGCTACTCGTTGCGAGTCTAGCGAGTCCAATGTTAATGAATGGGGAAGCGAGTAATAGCGAGTAGTGTGAGATTTACAAATCGCAGATGTGTCTCGGAAGCTTCAGCCTGAAGCAATCCTAGTTTTGTCATTTATTTGCATTGCTAGTTTACTTTGTAAGTAATCGCTGACTCGCACAGATAAGATCCTGTCTTCTCTGTGTTCTGGCTGCCCCAGCTCCAGGGTCCTAGAGCCTGCCTGCTGCCTGATGTAGCAGAGCTGAGATTGTTCTCAGTCTGCTCATTCCCTGTGTACAGACATGAATGTCTGTGCACAGAGATGATGTAGCAGAGCTGAGATTGTTCTCAGTCTGCTCATTCCCTGTGTACAGACATGAATGTCTGTGCACAGAGATGATGTAGCAGAGCTGAGATTGTTCTCAGTCTGCTTATTCCCTGTGCATAGACATCTATATTTATGCACAGGGGATGTAGCAGAGAGGACATCGCGTTTTGGACTGCGTCGGACGGAAGAGGATTTTTTTAATTAAAGATGGAGTCCCTAATGGCTTTTTTTTTTATTTCTAATAAAAAATTTTCCTTGTGTTGTGTTTTTTTTAAAACAATTTAATAGAAATTCATGGCGGTCATGTCTAATATTGGCGTGACCGCCATAAATTTCGGGCTTAGGGCCAGCTGATAATACAAAGCTGGCCCTAACCTCTTTATTACCCAGCGTGCCATCGCTACCAGGGCCGCTGGAAGAGCGGGGTTCAGCGCCAGAGGATGGCGCTTCAATGAACGCGCCATCTTCTGGGGCGGCTGCGGGCTGCAATTTGCAGCGGGGGGTGCCCAGAAAGCTTGGGCATCCCTGCGCTGCGGATTCCAGCCCCCAGCTGCTTAGCTGTACCTGGCTAGACATAGAAATTGCGCGGAGCCCCACGCATTTTTTTTTAATTATTTCATGAAATTCTGAGATTCTGACTCTGAGACTCTGAGACTCTGACTCTGAAATTCATGAAATAATTAAAAAAAAATGCGTGGGGCTCCGCGCAATTTCTATGTCTAGCCAGGTACAGCTAAGCAGCTGGGGGCTGGAATCCGCAGCGCAGGGATGCCCAAGCTTTCTGGGCACCCCCCGCTGCAAATTGCAGCCCGCAGCCGCCCCAGAAGATGGCGCGTTCATTGAAGCGCCATCCTCTGGCGCTGAACCCCGCTCTTCCAGCGGCCCTGGTAGCGGTGGCACGCTGGGTAATAAAGAGGTTAGGGCCAGCTTTGTATTATCAGCTGGCCCTAAGCCCGAAATTTATGGCGGTCACGCCAATATTAGACATGACCACCATGAATTTCTATTAAATTGTTTTAAAAAAAACACAACACAAGGAAAATTTTTTATTAGAAATAAAAAAAAAAGCCATTAGGGACTCCATCTTTAATTAAAAAAATCCTCTTCCGTCCGACGCAGTCCAAAACGCGATGTCCTCTCTGCTACATCCCCTGTACATAAATATAGATGTCTATGCACAGGGAATAAGCAGACTGAGAACAATCTCAGCTCTGCTACATCATCTCTGTGCACAGACATTCATGTCTGTACACAGGGAATGAGCAGACTGAGAACAATCTCAGCACTGCTACATCATCTCTGTGCACAGACATTCATGTCTGTACACAGGGAATGAGCAGACTGAGAACAATCTCAGCACTGCTACATAATGTCTGTGAGCAGGCGGGCTCTAGGACCCTGGAGCTGCACAGAGAAGACAGCTGGACTCGGCTCGCAAAGAAACAGCAGTTATCTGCGAGTTTCCCTGCTATCACTGGCACAGTAGCCAGTGATTACTCGCGAGTCTAATGCAAACAATGGCAATCCTAGTTTTGTCAGCGTTTCTGACAAAACTAGGATTGATATTGATTTGCATTGGACTCGTGCGAGTAATCACTGGGAAACTCGCAGAGTACCGAGTCCTGCGAGTCCCTTACTACTCGCCGAGTAACGAGTCCTAGCGAGTAGATTCGCCCATCCCTACCCCTTGGGCTAATTTTTTGAGCCACACAGGCTAACAAGCTTATCATGGTTTGGGAGACACCCTGGCTAACAAGCTTTTTATGGCCCTTAGGCCTACATTTATACAAAAAAAATGGCAAACAGCCCTTGGGCTAATTTTTTGAGCCACACAGGCTAACAAGCTTATCATGGTTTGGGAGACACCCTGGCTAACAAGCTTTTTATGGCCCTTAGGCCTACATTTATACAAAAAATGGCAAACAGCCCCTTGGGCTAATTTTTTGAGCCACACAGGCTAACAAGCTTATCATGGTTTGGGAGACACCCTGGCTAACAAGCTTTTTATGGCCCTTAGGCCTACATTTATACAAAAAATGGCAAACAGCCCCTTGGGCTAATTTTTTGAGCCACACAGGCTAACAAGCTTATCATGGTTTGGGAGACACCCTGGCTAACAAGCTTTTCATGGCCCTTAGGCCTACATTTATACCAAAAATGGCAAACAGCCCCTTGGGCTAATTTTTCGAGGCACCAATCCTATGCCTGCATCGTGGGCGTTGCTTGGACTATCATCCTGCTGGAGCCTGGTGAAGGGTCCCACTGTACGCTCCATACAAAACGCGTAGACGCGATGTGTAGCATGTAGACGTCCCAGCCTCTCACATGTGTGTTCATAGTCTTGTTGCCATAGCGAGGCATAAAGTAACCCCCCAAACACAGGCACTGTTTGTCAGCAACAGTTGTATGTGGAGTCATGATTTCACACTTAGTAACCAAGGTGACTTCATGCGCCATGCGGGCCGTAAAGTTCTTGGCTAATGATGCTCTCTCCCCTGTCCCCCACGCCAAATGTCTCGGGGTAATCCTTGACTCCTCCCTCTCCTTCAAGCCCCACCTGTAGTCCCTAACCAAGTCCCTGTGACTCCAACTCAAAAATATTTAACCAATTCGGTCGTTCCTCAATCCTGACACTGCTGAAACACTCATAAATGCCCTCATCATCTCCCGCCTTGACTACTGCAACCTCCTTCGCATAGGTCTCCCTGCCAACTCTATTGCACCTCTCCAATCTATACTAAACTCTGCTGCCCGACTAATCCATCTGTCCTCACGCTACTCCCCTGCCTACCCCCTCTGCCAAGCCCTTCACTGGCCCCTCCGCCCCACAGAGAGCTCACTTTAAAACACTGACCATTACATTCAAAGCCTTACACAACCGATCCCCACCATACATCTCCGACATGATCTCCCGATACCATCCCTCACGCAACCTGCGTTCATCCCAAGAACTTGTCCTACAGTCCACCCTCATCTCCTCTTCCCACAACCGCATACAGGATTTCTCCCGGTCATCCGCCATGCTCTGGAACTCCCTGCCCCACCTCATCAGTCAGTCGCCTACCCTGTGAACCTTCAAGAGACACCTAAAGACTCACCTCTTCCGACAGGCCTACAACCTGCCATGAGACCCCGCTACACGCCCCACGACCGACACCTTCCCCACCCTATTGTATCCCCACCCACCCCTCGTAGAATGTGAGCCCACGCGTACAGGGTCCTCTACTCTTGTACCTGTATGACCTTATTGTCTTTGTTTATTGTACTTGTCCTTGTCTACCTTTTCCTCATGTAAAGCGCCATGGAACCTATCGGCGCTATATAAATAAATAATAATTATAATAATTATGATGACTTGAAGCCCACCCACAAAAAAAACTACACATTCATTCCTTGAAAAAAGACAGACACAAAGCTGTTTTTTAAAACTATGTTTCAAAAAAAAATGGCAGAACTGGTTGGACATTCCCAAAAATACAACCTCTTAAAATTAAAGTAGTAACCAACAAATGGAGCCCTACAGGTCCTGGTAGGTGGGCTGTGCGTCTTCTAAAAGGTCAAGGGCCCCACGTATGGCCTGGCCGAACCCTTCAGGGTGGATCCTCTCCACAGGTGTAGGGAACGGTGGTAGGTCCCTGTTAGCTGGCCACTGGGAGTGAGGCAAAGGCGGTATAGCCCTGTGGGGTGGCACATGGCTGTCCCATGTTGTGGCCCTGCCCAGCCTGTTAGAGGACGATATTTTCCACCCATCCAAATATTGGAAAACATCACCTGGGTCATTAGTGGGCTGACAGGCTTCAAGCACTATCTGTAATGCTGACCTTGCCCGCAGTAGCCTGTCAAATGGAATATTATCCATGAATGGTATAATACTGCGGGCAAAGTCAGCATTACTCTGATGAACACTTAAATGAGGTGACCCCGGGATCGGACCATAAGCTGGGCCTGCCGCTGGTGGTGGCGGTGGTGGTGCTGGCCCTGCCGCTGGTGGCGGCGGTGGTGCTGCTGGCCCTGCCGCTGGTGGCGGTGGTGGTGGTGGTGGCGGCGACGGCGGTGGTGGTGTTGATGGCCCTGCCGCTGGTGGCGGCGGTGGTGGTGCTGGCCCGGCCGCTGGTGGCGGCGGTGGTGGTGCTGGCCCTGGCGCTGCTGGCGGCGATGGTGGTGGTGGCGGCGCGACGGCGGTGGTGGTGGTGGCGGCGGCCGTGGTGGCGGTGGTCGGTTTTCTCCACGCCGCCTTCCGTTTGGCGGTGGAGGGTTAACAGCACGCCGCCCTCTGTAGTAAGCTTCTCTGTGGGTAAAGTAAAAAATTTGGTGAATGCATTGCATTTGGAAACAAAAACATAGGTCAAACATTAAGTTGCACGCTTTTTAGACTCTGTGTATCTGTGTATTCTTAATCAGATATTTGTTATTATTATGAAATAATAACCAACTGTACATAACATAAAGGAATACGTGACTTTCTTTGCTAATTCCATACTAATACATAATTTTTCCCCCCCTGATTACCACCCACCCCCCCCCATCCCATCTAATCTTGACGATCAATAACACCAATGGTTCACATGAAAAAAAAAGTCCCCCTGACTTCACTTTTAACTTGACATACTTAATTAACAAAACTTTTAGCTTATATCATCTATATAAAGCAGGGAAGGGGTTGAAAGGTATACAATATATATATATAATCTATTTATATAATCGGGAGTTTGAAATTCCGGCACTGTAGCCGAATCCCAAACTCCTTAGCGTCACTGCGAGCGGAGACGCGTATGCGCCTTCGCGAGCCGCAGACGCTTAACTCACACAGCCGCTATAGCGTTTTCTCGAGCGGCCTCGCGCCCTCCGCTCACAGCAAGACCTGCGCCCCTCACAGCGCCCCATCCGCCCCGGCATGCTGGCATTTGTACTTCCCCCATCTGTGCACCCACAGGTCTTAGCAGATCACTGATGCTGACAGCGGGGGGGGACAACACAGACAATCAAATCAGGAGGAGGTCAGTGTCAGGAGGAGATGACAGCCGCCCGCCGGGGCCTGTGACACTGCAGAGGTCACAGCGGGGCTGTGTGTGCGGACAACGGGGAGGCCGGGGGCTACGGACGTACCGAACACGTCCTCTTCTCCTGGAGATGTGCCGCGGGTCCGCGCTCGCAGCGTATCTGACGCAGGAGCCGCGCTCACCCCGCCCACACCACGCCCTCTGCCAAACAACCCACACCTCTCACTAACCTCCTGCAGCTAACCACACCCCATGTTTACCTTTGCCATGATGTCATTCAGCTGCGGCCGCTATCTTTAATAAGGTCAGTAATGATGGCAGTAATCGGATCTCTGCTCCCTCTAGCACGCCCCAACACTGTAGCACCATCTATTAACCCTATTCTCATCACCTATATACTCTGCTACCCACTGAGCCGCCTGTATACTCTGCTACCCACAGACCCGCCTGTATACTCTGCTACCCACAGAGCCGTCTTTATACTCTGCTACCTCAGACCCGCCTGTATACTCTGCTACCCACAGAGCCGCCTGTATACTCTGCTACCTCAGACCCGCCTGTATACTCTGCTACCCACAGACCCGCCTGTATACTCTGCTACCCACAGAGCCGCCTGTATACTCTGCTACCTCAGACCCGCCTGTATACTCTGCTACCCACAGACCCGCCTGTATACTCTGCTACCCACAGAGCCGTCTTTATACTCTGCTACCTCAGACCCGCCTGTATACTCTGCTACCCACAGAGCCGTCTTTATACTCTGCTACCTCAGACCCGCCTGTATACTCTGCTACCCACAGAGCCGTCTTTATACTCTGCTACCTCAGACCCGCCTGTATACTCTGCTACCCACAGAGCCGCCTGTATACTCTGCTACCTCAGACCCGCCTGTATACTCTGCTACCCACAGACCCGCCTGTATACTCTGCTACCCACAGAGCCGCCTGTATACTCTGCTACCTCAGACCCACCTGTATACTCTGCTACCCACAGACCCGCCTGTATACTCTGCTACCCACAGAGCCGTCTTTATACTCTGCTACCTCAGACCCGCCTGTATACTCTGCTACCCACAGAGCCGTCTTTATACTCTGCTACCTCAGACCCGCCTGTATACTCTGCTACCCACAGACCCGCCTGTATACTCTGCTACCTCAGACCCGCCTGTATACTCTGCTACCCACAGACCCGCCTGTATACTCTGCTACCCACAGAGCCGTCTTTATACTCTGCTACCTCAGACCCGCCTGTATACTCTGCTACCTCAGACCCGCCTGTATACTCTGCTACCCACAGAGCCACGTGTATACTCTGCTACCCACAGAGCCGAATTGGAACCTAATGTATATATTAATAAATAATACTAAATGTACACAACAGTGCTGCAGACACATACCTTGGCATACGGGCCACCGGGTGAAGGAAGGACAGCCGGTCGTAAAAATGGTAGTGGTTCAGCAATGGAGCGGCTCCCGGTTCTCTCTCTGAGTACTGCCGGTACTGCTTCCTATGCTGGTCCCGGCAGCTCCTCCACCGTTTTTTAAGATGGTCAACTGTGAAATGATTTCAAACCGGGTTTAGAGATGTGTAATATTTGAAACAACAAAAGTATGTGTACAAATGAACAATAACATTTTATTCATTTTGTGTGTGTAATGTGTATACAAGGCACAGTGACACGACAGTGTGGAACATCATCAACAGCATTACGGACATTGAGCTCACGTGGCCACAATCACAAATGAGGCAGAACACATGTCAACGCATAGAGAATGTAATAGTGCGGGCACCAGACTCTGGTCATTAGTGGTATTTATATACACCCAACCCCTTGGCCGAAAGAGCCAGGAGGATCAGACCTTAAACTAAGTGTACTGTTGTGACCCCATCCAAATATAGGCAACTATGCGGTGGAGCATGATAACACATTCAGGGTCCTGTATACCCTGCTATGGGGGCCCTGTATTCCCACTGCTGGGGGCCCTGTAAACCCACTGGGCCACTGTCTACCCACTGCTGGGGGCCCTGTATACCCACTGCTGGGGGGGCCTGTACACACACTGAGGGCCCTGTATACAGGGACTGACTGGCACCCTACAGTTTGGGTCGCAACCCTCCCTCACCGGCCCGACACAGGTGAGGACGGGGGGTGGGGGGGGGGGGTGATGACTGGCGGCCGACTCACAGTCACCGCAGCTCCCGCATTCTCCTATGGCTCGCTCCCAGCCGCAGCCTCACGCTCCTCACAGCCGCTCGCTAACAGTCGCAGCCGCACGCCACTCACAGACGCTCACTCCCGGACGCAGCCGCGTGCTGATGACGTCATCGCGCGGCCAGGAGCTTCCGTTTCCGCCTGCTGCTTCAGGGACATGCGGATTATTCATGCTCCTGCAGCCGCATGACCCGTGGCACCTGGGCCAGTCCGCCCCTGCCTGTATACCACAATATGGGGGCATGTATACCCATCTGGGGGCCTGTATACTCTGCAGGGGGAGGTGTATACTCTGATGGGGGGCTGTCTACCAGTGATAGCCGCTGTATACCAGGATGGCGGTCAATATGTTTTCACAGTTTTTGGGGGCAAAAATAGGGGGGTCGGCTTATACACGGGTCGGCTTATACACGAGTATATATACAGTAAATGCAATATATAACGTGTGAACTCATTTAACTTACTTAGATTGCTCTGTTCCTCATGGTCACTCCGATGGAACGCAGGGAACATCTCTTGGGCGATCTCTCTCCAGGCTGTATTAATTTGGGTCGTATCCCCATAGTCAGGATCTGTAGGGAGCCATAGAAATGGACGAGCCTCCACAAGTGCAATAAGACGCAGTGTGTTCACCGTGCCACGGCCTGCTGCCATGATTGCAATGATGAATGGATTGCTCTGTGTGTGCGCCTGTCAGCGCGACTCGTTTCCTGTTTCCTTAAAGCATGGTGTGTGCTGGAGAATCGCTTCCCTCGCATCATCGGCTCCAAGCCTCAAAATAAGAGAAAAACCAGCGAGTTTGGACTCGCACACTTTCAGAGACACATCAGCGAGTTGTAAATGTCATTATTCGCTATTACTCGGTTCCCTATTCATTAACATTGGACTCGCTGGACTCGCAACGAGTCCCGAGTCCTTGACTCGGACTCGTTGGGGTCTTGCGATTCCGAGTCTTTTAGGACTCTCCCATCTCTAAGTATCAGCACTAAGATGCTAAATTAGTGCAGACAAGAGTTGGTTTTTAGCACGAGTCTTTTGGCGTATCCTAATTTACGCTGCAACCTACAGTAGCAGCACTAAGATGCTAAATGAGTGCAGACAAGAGTTGGTTTTTAACACGAGTCTTTTGGCGTATCCTAATTTGAGCTAAAACCTACTCCTGCCTATAGTGAGCTAAATTAATCCCTAAAAGCAGTGTTTTGGGATGGATGGATGAGATTTGCACACCAGCCCCAGATGTGATGCAGGCTGGTATACTGGCAAAACAAAGTTTGCTCTATACCCTGCCTCCCTGCCTACCTGTATACAGCTCTATTAGTCCTCATAAGGACTGTTGTGGTAATTAGACTGGCAGCTCTGTGCCTACACTAGCTGAAAGGCCACAAATCTGTCCCTCAATTAGCAGCAGCTCTCCCTACACTTACTGTCTAATGGAGCAGAATTACGAGCACAGCGCGGTCAGGTCTTATAAAGACCTGATGACGCTGTGCTGCCAGACAATCACTGTAATGCCACAACCAACAGTGTCTGTCAGCCAATCCCTGCATGCGGGCTGGCTCTGAAAAGAGCGCCAACATGCAGGGAGGTGGACACCGAGCATAGCAAGAGTATCGCGAGATTACTCGGTACTCGCCGAGTACCGAGATATTCGTGGGAGTACCGAGTAGTGACAAGCATACTCGCTCATCTCTAATGCTTAACTTAATATTTTGTTGCATAACCTTTTGATGCAATCAAACGATTCCTGTAAATGTCAATGAAACTTCTGTATCTCTCAGAAGGTATTTTGCCCACTCCTCAAGAGCAAACTGCTCCAGTTGTCTGGTGTTTGAAGGTTGCTTTTTGCAGACGGCATGTTTCAGCTCTTTCCAAAGATGCTCAATAGGATTTAAGTCAGGGCTCATAGAAGGCCACTTCAGAATAGTCTAATGTTTTCCTATTAGCCATTCTTGGGTGTTTTTAGCTGTGTGTTTTGGGTCATTATCCTGTTGCAAGACCCATGAGCTGTGACTGAGACCAAGCTTTCTGACACTGGACAGCACATTTCTCTCTAGAATCCCTTGATAGTCTTGAGATTTCATTGTACCCTGCACAGATTCAAGACACCCTGTGCCAGGTGCAGCAAAGCAGCCCCAGAACATAACAGAGCTTCTTCCATGTTCCACAGCAGGGATAGTGTTCCTTACTTGATAATCTTCATTTTTCAATCTGTGAACATAGAGCTGATGTGCCCTGCCAAAAAGTTCAATTTTTGTCTCATCTGTATAGCACATTTTCCCAGATGCTTTGTGGCTTGTCAACATGTAGTTTAGCAAATTCCAGTCTGGCTTTTTTATGATTTTCTTTTAACAATGGTGACCTCCTTGGTCGTCTTCCGTGAAGTCCACTTTGGCTCAAACAATGTCGGATGGTGCGATCTGACACTGATGTTCTTTGAGCTTTAAGTTCACCTTTATTCTCTTTACAAGTTTTTCTGAGCACTTTTGTTACTAGGGATGGGCGAATCTACTCGCTAGGACTCGTTACTCGGCGAGTAGTAAGGGACTCGCAGGACTCGGTACTCTGCGAGTTTCCCAGCGATTACTCGCACAGCAACGAGTCCAATGCAAATCAATGGCAATCCTAGTTTTGTCAGAGACTCTAGAAATGTTGCCTTTCCGGCTGGTGGAGACGGAAGCATTCCGCGACCTGAGGGCGGCTGCTGTCCCACGTTATTCGGTCCCCAGCCGCCACTATTTCTCCAGATGTGCCGTCCCCGCATTGCATAACCACGTGTCCAACAGCATCACACGTGCCCTGAACAACGCTGTTTCAGCCAAAGTCCACCTAACCACAGACACGTGGACAAGTGCTTGTGGGCAAGGCCGCTACATCACCTTGACAAAACACTGGGTTAATATTGTGGAGGCTGGGACACAGTCTGAGCGAGGGACGGAACAAGTCCTTCCCACAGCAAGGATAGCAGGCCCTACCTCTGTCAGGGTTTCACCAACACTCTACAGCTCCGGAATGTCATGCTCTTCAGCCTCCTCCTCCTCCTCCTGCGCATCCTCATCCACTGTACCCTCCACACCAGTCCCAAGCTGGAAGCACTGCAGCACTGCCTCTGCGAAGCAGCAACAGGCTGTGCTGAAGCTAGTCTGCATAGGTGACAAACCCCACAATGCACAAGAGGTGTGGACAGCTCTGAAACAGCGGGCAGATCACTGGCTCACACCTCTGAACCTAAAGCCAGGAAAGGTCGTGTGTGACAATGTCCGGAACCTGGTGGCAGCTTTGAGGCGAGGCCAGCTGATGCATGTTTCATGCGTGGGCCATGTGCTCAACCTGGTGGTTCAGAGGTTTCTAAAGTCATACCCAGAGCTGTCTGAACAGCTGGTAAAAGTTCGCCGTCTGCCTGCACATTTTCGCAAGTCACCTGCTGCTTCAGCCGGCCTTGCCGGCTTTCAGCGCCGTTTGCGTCTTCCGGCCCACAGACTGGTGTGTGATGTCCCCACGCGTTGGAATTCAACTCTGCACATGTTGGTCAGGATATGTGAGCAGAAGAGGGCAGTTGTGGACTACCTGCATCACCTAAGCCGTCGGGAAATGGGTCAAACTCCACACATAACACTTGAGGAGTGGAGATGGATGTCCGACCTATGTACCGTCCTCCAAAACTTTGAGGACTCCACCAAGATGGTGTGCGGCGATGACGCCATTATTAGCGTCACCATACCACTACTCTGACTTCTAAAACGGTCTCTGCTGAAAAACAAAGAGGATGCATTGCAGGCCGAGCGCGATGACTTGGAGCAAGAAACAGTAGTGCCCTACATCTCTCAGGGTTTCACCGACACTCTACAGCTCCGGAATGTCATGCTCTTCAGCCTCCTCCTCCTCCTCCTGCGCATCCTCATCCACTGTACCCTCCACACCAGTCCCAAGCTGGAAGCACTGCAGCACTGCCTCTGCGAAGCTGCAACAGGCTGTGCTGAAGCTAGTCTGCATAGGTGACAAACCCCACAATGCACAAGAGGTGTGGACAGCTCTGAAACAGCAGGCAGATCACTGGCTCACACCTCTGAACCTAAAGCCAGGAAAGGTCGTGTGTGACAATGTCCGGAACCTGGTGGCAGCTTTGAGGCGAGGCCAGCTGACGCATGTTCCATGCGTGGGCCATGTGCTCAACCTGGTGGTTCAGAGGTTTCTAAAGTCATACCCAGAGCTGTCTGAACAGCTGGTAAAAGTTCGCCGTCTGCCTGCACATTTTCGCAAGTCACCTGCTGCTTCAGCCGGCCTTGCCGGCTTTCAGCACCGTTTGCGTCTTCCGGCCCACAGACTGGTGTGTGATGTCCCCACGCGTTGGAATTCAACTCTGCACATGTTGGTCAGGATATGTGAGCAGAAGAGGGCAGTTGTGGACTACCTGCATCACCTAAGCCGTCGGGAAATGGGTCAAACTCCAGACATAACACCTGAGGAGTGGAGATGGATGTCCGACCTATGTACCGTCCTCCAAAACCTTGAGGACTCCACCAAGATGGTGAGCGGCGATGACGCCATTATTAGCGTCACCATACCACTACTCTGCCTTCTAAAACGGTCTCTGCTGAAAAACAAAGAGGATGCATTGCAGGCCGAGCGCGATGACTTGGAGCAAGAAACAGTAGTGGGTGTGGGTGAAAACACACAGCCCAGCCTCATCTCATCACAACGTGCAGTGGAGGACTATGACGAGGAGGAGGAGGATGAAGACATGGAGCAACTCTCTGGCCAAATTGAGGATATGACATGCACACCAGTCATACCCTCGATTCTGCGTGGCTGGCCAGAGGACAGTGGAGATGAGGAGGAGGAGGACAGCATGTTCAGTCATCGTGTTGGTCTGGATACTAAAGTGATGGCTGTTAAGAGTCTGGCGCACATGGCTGACTTTATGGTAAGCTGCCTGGCTCGTGACCCTCGCGTTTACAACATCTTGGCCGACAATCAGTACTGGTTGGCAACACTGTTAGACCCACGCTACAAGGAGAACTTTATGTCTCTCATTCCTGAGGCGGAGAGGTCAGCCAAAATGCACCATTTCCAGAAGGCCATAGTCACGGAAGTAGGCAAATCATTCCCCTCACAAAACGCTAGCGGCATAGGTCAGGAATCGGTGGACAACCAAGGCGTACAGCCGAGAGGGGCACAAGTCCAATCCGCCAGAGGTAGGGGAACAGTCTTTACGATGTGGGACAGTTTTCTCAGCCCCTCACGTACCACAGCCCCTGAGGTGCGGGGTAGTGCCACAAGAAATGCTAAGTTTGGCGAGATGCTGAAGGAGTACCTTGCAGATCAAACAACTGTACTGCTAGATTCCTCTGTGCCTTACAATTATTGTGTCTCCAAGCTGGACACGTGGCATGAACTGGCTCTCTACGCCTTGGAAGTCCTGGCCTGCCCTGCCGCTAGCATTTTGTCAGAGCGTGTTTTCAGAGCCGCAGGTGGAATCATTACTGATAAACGCTGACAGGCTGACTCTGATCAAGATGAATAAGGGTTGGATTGGGCCAGACTTCACCACACCACCAACAAATGACAACTGAATTTTAATTTTGTTATGGGAATTTGCCATGTACCTCCACTCACCCATGGGTACACACTTCTGGACTTCCAAGTGTCCAAGTGTGGGATCAGTAATGTCCGTGGACGTGTACTCGGCCTGGTGGTAGGAAGGAGGATCAGGTTGGGAAATGTGCGGTGCAGTATCACGGCTACTGACACTTGACCGTGTGGAAGACAGGGTGTTTGTGGAGGTGCCAATCTGACTTGAAGCATTATCCGCTATCCAAGTAACAACCTGTTGACACTGGTGTTGGTTCAAGAGCGGTGTACTGCAGTGGGCCCCAAGAATTTGGGACAGGACGTGTTAGCGAGTAGATGTGCCCCTTTCTTGTTACGAAATTAGTGCTTGCACACGACCTCGGCCTCTGCCTGCACCACCATCACGTTCACTTCCTTGTTCCTTGCCAACGCCCTTGAGCATTTTGCTTGTATACAGCGACAACAGTCTGGTGACTGTAATGTTCACAGGAGATTAGGATTTTAGTCCCTAACCTGTATTAAGGTAGTAAGTACACCAGTCTTGTGACTGTAATAGTCACAGGAGAGTAGGATTTTAGTCCCTAACCTGTATTAAGGTAGTAAGTACACCAGTCTGGTGACTGTAATGGTCACAGGAGATTAGGATTTTAGTCCCTAACCTGTATCAAGGTAGTAAGTACACCAGTCTGGTGACTGTAATGGTCACAGGAGATTAGGATTTTAGTCCCTAACCTGAATTAAGGTAGTAAGTACACCAGTCTGGTGACTGTAGTGGTCACAGGAGATTAGGATTTTAGTCCCTAACCTGTATCAAGGTAGTAAATACACCAGTCTGGTGACTGTAATGGTCACAGGAGATTAGGATTTTAGTCCCTAACCTGTATTAAGGTAGTAAGTACACCAGTCTGGTGACTGTAATGGTCACAGGAGATTAGGATTTTAGTCCCTAACCTGTATCAAGGTAGTAAGTACACCAGTCTGGTGACTGTAATGGTCACAAGAGATTAGGATTTTAGTCCCTAAACTGTATTAAGGTAGTAAGTACACCAGTCTGGTGACTGTAATGGTCACAGGAGATTAGGATTTTAGTCCCTAACCTGTATTAAGGTAGTAAGTACACCAGTCTGGTGACTGTAATGGTCACAGGAGATTAGGATTTTAGTCCCTAACCTGTATCAAGGTAGTAAGTACACCAGTCTGGTGAATGTAATGGTCACAGGAGATTAGGATTTTAGTCCCTAACCTGTATCAAGGTAGTAAGTACACCAGTCTGGTGAATGTAATGGTCACAGGAGATTAGGATTTTAGTCCCTAACCTGTATTAAGGTAGTAAGTACACCAGTCTGGTGACTGTAATGGTCACAGGAGATTAGGATTTTAGTCCCTAACCTGTATCAAGGTAGTAAGTACACCAGTCTGGTGACTGTAATGGTCACAGGAGATTAGGATTTTAGTCCCTAACCTGTATTAAGGTAGTAAGTACACCAGTCTGGTGACTGTAATTGTCACAGGAGATTAGGATTTTAGTCCCTAACCTGTATTAAGGTAGTAAGTACACCAGTCTGGTGACTGTAATGGTCACAGGAGATTAGGATTTTAGTCCCTAACCTGTATCAAGGTAGTAAGTACACCAGTCTCGTGACTGTAATGGTCACAGGAGATTAGGATTTTAGTCCCTAACCTGTATTAAGGTATTAAGTACACCAGTCTGGTGACTGTAATGGTCACAGGAGATTAGGATTTTAGTCCCTAACCTGTATTAAGGTAGTAAGTACACCAGTCTGGTGACTGTAATGGTCACAGGAGATTAGGATTTTAGTCCCTAACCTGTATCAAGGTAGTAAGTACACCAGTCTGGTGACTGTAATGGTCACAGGAGATTAGGATTTTAGTCCCTAACCTGTATTAAGGTAGTAAGTACACCAGTCTGGTGACTGTAATGGTCACAGGAGATTAGGATTTTAGTCTCTAAACTGTATCAAGGTAGTAAGTACACCAGTCTGGTGACTGTAATGGTCACAGGAGATTAGGATTTTAGTCCCTAACCTGTATCAAGGTAGTAAGTACACCAGTCTGGTGAATGTAATGGTCACAGGAGATTAGGATTTTAGTCCCTAACCTGCATTTAGGTAGTAAGTACACCAGTCTGGTGACTGTAATGGTCACAGGAGATTAGGATTTTAGTCCCTAACCTGTATCAAGGTAGTAAGTACACCAGTCTGGTGACTGTAATAGTCACATGAGAGTAGGATTTTAGTCCCTAACCTGTATCAAGCTAGTAAGTACACGAGTCTGGTGAATGTAATGGTCACAGGAGAGTAGGATTTTAGTCCCTAACCTGTATCAAGGTAGTAAGTACACCAGTCTGGTGACTGTAATGGTCACAGGAGAGTAGGATTTTAGTCCCTAACCTGTATCAAGGTAGTAAGTACACCAGTCTGGTGACTGTAATGGTCACAGGAGAGTAGGATTTTAGTCCCTAACCTGTATTAAGGTAGTAAGTACACCAGTCTGGTGACTGTAATGGTCACAGGAGATTTGGATTTTAGTCCCTAACCTGGATCAAAGTAGTAAGTTCAACAGTCTGGTCAATGTTATGGTCACAGAAAAGCTTGGATTCCGATCTGTATCACCCTGCCTATATCCTAGATTAGTCCTGAGAAGGACTGTTGTGGTCAGCAGCAGTTTGCAGCCCTGCTCCGGATCTACCTATGAGGGCCGCAAATCTGTCCCTAAGCAGCAGCAGACACTCTCCCTACACTCACTGTCTGGATGCCTGTGTGCAGAGCACAGCGCGGCCGGGTCTTATAAAGGCTCGGTCACGCTGTGCAGGCCGGCCAATCACTGCAATGCCACAACTAACAGGGCTGTGGCATTGCAGTGGTCTGCCAGCCAATCCCTGCATGTGGGCTGGCTCTCAAAAGAGCGCCAACATGCAGAGATGATGACCACGAGCACAGCACGAGTATCGCGAGATTACTCGGTGCTCGCCGAGTAGCCCGAGTACAGTGATACTCGTGCGAGTACCGTGTAGTGGCGATCATGCTCGCTCATCACTAGAAACCAGTCCATACAGCGCTAGTCCATCCGTTGCAGGCTGTTTAAAGTATTTTTGCCACCAGCAGTCCTGTGGCTATGGTCCATTTTTAAAGATTAGAAAAAAGTTCAAAAGTCCAACAGGTAAAGTCTCTGTAGGCTTAAAAGTTCAAAGTTACACAAGAAACAAACACTCCGGGTGCCTCGGCATAGAAGTCCTAGGTACCGCAGGGGCCTCTAACGGGTCATAAGCGCTGTAGGCCTCCTGGCCCTGGGGTAACCTATTGGCCAAGATTTTGCTCTCCCTAGACAGCTCCTTACGCCAACTCCACTCACCCCACTTTCTGATGTTGTGTACCTGGTTTGGGTTGCTTTAGCCTACTCTTCATCTTTTCTGTACACTAACATTAATTACATATGTACATTTTAAACATTTACCGTATATACTCGTGTATAAGCCGACTTTTTCAGCCCAAAAATTGGGCTGAAAAGTCCCCCCTCGGCTTATACGCGAGTATATACATGTGTGTGCTGAGTGTGACGGGGACGGGGGCTCTGACTGGGGGCAGGAGGAGGCAGGAGGGGGCTACAGTGACACCGCGCGGTCACGTGGGCCCGGCTCATTGATATGCACGCATCCCCCTGTCCATCCCCGGCAAGGGGATGCAGTGCATATTCTAGGACACAGCCCCTGGCGGCCCCCGGCAGTGGTATACAGCCCCCCCGCCTAGTACCGGGCCCCCATGCTGCGGCACAGCATACAGTAGTTCATACATTACCATCTCTCCCTGCAGCGCGCGGCTCCTCCATGTCCCAGCCGGCATCTTCCTGTAGTGTCATGTGACTGGCGCGTCACATGACACTACAGCAACAAGCCGGGCGGGAGATGGAGGAAGCGCGCGCTGCAGGAGATGGTAATGTATGAACTACTGTATGCTGTGCCGCAGCATGGGAGCCCGGTACTAGGCGGGGGGGCTGTATACCACTGCCGGGGGCGCTGTATAAACCCCCGGGGGCCTGCTGTATAAACCCCCGGGGCCTGCTGTATAAACCCCCGGGGGCCTGCTGTATAAACCCCCGGGGGCCTGCTGATACCCCCGGGGGCCTGCTGATACCCCTGGGGGCCTGCTGATACCCCTGGGGCCTGCTGATACCCCTGGGGCCTGCTGAATACCCCTGGGGGCTGCTGTATACCCCTGGGGGCCTGCTGATACCCCTGGGGGCCTGTTGATACCCCTGGGGCCTGCTGATACCCCTGGGGCCTGCTGAATACCCTGGGGGCCTGCTTATACCCCTGGGGGCCTGCTGTATACCCCTGGGGGCCTGCTGATACCCCTGGGGGCCTGCTGATACCCATGGGGCCTGCTGTATACCCATGGGGGCCTGCTGTATACCCCTGGGGGCCTGCTTATACCCCTGGGGGCCTGCTGTATACCCCTGGGGCCTGCTGATACCCCTGGGGGCCTGCTGATACCCATGGGGCCTGCTGTATACCCATGGGGGCCTGCTGTATACCCCTGGGGGCCTGTTGATACCCTGGGGCCTGCTGATACCCCTGGTGCCTGCTGAATACCCCTGGGGGCCTGCTTATACGCCTGGGGGCCTGCTGATACCCCCGGGGGCCTGCTGATACCCCGGGGGCCTGCTGATACCCCCGGGGGCCTGCTGAATACCCCTGGGGGCCTGCTGTATACCCCTGGGGGCCTGCTGTATACCACTGGGGGGGCCTGTATACCTTACTGCTGGGGGTTGTATACCTGTGCTGGAGTCCACCCTCGGCTTATACGCGAGTCAATAAGTTTTCCCAGTTTTTGGGGGCAAAAGTAGGGGGGTCGGCTTATACACGGGTCGGCTTATACACGAGTATATACGGTACTTACATTCTTCTATGGTCACATTTTATTGCCTGTATCTTAGTGGTGTTTGACCCAAGTTACTACGTGTTTACCTACGTAAAACTGGTATTACAGTAGTGTGGAAGCCTGGTGTAGTGTGAACACTGTCTAATGACCCATATGTTGATCTGCGTAACACAGGTATGCCTGAGTTTTTCTGATTCTCACAGCGGGAACGACAGGTACACTGATTTCAGGGTCCCCTGGCTGTGCTACAACGGGTGGTTCTTCTGCTCTTGGTTCTCCTACTGGTTGTGCGAATGTCAACATTTGTATTAGATATGCACCTTCTATTTGGGGCCAGTCTGCGGGTACTTCTCCTATGAGTGTCTGGACTGTTTTTGGCTTCTCTTTTTCGGGTTCTGGACAAGGTACATATTCCTTTGGTTGTGGTGGTTGAAGGCACTTCTTTAAATGATCTCCGGACACTGTTGCTGTTGTTTCTCCATTGTCTTTGCTGATCAGACAGGTCTTCTGGTTATCAAAGTTGGATGGTAATACAGTGTATGGTTCAGATTCCCATTGATCATCTAATTTGTGGAGTCTCCTTTTCCTTTTCAAAACCAATTCACCTGGTGTTAAGGGTGTTCCTTGTGCGCTTTTGTTAAAGTTGGTTTCTTGTTTTTCTCTGGATTTTGCCAGACTTCTCTCAACACATTCCTGTATTTTCTTGTACTGCTCTGTTCTTCTGGTATCCCAATCTGCATCTGAGGTGTTTTCTTCAGGAACTACAATGCCCATTTTCAAAGTCTACTGGCAATTTTCCAGGTCTTGATCTCATGAGGTATGCAGGGGTACAATTTGTTGAGCTTACTGGGATGCTGTTGTAGATGTCAATAAGGTCTGGTAACTTCTCTGGCCATCTGTTTCGCTTTTCTAAGGGCAGAGTTTTCAACAATTCTACTACCACGTGATTCATCTTTTCGCATATTCCGTTGGTTTGGGGATGATAAGGCGTGTACGAATTTTCTTGCATCCGTATAGGTTACAGAACTCTTAAAATATTTCAGCTTCAAAGGCAGGACCTTGGTCTCTCAATACCATTTCTGGATACCCGTGTGGTCTGCAGAAATATTGTTGAAATGTTCTTGCTGCTGTCTGAGCTGTTAAGTCTTTTACCAGAGCTACCACAAGGAATCTGGAGTAGTGGTCCACCATGGTAAGAGCATAGGTATAGCCCGATCTGCTGGGTGTGAGTTTGACATCATCTAAGGCTACCAGTTCTAATGGCTGTTTAGTGATGATAGGCTGTAGTGGTGCTTTCTGGCTGTTATGGTCTTTTCTTCTTTATGAGCATGGTCCACAATTTTTACACCATTTCTCTATGGTAGACCTCATGCCGATCCAATACAATCTCTCACGCAACAATATTTCCAGTTTTCTCCATCCAAAGTGTCCTGCTCCGTTATGGTACACTTCCAACACCATTTGGACGTCTCTCTTTGGAACCACAATTTGCTATACCATGTGTTGTGTTCTCGGATTGAAATACTGTCTGCACAATTGACCTTGATAGATGAATAACCTGCTTTTTTCTTTCCACAAGTATTGGGCCTCTGGTGGAGCATTCTTTTCAAGTTGGGAATCCAGTTGGGTTACCAGCCTTTTTATTAGGCTCACTGCTGGATCACTGTCTTGTGTCTCTTTCCATCCATAGTGAGGCAACAGGTTTAGTGCAACACTCTGAGGGTTCTGGTAGATATGGACTTCTGTCATTTTCCATTTTCTACTTTTATGGAAAGCTGGGAGTTTTACTTCCTCCAAGTCATCTACCTCTTCTTCAAGTCCTTGCAAATGCACTTGAGGGTTTCTGGAGAGGGCATCAGCATTTGCATTGTTGCGGCCTGCCCAGTACTTGATGGTAAAGTCATAGTTCGATAGTCGTGCAATCCAGCGTTGCTCCAATGCACCAAGCTTCACGGTATCCAAGTGTGTTAATCTATTGTCCGTGAAGACGGTAAATTTTGAAGCTGCCAGGTAATGCTTGAACCACTCTGTTGTAGGCCAGAAAAAGGCCAGGAACTCCAACTTAAAGGAACTGTAGTTTTCCGGGTTCCTCTCGGTGGGTCGAAGTTTCCTGCTAGCGTAGGCAATTACTCTTTCCTTGCCATCTTGTATGTGGGATAGTACTGCTCCCAGGCCTACATTGCTTGTGTCGGTGTAGAGGACGAATGGTAGGTTATAATCGGGATAAGCCATGATTTCCTCACCGGTCAGAGCCATGTGTTGGAAGGAGTCTTCTTGTTCCTTTCCCCATTCAAATGGTGGCTCTGAAGCCCTTCTCTTCTTAGTTTGGCCTACCAGAAGATCTTGTAGGGGCGCTGCCATCTTTGTGTAGCCCTTAATGAATCTTCATTAGTACCCAACTAAACCTAAGAATTGATGTACCTCGCTGACGGTGGTTGGTCTCTTCCAGTCCTGGATAGCTGTTACTTTTTCCAGGTCTGGTGCTATTCCATCTGCGCTGACCACATGCCCAAGGCATTGGACTTTAGGTTTCAGCAGGTGACATTTAGATGGTTTGAGCTTCATTCCGTACTTTGCTAGAGCTGTAAATACCTCCGCCAGGTGTTCCAGATGTTCTTCATAGGTTTTGAAATACACGATGACGTCGTCCAGGTATAAGAACACCGTCTCGAAGTTTCGGTGTCCCAGGTAACATTCCATGAGTCTTTGAAACGTTCCCTGTGTGTTGCATAACCCGAATGGCATGCTGTTTAATTCGCATAGGCCCATTGGTGTTGTGAATGCAGTTTTCTCTCGGTCTTCTTCTGCAACGGAGACCTGTCTATACCCACTAGTGAGATCTAATGTAGAAAATAATTAGCAGTCTTTAATGCAGCAAGAGACTCCTCTATCCAGGGTAATGGGTAAGCATCTTTGTCAGTGATCTTATTGATTTCCCTGTAGTCCACACACATCCTCATCATGCCATCCTTCTTTCTCACTAGGACCAAGGGGGCTGCCCAGGGACTACAGCTTTCTCTTATAACCCCGGCTTCCTTCATGTCCTGCAGCATCTCTTGGGCACACTGATAGTGGTTTAGTGGAATGGGTCTATGTCTCATTTTAATTGGGGGATGATTTCCTGTGGGTATGTGAGGGTGCACCCCTTTAATCCTCCCAAAATCTAATGGATGCTTACTAAATATCTGTACAAACTCTTGTACTACCCGGTAGACTCCGTGCTTCTCGTGGGAAGGGGTGGCATCAGTTCCTAGTGCAACTGCTGACACCACTCCTCTAGTTATCCTTTGGAGTTGTTGTCCTCCTCCAGGTCTGGCGGGGAAAAGGGCTCTACTCTCTGTATGTTATTGTTACAGACAGTAAACAGCTTTGCTACAGTAGCGTACCGGGGTAGTTTGGCTTCTTCTTCCCAACAATTTAATACATGGATTGGTACTCTTCCCTTGCGTACATCCACCACCCCTCTGGCTGTCAGTAGTGTAAGACTATGTTCTGAATATACCGGCTCTACAACCGCCTGGTATTCCTTTCCTCTGAGACCTATAGCTGCTCGACACCATATCATCATTTCACTTTTTGGTGGCATCACAATGGGAAACGGGTCTGTTACCCGTACACTGCCAATCTCTCCCCCAGATAGATTTACCTGTTGCTTGTGGATGAGGGCTCAGATTTCTTTTTGGATGACTCTCGTCCGCCCATAAACAGCAGTCACAGCAATCTGTTGGAGTAAAAACAACACTTTTTCAAGGCAGTTTTCAATTACATTAGTACCAATTACCATGTAGGGGTATTTTTCATTGAGATTATCTTCTACCACACATAACCCTTGGCCTTTTAACTCTACCCTCCCCAGCTTTATTGTCACTTCTCTGAAACCCACCTGATTCTGTGGTTGTCCATTAGCTGCAAGAATGACAAAGTTAGGGTCTAGGGGGCTAAGATCAGTATCAGACCAAAATTGTTTGTAAAGGATATGTGGGATGGTGGTAACCTGTGACCCTGTGTCCAGTAGGGCCGATGTAGGCATTCCTTCTAGCGTAATGTTGAGGTATGGATGGCCTCCCACGTACGCCAGTCATATGGGGCCAGTCGTGGTACTCCTGGGGGTTGGCCCTCGGACCGAGGAATCTCGGGTTTAAAGGACATCCTCTTACAAAATGGCCTGGTTTGTTGCAGCGTAGGCAGATGGGTTGCCCTGAAGAATCCGTGTGGTCGCTGGCTCTGTGTTGGAATGGTGCGTCGGTCCCCTGAATGGGCGACTTGTTGGTCCCCAGAATGGGTGACTTATTGGTCCCCTGCACGGGCGACTTGGGCTTCCTCCTTATCCACGGGACATCATCAAGGCAATCAGCTAGCTGGATTCTGCTTGATGGCTGCACCCCTGGCCTGGCTTGAAAGAGCTTTAACACATAGTCCATATTTTTGGTTAGCTGTAGCACCTGGTTACGTAGGCCATCATCAGGGTTGTTTGCTACAGCTTGCCCTGCTGCTTTTGCAGGGTTTTTAGGAGTAGGTTCAAAGTCTATGGGAGAGGTGTTAACCTGCCAGGGTTGGGTTGCAGGTTCTGCAGGCAATGGGTCTTGTAGCACTGTTATGGCGCTGTCTTTTAAAGCATTGAAGTTCACATCAGGATGATCTAAGACCCACATGTGTACCTGCTGGTGGTGGTAGTCCGACCTCAATCCATTCATAAACTGTTCTACAAGCATTTTATCTTCTTCTAGTACACTTGCCGGGTCTACCTGCTTTAAGGACCGGAGTGCTCCTTGTAGATGTAAGGCAAAGTCTCTGATGGTATCTTGCAGTCTCTGTGTGCATAGTTAGAATATCATCCTTAGTTCAGACTGTGTGTATTTTTCAAAAGCAGCTTTGAGCTTGTCAAATACTATTGCTGCTGAGTCTCTGTCAGCATCGCTCCAAGACTCGACCTCTAGCTCCGCTGCGCCTCTTAACTGTCCCAGCACAACGGTGGCTCGCTGCTTTTCTGTCATGGCATACATGTCCAACACTGCACATATCTTTTGTCTGAAGGCTGCTAAGGTACCAGGCTTACCCTCATAGGTTGACAACAATTTTGCGCCCGGTATGAACGGAAAGGCTAATGGCATTATCGGGGCCACTGCTCCGGGTGCTCCCACACCAGCTGCGGAACCGGTCGGTGCTGCGTTCCAGACATCCCTTCTGTCAGGCACTTGGACATCGTCCGCTACCCTCATGGTGGTGCCCCCTTAGTTAACCGCTGCCAGCCGGTGCGGTTACCTTTTTCGGTAGTCAGCGGATTTATAAGGGGAGTGGAGCACCTCGGGTATTTCCGGAACTAGACGCTGCAATTCGGTTATCTCCAGCAGAGTGGAGGGGCGGGGCTTATCTTCGCGCTCTTTTAGCTGCGCAGCCGTGATGTCCTTCCTGTTCTGTGGCGCAGTAATGGCGGCCCAATTTTACAGTTCACAAAACAGTCAATAAAGCCTATTTTTAAGCACACAGTACCCGGTTTTACCGGGCATGGGATCCTATTCATGATGCCAGTACTGATCCGGTCGACAAGGTAGGGGGTACTCGGATACTGGGACAGGGGGTTACTTCAGTGGGGGATCATGGCTGGTCGGTTCCCAGTTCCGTGCCCTGGACCCTCAGTGGCAGGGATGGGGTAGATGGTGATGGGGAATGACAACGTGATGCTACCTTTGTTACCTGGTAATAGGGTTACCACCGCTGAGGTGATGGAGATGCAGCTTTGGTAGTACAGCTCCCCACAGGTGGAGCTTTACCTCAGGGCGGTGTGGTGGATGAGGGAAGTAGTAGTAGCGGTTCTGCTGTGAACGCTGCAGGCGGTGGCAGGGAATCAGGCACACACACACAATAGTCTCTGTTTCGGTACCTTTTTACTGATGTCCGGTAACAGGCACGGTCCAGGAGGGTAACCAGGTTTTGATGCAGCTTGGCACGTTCACCTTGGAGAGTTATGAGGCCTCCTCTATTAGTGTGTGTGGTATTTAGGGTAAGCTCTGCCTGTAACTGAACCTGCTGTTCTTTCTCCCTCTTAGGGTGCTGTTCCACAACCAATAATGAGGACCTTTCTGTGGGATTCCTATTCTCTGCTCAGGTCCCTGGTCCTATGCTTGGTCAGGTTTGGAGTCTTCTATTCTTTACTTCAGGGGGAATATATCCTCCTGGTCTGTCCAGGCTTTCGCTGCCACACTGTAGATGAATAGCAGCTTTGGACTCCGGTGTCCAGGTGGCTAAAGGGTTCTCAGATCTGTTCCCTTCTTCCTACTTCTCCCACTGGCCTCCATCCCTCTCCCTAGGGCGCTGCACAGCTGGGTCAGGTTTCCTGGTTCTGGGCCTGGTTTGGTCCCAGCAACCAGCTCCTTCACTAACTGCTCTCTCCTCTGCAGTCTCTCTGGAACTAACTTCAGTATTAACTGGCTTGACTGCCTCTGCAGACTGACTGGAACTAACTGACTTCTCCCCTCAGGCCTGGATCTATATAGGGCATCTGGCTTAAGGGCAGCCGATGGAGCTCCCCTCCAGGTCTGGGGTGGAAGGTGTTGTGTGCTGTGTGTGCCAAGTTGTACATCCCTCCCTGCATCAGTGGGTCCTGTGGCAATCCCTTGCAGGGGTGCCACACAGTTGACTACAGTCCCATGGATCTTAAATTTCTGAATAATATGTGCAACTTTAGTCTCAGAAACATCAAGTCGCTTGGAGATGGTCTTATAACCTTTATCTTTAACATGCTTATCTATAATTTTCTTTTCTTTCTAATCTCCTGAGACAACACTTTCCTTTGATCATCTGGTTCATGTTGAGTGTGGTACACATCATGTCACCAACAGCACAGTGAGTATTTGTAGCCCTATATACAGGCCCACTGACTGATTACAAGATTGTAGACACCCGTGATGCTAATTAGTGAACACACCTTGATATAGCATGTCCCTTTTGTCACATTATTTTCAGGGGTACCATCATTTCTGTCCAGGTCTATTTCATGAGTTTAATTTTTTTTAAATTCTGTGGAAGTAGAGTTTAAAAGCAATGTCTGACTTTCATTTTTTCATTTTCATAGATTTTTACTTATTATTTTTATCAGATTCATGTTATTTCTGTGACCATTGTGGGTTTTTCTTTCATTAAACGAAGGGTACCAACAATTATGACCATGTGTGTATATTTTATTATTTCTATACATATATTTTTATATACAGTTAGGGCCAGAAATATTTGGACAGTGACACAATTTTCGCGAGTTGGGCTCTGCATGCCACCACATTGGATTTGAAATGAAACCTCTACAACAGAATTCAAGTGCAGATTGTAACATTTAATTTGAAGGGTTGAACAAAAATATCTGATAGAAAATGTAGGAATTGTACACATTTCTTTACAAACACTCCACATTTTAGGAGGTCAAAAGTAATTGGACAAATAAACATAACCCAAACAAAATATTTTTATTTTCAATATTTTGTTGCGAATCCTTTGGAAGCAATCACTGCCTTAAGTCTGGAACCCATGGACATCACCAAACGCTGGGTTTCCTCCTTCTTAATGCTTTGCCAGGCCTTTACAGCCGCAGCCTTCAGGTCTTGCTTGTTTGTGGGTCTTTCCGTCTTAAGTCTGGATTTGAGCAAGTGAAATGCATGCTCAATTGGGTTAAGATCTGGTGATTGACTTGGCCATTGCAGAATGTTCCACTTTTTTGCACTCATGAACTCCTGGGTAGCTTTGGCTGTATGCTTGGGGTCATTGTCCATCTGTACTATGAAGCGCCATCCAATCAACTTTGCAGCATTTGGCTGAATCTGGGCTGAAAGTATATCCCGGTACACTTCAGAATTCATCCAGGTACTCTTGTCTGCTGTTATGTCATCAATAAACACAAGTGACCCAGTGCCATTGAAAGCCATGCATGCCCATGCCATCACGTTGCCTCCACCATGTTTTACAGAGGATGTGGTGTGCCTTGGATCATGTGCCGTTCCCTTTCTTCTCCAAACTTTTTTTTTCCCATCATTCTGGTATAGGTTGATCTTTGTCTCATCTGTCCATAGAATACTTTTCCAGAACTGAGCTGGCTTCTTGAGGTGTTTTTCAGCAAATTTAACTCTGGCCTGTCTATTTTTGGAATTGATGAATGGTTTGCATCTAGATGTGAACCCTTTGTATTTACTGTCATGGAGTCTTCTCTTTACTGTTGACTTAGAGACAGATACACCTACTTCACTGAGAGTGTTCTGGACTTCAGTTGATGTTGTGAATGGGTTCTTCTTCACCAAATAAAGTATGCGGCGATCATCCACCACTGTTGTCATCCGTGGACGCCCAGGCCTTTTAGAGTTCCCAAGCTCCTCAGTCAATTCCTTTTTTCTCAGAATGTACCCAACTGTTGACTTTGCTACTCCAAGCATGTCTGCTATCTCTCTGATGGATTTTTTCTTTTTTTTCAGCCTCAGGATGTTCTGCTTCACCTCAATTGAGAGTTCCTTTGACCGCATGTTGTCTGGTCACAGCAACAGCTTCCAAATGCAAAACCACACACCTGGAATCCACCCCTGACCTTTTAACTACTTCATTGATTACAGGTTAACGAGGGAGACGCCTTCAGAGTTAATTGCAGCCCTTAGAGTCCATTGTCCAATTACTTTTGGTCCCTTGAAAAAGAGGAGCCTATGCATTACAGAGCTATAATTCCTAAACCCTTTCTCCGATTTGGATGTGGAAACTCTCATGTTGCAGCTGGGAGTGTGCACTTTCAGCCCATATTATATATATAATTGTATTTCTGAACATGTTTTTGTAAACAGCTAAAATAACAAAACTTGTGTCACTGTCCAAATATTTCTGGCCCTAACTGTAAGACATATGAGTGCTGCAAGCATTGCTGAAGAGGTTACAGTTGTGGGGGGTCCACCTGTCAGTGCTTAGACTATACACCACACACTGCAGAGGTCACATGGGTGGGGTCCACCTGCCGTGCTCAGGCTGTAGGTTAAAAATAATCTTGATGTCATTTCCTTTCCTTTTTCTTCATTCTCCATTTTGCAAATTTTGAAATGGTATGTATAAATAAATGTATTTTAACTTCAAAATCGATTTCTGTGTCTTTTTTTATTAATGAAGTGTTTAATTTTGTGCAAAAAAAGCGGATAGGGAATGGCTGTATTTTTAATTATCAGCGCAGGTAAACCAGGCAGATATGGGCTGGCAACCATCACTGCCTGTTGTTACTGTCACGGGATGATATAACGGATAGAAAATTAGGAGGCAAGATGATAAGGTAGGCAAGTGCATTCAGGGGAACTAGTATGGCCCTGGATTTGGGGTCCCTGACTAGCCCTTTACCTCTGAAGGTGAGGAGGTTTGGGCTGCCACACTAGCCATTCGCCTCTGCTCAGCCCTAGGCTAAGAGACTCTACCTTCACCCACAAACTGGAAAAACCAGCAGCTTCAATAGAAGTCAACGGCAGCAAAAACAGAGCACAGCATGACTTCACAGCATGGGGTCCAAGTAGAAATGATCTCTATCTGCAACACCTAGTGGAGGGAAGTGGAGCTATTTCAAGGCTGGGGAGTGAACATCTGAATACTAAAACACATCCCTCTACCTCCACCTAAATGCTATGACTCACCCCTCCACCTGCAGAGCTGAACACAGACAGACTAAAGAAAAAAAACTCAGAATTAATCACAGCAGCAGCACTCATAGATTGCAAATCAGTCAACACATGAAAGTTATATTGGCTGGCAATGAAAAATACAGGGGTTTCTTTTTTTAAATTATTTACCTAAGTAATTTAAAACTGGCTTGGGCTTCACCGTATTTTTGATTGCAAGCCAAAGTAAACACAGGCAGCGAGTGGCTGGACTTCTCAACGTAGTGAGGCCCTAGCGTTCCTGGCCCCCATGCAAAAAATTGAGAGGTACCAATACTAGCGGTTACCCTGCTCTTCCAATCTGCCCTGTGACGGTGGCCATAATGGGTTAATGTCAGCTGAGTATTGCCAGCTGGCACTAAGCCTGAGATTCATAACGTCAGGCCAATGTACACTCAGCCATTATGAACTTTGAGTAAACAGTAAAAAAAAGCTACACAGAGAAAAAAATTATTAATTTGGAATAAAAAACACACATTCCTGGTTCCCATCTTTTTTACCCCCAAAACATACTCTCCAGTAGTTATACAGAGTGCAATGATCCACAGTGAGGTCCAGTTACCGTGATGCCGATGACCATGTAGAAACTCACCGACAGCTTCAGATCCTCATAGTAGTAACAAGCTGTCAATACTCAGTTGTTATTAACCCCTTCTATCACCCCACACCAGAGCATCAGGAAGAGCCCGGTAAAGTACCAGGAATTGGTGCTTCAAATGAATGCGCCAATTTCTGGAGTAGCTGCGCGTTACTATTCATTAGCCTGGAGGGCAAAAACTATGGGCCTCACCATGCTGAGAATTCCAGCTCCCAGATGCTTGGGTCTTACCTTGGCTGGCAATCAAAAATAGGGCACAGCTAACACATTTTTATTTTTAATTATTTTTAATTATTTATATAATTAAAAAAATAATAGGCTTCCCTGTATTTTGATTGCCAGCCAAGGTAAAGCCAGGCAGCTCGGGGTGGTAGCCCGTAGCTGTCCACTTTATCTGCTCTTAACATCATATATATAGCAAAGCTCTGCTATTTTTTAAAGTATTTATTTATTTTTACACTACTATGATGTCAGATTAATTGCCTATGGCAACCAATCACAGACACCAGCACAATGCGTGAGGAGCACGACAGTCAATCACAGATGCTGTTACAGAGAGTGGGTGTCTGTGATTGACTGTTGTAGGCAGTGCAACAACTTGGAAACCACCCATAGTGTAGCATCTGCCGTGGAGTGAATAATCAGGAAGTTAATGAGCGGCCCCGGAAGTACAAGTGCGCGGACTCGATAAGTAATCAATTAATAAATAATGATAAATAACACTATGTAACAAATTTTTATACATTTTTTGTTCCTGGGTACAATGTGTGTTTTCCTAACCCGTTATGCCTAAAACAAATAGAAAATAGTTGTTGTTCCACAAAACTTTGCTTCTGTGATCAGGACAATGATATTGTCTCAGTATTGAATACGAATTGAGAATTTTCCCGAAAACAGCCAAATTTCAAAATTTCATTGTCCTGATCACAGAAGCAAAGTTTTTGTGGAACAACAACTATTTTCTATTTGTTTTAGGCATAACGGGTTAGGAAAACACACATTGTACCCAGGAACAAAAAAAAATAAAAATTTGTTACATAGTGTAATTTCCTTTTTTGACACAATAAATATTAAATTTTTCGCTGCTGTGGTCATAAAATCAAAGTTTGTGCTGAATGTAGTCGTTTTTCCATAGTCTTTACACATAAGCAGTTGAAATATTACACTTGGAAGCCAGGAACAAAAATTGGGTTACATTGTGTAATAAATAAATAATGTTGTTTAATCACTGGTTTAGCTCTTTTTACAGCCCCCAAAAACCCCTAGCCACCACTTCATAGCCTTAAAGTCCATGTTCGGGGTTCGGACTCAAGTTCGGGTCAAGTCCGGTCTTGAACTCGGACTATAAAATAAATTCGGCCAGATCCAATGAACCCTAAAATTGGCGGGTTCACCCATCACTAGTCACAACACACACTCACATCATGCTTTTCCAGGACATACAGTTCCTCCAGATAGCTAACAACTAGAGCCCAGCATAGGTGCTGACACAGAAGAGCACACGGTTCTAGGACTCCAGCCAATCAGTGACGGCAGCAATGACTATTGAATTACAGCTATATGTGGAAATAGCAAGGAAGTACTGATACCGATTAGCTGCAGGAAGTCCATGCACATATCTGCTGTAGGATGAAGCACAAAGAAGGGCAAGGACTGTATGAAAGTGAATAGAACAAAAAAGGGGGATAACCCTTTTAAGCAAATTATTATTAAAGTAAAATATAGTCTTCACACCTTCATACCAAAAAAACTCTGTCACCATATAAAGACTGCAAGAACCAGGTGCATCATTGCAGGGCTAATCATTTAAATTCACCCTCCCACCAGCTTGTTTTCCATCTCTCTCCCTTCTTTCAGTGGCTCTATGAAGCCAGAGCTGATAGTCAAAGAAGACGGGGAGGGTGGAGATATAGGGAAGACAAGCAGGTGGAAAGGTGTAGTTAAATGATTAGTCCCGCCATGATGCACTGAGTGCCTGTACTGTTTGAACAGTAATTCTGTACTGAGAGAGGAACTTTAAATGTTAAGGCCACTTCACACACACAGATATCTGAGTCCAATATCTGAACAGATCTCTGGTTGCAGTGAAATCATGGATACATTGCTCCATGTTGTACACAGCCACAAAATGTAACAATGTATCCATGATTTCACTGCAACCAGAGATCTGTTCAGATATTGGACTCAGATATCTGTGTGTGTGAAGTGGTCTTCAGACCATGTCATTAAGCTCCGAGCACCTGTACTTGGTTTGAACAGTCATTCTGTGCTTATAGAGTCTCTATAAAGCTGGCTTCACACCATGGTTAAATCCGATCCGGGGCTGTCAAGGGTGAACCTGACAGCCCCGGACAGGATTTACAAACAGAACCAGAGGGCTAATATGCCCTCTGGTCCTGTTTGTAGCCAGATGCAGCCGAGCTCAGCTGTCCCCTGCAAAATGGTGCTGAACTGCTTCACAGGGGAAAGCTCCCTGGTGCTGAAGTTCAGCGTAGCTCACGCTGAACTTCAGCAGCTGGCATCCAGTTCCCAGATCCTCCTAGATCGGGGCAATCCAGTGCCATAGACTCAAATGTCAGGGAGCGCCGGATTGCTCCGGATCCGGGAAAATCCAGGAGGATCCAACTTGGGGAGATTTTTCTCCCCAGACACAAAAATGCTGCAAGCAGCATTTTTGTGTCCCGGAGAAAAATCGGAATACACCCGGATCCTCCCGGATAGATGGAAACCGGATGGCAGATAGATGCTATCCAGCTCCATCCGGCCCCATAGGGCTGCACTACAGTAAAATCAGGTCCAGAGCTGTCAGGTTCACCCCGTACAGCCCCGGATCTGATAGAACCATGGTGTGAAGCCAGCCTGAGGCCGCCTTCACATTGCGGGTCTCATCCGATCCGAGGCTGTCCGTGTAAACCGGACAGCCCCGGACCGGATTTTGGCCCCATAGTATACTATAGGGCCGGATAGAAGCCGGATGGCAGCTCTCTGCCATCCAATTTCTATCTGTCCAGGACAATCCGGGAAAATTGAGTATTCTCTGACGGACACAACGGTTTTGTGCAACGTTGTGTGCAACGTTTTTGTGTCCGAGAGGAGAATATCTCCTCTAATTGCCTACTCCCAGATTGCCCCAGATTCGCCTTGATCCTCCCGGATCCGGGGGAATCCAGTGCTCCCTAGCATGGGAGCCTATGGGCAGGATTGCCCCGGTCCGGGATGATCCGGGAACTGGATACCTGCGGCCGTGCGCCGCTGTTGTTTCAGGACCGCGGCTAGCTCCCTGTGAGCCGCGTTCCTGATTCATCATTGGTGGCAGCTGTGTGCGGGTGCACACCGGACTGGAGGGCATATGAGCCTTCCATATGTTATGGTTATTCTTTACTGTAAAGTGAACTGTTCAATAAAAATTAATGGTTTAAAAAAAAAATGAGCCTTCCAGTTCAGTGTACTGATCCGATCGGGGATCGGATCTGACCCGCAATGTGAAGGCGGCCTAAGAAGAAGGATACTGATTATCCCCTTACAAGACAATGTCTTTTTAATCTGGACATCATTGGCAGTTTATGGACTCAGACAGTGAATGCTCATCACATTTCTATTACATGCCCAAATTGTTTTTGTCTCCTTCATGCTTCATTTAGATAACATCAGAAAATCCCTTTAAGTGAAATGTGTTTTGAAGCTCATCATTGCATTACAAGGCATCTTGAAGGCATACAATCTGTGCCATTATTATCACTATGTTCTTTTAAATTGCAAAAGTGATTTTCTTAGCAAATTTACTTAGTACAGAAATACAACCCCAAGTTTAGGGGCATCCTGTTTCCTTTGTCAAGGTAATGAAATAACGTAGTGGTTGTGTTTGAACAACATAATTACTTAATCAATGAATCAATTAGGAGAAACATGTGAGGTGTAAATGTCATTAGTCTCAGAAGAAGAACACATTCATATGCATTAAGGTTAAAACATAAAGTATGTTCTGCTGTTATCTGCAATAAGAGATGGCAGTCCCACCTAATTACAAATTAACATTCCCGGCCGCACAGAATCTGCAACATGTGCGCAACATGTTGCAGATTTGGTGCAGACGCAAATGTATGATTTGTACGCAAGCCTCTGCATGCGTACAAATCACATTTGGAGCACAATGGGAATTCACAGCTATCCGCACCTGACTGCATACACCGTGCGTCCCCATGTTAAACATGGGAATGGTCGGTGCTTGCGGTCGGCTCGCGTTCGCCAGCCGCAATACGCAGCGGTGGCAAACGCTAATGTGAAGCCAGCCTTAGTGTGGAGGATCTTTCCACATTATTCCACAGCTGACTAGATGTCCCTTTTGGAAAGTGGTAAGACGTTGGTGGGGAACTCATATGATACCACATACTGAGGATAGATCTAACTTGCCTTTGCAGGCTGCAAAGCACCTAAGGGTCACTAGGTAAGAGCCCCATTCCATGAGTCTAAAAAATAAAAAAAAAGGTCCAGAACTTCCAAACAAATTGAAATAAAAAAGTGAATTTGTACTCACTCATCCAAGAAATTTCAGCTCTGTTAATGGAGCTTTTTTTGAAACCAGACTTAACAGGAATCGAAACATCACATGTAGGAGGATAAAGATACAATCTTTTCATGGCTGAGGCCTAAGGGCCGCTTCACACTGCGGCGTGATCCGGTCCGGGTCTGTCCGGGAGGACCCTGACAGCCGCAGACCGGATCAGCACACAGGACTGGGGGGCTATTATGCCCTCTGGTCTGGTGTACAGTGCACGCAGTTCCCGCTGCTAAGTCAGGACCGCGGGCTCCGCGGTCCTGACCTGTCAGCGGCTGTAGCTGCGTGCACTGCACACTGGACCGGAGGGCATAATAGCCCCCCAGTCCTGTGTGCTGATCCGGTCTGCGGCTGTCAATGTTCTCCTGGACAGACCCGGACCGGATCACGCCGCAGTGTGAAGCGGCCCTAATTCAAAGCCATCGGCTCCCTGCTTCACTGTCAGCCAGTATGCCTAAGTTTCAGCATAGCTGGTTCAGTAACATCCCTAGATCACATCTGTGATATAGACCATAGACCAAAACAATGCGAGGGCATGAGGCTAGGTGAGTAATACTTTTTATTTTGTTAGTAGTTGTGGAGGGTACTGTGTAGTTTATACAGTATACAATGGCACTGTGGTGACATTAGCGTGTGTGGTAGGGAAGTCTGTGGGGCCATCATACTTTGAAGAAGGGCTGTGCTGTATAAGGCAGGGTTATGAGCTCACCGATCTTTAAGGGGAGCTGTGGGGGCAGCATATTGGGTGAGGGCTGTGTAATTGCTTATACTTTGCATGGGGTCCACTCAGGGGCGTAACTAGAACTGGCAGGGCCCCATAGCAAACTTTTGAATGGGGCCCCCTCCAAGACACGCCCCCCAATGACACGCCCCCTCCAAGACACGCCCCTTCAAGACACACCCCCTTACAGGCCCCAGCAGTATATACAGCAGCCCCAGTGGTATACCGCAGCCTCCCCAGTGGTATATACAGGCCCCAGCAGTATTACAGCAGCCCCAGTGGTATACAGCAGCCTCCCCAGTGGTATATACAGGCCCCAGCAGTATTACAGCCGCCTCCGCAGTGGTGGTATATACAGGCCCCTGGTGGTGGTATATACAGGCCCCTGGTGGTGGTATATACAGGCCCCCCGCTCTCCATTACCTGCAGCAGGCAGTCGCGCTGATCGCAGCAACAGCCTGTCATGTAGTGTGACGCTGTAGCCGGCGATACAGGAAATAGAGCGGCGCCGGCTACAGCCCACATGACAGGCAGATCAGCGCGACTGCCCGCCGGTAATGGAGAGCGGGGGGACGCAGCAGTAATGGAGGCAGCGGTCAGGGGGCCCCGAGGATAGCGTGTGGGGGCAGCGGTCAGGGGCCCCCATGCATACACATACATTCTACACACACTGCAGCAGCCCCTCAGTGGTCACACTGTACATACTGAGCATACACATACATTCTACACACACTGCAGCAGCCCCTCAGCACTCACACTGTACACACTCTACATACTAAGCATACACACACTGCACATTGAGCATACACACACACACAGTGCAGCAGCCCCTCAGCACTCACACTGTACACACTCTACATACTAAGCATACACACACTGCACATTGAGCATACACACACACACACTGCAGCAGCCCCTCAGCACTCACACTGTACACACTCTACATACTAAGGATACACACACTGCACATTGAGCATACACACACACACACTGCAGCAGCCCCTCAGCACTCACACTGTACACACTCTACATACTAAGCATACACACACTGCACATTGAGCATACACACACACACACTGCAGCAGCCCCTCAGCACTCACACTGTACACACTCTACATACTAAGCATACACACACTGCACATTGAGCATACACACACAACACACTGCAGCAGCCCCTCAGCACTCACACTGTACACACTCTACATACTAAGCATACACACACTGCACATTGAGCATACACACACACACAGTGCAGCAGCCCCTCAGCACTCACACTGTACACACTCTACATACTAAGCATACACACACTGCACATTGAGCATACACACACACACACTGCAGCAGCCCCTCAGCACTCACACTGTACACACTCTACATACTAAGCATACACACACTGCACATTGAGCATACACACACACACAGTGCAGCAGCCCCTCAGCACTCACACTGTACACACTCTACATACTAAGCATACACACACTGCACATTGAGCATACACACACACACACTGCAGCAGCCCCTCAGCACTCACACTGTACACACTCTACATACTAAGCATACACACACTGCACATTGAGCATACACACACTGCAGCAGCCCCTCAGCACTCACACTGTACACACTCTACATACTAAGGATACACACACTGCACATTGAGCATACACACACACACACTGCAGCAGCCCCTCAGCACTCACACTGTACACACTCTACATACTAAGCATACACACACTGCACATTGAGCATACACACACACACTGCAGCAGCCCCTCAGCACTCACACTGTACACACTCTACATACTAAGCATACACACACTGCACATTGAGCATACACACACACACAGTGCAGCAGCCCCTCAGCACTCACACTGTACACACTCTACATACTAAGCATACACACACTGCACATTGAGCATACACACACACACACTGCAGCAGCCCCTCAGCACTCACACTGTACACACTCTACATACTAAGCATACACACACTGCACATTAAGCATACACACACACACAGTGCAGCAGCCCCTCAGCACTCACACTGTACACACTCTACATACTAAGCATACACACACTGCACATTGAGCATACACACACTGCAGCAGCCCCTCAGCACTCACACTGTACACACTCTACATACTAAGGATACACACACTGCACATTGAGCATACACACACACACACTGCAGCAGCCCCTCAGCACTCACACTGTACACACTCTACATACTAAGCATACACACACTGCACATTGAGCATACACACACACACACTGCAGCAGCCCTCAGCACTCACACTGTACACACTCTACATACTAAGCATACACACACTGCACATTGAGCATACACACACACACACTGCAGCAGCCCTCAGCACTCACACTGTACACACTCTACATACTAAGCATACACACACTGCACATTGAGCATACACACACACACACTGCAGCAGCCCCTCAGCACTCACACTGTACACACTCTACATACTAAGCATACACACACTGCACATTGAGCATACACACACACACTGCAGCAGCCCCTCAGCACTCACACTGTACACACTGTAACTCACCTCCAGATAATACTCTATGTCGCTCTTGATGCTCGGGATCCACCTCCGGATCTCAGCTGCTGTGTGTAGCGCCCCCTGCACAGAACACGGGGTGAGGACAGCTCTGGCCGGACCACCCCCTCCTGCCCGTCCCCACTCACCAGCCGCAGCCGCTTCCTGGTCACGTCCCGGACACGTCCCTCTGCATAGAAAATAAAACAGGAGATAAAAAGGAACCCATACCAGAGAGCGCAGGGAGGGGGGGTGGAGCGTCCCTTCCCCCCCAGAGAGCGCAGGACGACGCCCGGCAGGGGCAGCGCACAGTGCGGGGCTCACCTGCCCTCTCCTTCTGCAGCCACAGCCGGTTCAGCCTCCCCTGCTGCTTCTCCTCGTTTCTCGCCATGTTTACATTCACTTCCGGTCAGCTGACATCACGGTCACATGACTTGAGATGGGCGGAGAAATTGTTGTTATGACTACGACAAGCCACATTCACAGAGCGATAGATCACCTGACCTTCGGTCGGTGTAGTGAGACATGTGGGGGCGCTAAGGGGACCAATGGGCCCCCCTTTCCGTCCGGGCCCCCTTTACAGCACCCAGGGGGGTATGGGGGCGGGGCTTAGTGGGCGTGGCCCCAAAGTGTCGGGGCCCGCCGGGCCAGTCCGCCCCTGTATCGCAGGCGCAGCTGCCGGTATAGCAGCGGCTGCGTAGCGGCGCTGGGTCCGGGCCCCCCACAAGCGCCGGGCCCCAAAGCGACCGCTACGGCTGCTATGCCGGTAGTTACGCCCCTGGGTCCACTGTAGGAGCCTCATAATGTGCACTGGAGATCTAGGAACATCTTTCTTTGTGGGGTAACTATTGAAGCATCATAATGTGTGAGGGATTGGTGGGAGAATCATACTGTGTGTGACGGCCCATTATGGGGACATCAGACTGTGTGTAGTGGCATCATAGAGGGCTCTGTGGAGTGTTGCACACTGTTGGGAGCATTATGGGGAAGAATCAGGGTCATAAGTGCAGGTGCAGGGGTTGCAATCGCATCTGGGACCTGGAACCTAGGGGGTCCCAAAAGTTCTTTTGACCTATAAAAAAACTATTGCTATTAAAGATTTGTTATAATTGGGGGCCCATTGGAGATTTTGCATGGGGGCCTATGAACTTCAAGTTACACCACTGGGCAGAATACTGGATAATGTGGAAGCTATTCATGTAGGGGCATTTTGCATGGAATGGTTCTGTATGGTGGCAATGAAAGGGGTATTGTCGTAGGTGAGAACACTAGGGGGTTTCAGTAGGGCCACTATTTCTTTGTATGTGCTACAATATGTGTCTCTATCAATTACTTTAAAAAGTTGAGTGGTCTGGTCTTTGCCTGCACCTATGCACAGTGACCCTACCTGGTCCACAGTTTTTTTGGGGGGATGTGGGGGCAATTTAGTCCTTTTCTATGGGGTGTCATGTGTTATATAACGCTCCTGGTTGTGCCACCTAAATTTACACATTAATTTTAATTTTGTAATGGATGCTGCACCATCTTAACACATTGTAATATCAGGATTAAAAAGTGAAACATTGAGAACTTTATTAGGACCCATTGCCCTGTCTGGAATGTTTTCACACATTTACATGAAATGAAAATGAACCAGAAAAACACCATATCATATCTACTCGATGGACACTCAAGTTCAAGCTGCTGCCTTTCTAACGTGCTGTCAGCCCCTGTACATGCCCAACTGTCAATAGAACAGAATGTTATTCCTTTTTTTTCTTTAATCACAAATGTTTAAATCATCATGTGGTTACCTGATCTGCTATTAAATAAATTGGCTGCTCAGTTCTCTTTTGAGGCATTCAGACCGTGGGACCAAGCTACTTCATCAGGATGACACGAAGCAGATTTAGTCCTTGGATTAATCTGGATATTGGTTGGCTACGCCTAGCACCTGTTTAGGACTCTGAGCTCATTGAGAAAGGAGTGGATTTACTTTCTGCAGTGTCAGAACTAACTTCCATTATACTATCCAGAAAGCTCCCACCCCTACAATGCAGCAAAGGCAGAAAAAAAGGTGTAAGAAAGAGAAGGAGCCAAGGGAGCCAGCAACCATGATATTGCCTGCCAAGTGTAAAATAAGAACAGCGCCGACCCACAGACATTGTATTTAATTAGCCACTAATGCTTTTACTTGGCTTCAAGATGACATTTAGTAGAAGTAAAGGTACCGTCACACGCGGCAATATTGCTTCCAATTTCACTGGCAATTTGCTGGTTGCAGTGAAATCATGGACACATTGCTCCATTTTGTGGCTGTGTACAAATGGAACAATATGTCCATGATTTCACTGCAACCAGCAAATTCCAAGTGAAATTGCATGCAATATTGCCGCGTGTGACGGTACCTTTAGGGACACTTGTTTGTGATTGCTGAGTGGCTGTGAGACCATAAGTGATTAGGAGGTACAATATCAGTGACGGAAGTGTTAAGGTATGAAGGCAGTGACTACAATAACTTCAACTATTTTGCGTTGCTAGGGTATATATCAAACCTAAAAATCTGCTCTCCATAATATCATCAGGAACTGATGGGAATCTTTTCCATTACGTTGTGATCAGAGATAATAAAAAATGTGTCTCTTTTTCTAATTCTCACTACAGCCATAGCATCTTATCTAGAGGATAGTTCTCCATGTAGGGTAATATAGAAATGCAAATGAGTCAGTTATGATCTAAAAGAATTTCAATAAAAAATTGATGTTCTGAAAATTATAGTTGTGTTAAACTGTAGACAATCATAATATTCAAAGATAAATTCCCAGATAGGAGAAATAACTAATGGTGCAGCACATCCCATTTTAGTATTTATTTGACTTTTATTTGAATACACTAAAATACACAAATGAATTAAAAAAGCAAAGTTACTCAAAAAGTAGAAATAACATGGTCCAATAAAGCTGTGGATGATACTTAATGTCATAATACAAAATTACAGCAATTCTAAATATGTGTAAGATTTCATTATATTAAAATGGATATTGTAGAGTGGACAAAGAAAGGGATCAAATACTGCACTGCCGTGAAGAAAATGAGACGAATAGGAAATGCTGGACAAAGATCTTTATTCAACGCATTTCGGAGAATGTACACCTGTGATTTTTTTTTTGTCCTAAAGAGGGAGAGACATTTTCTGAAATACGTAAAATAAAGATCACTGTCCAGGGTTTCCGGCTAATGCCATTTTCCACAAGACAGCTCAATATTTTATCCCCTTCTTTCTCCACTCTGTAATATCCTTCCATGGGGAATGCAGCAGCTTTCTGCATGCTGTTTAAGTGGTTGTGCCTTTCTCACAACCCATCCAGGTGACAAATTATTATTATTATTATTATTTCCTTCTAAGGCTGCTTTCACACTGCAGTTTTTTCACTGATCAGTGTCCATCAGATTTGTGTGCCAAAACCCGGAGAGGAACCAGGAGAGGAACTTGCAGAGAAAAACTATAATTGAAAGATTGACACCTGTTCTGAGTTTTGGAGACACTCCAGGTTTTGGCACACAAATCTGATGGACACTGATCAGTGAAAAAACTGCAGTGTGAAAGCAGCCTTATTTATCATATTAGGATAAAGCCCTATCTATGTATTTTGTGTATCCAGTAGCATTATCTCCCGTTATAAAGAAAAGAGGTATATTATCTACTATATAATCACCAATAATATGTGTCACAGACTTCCGGCGCTTATGCCGCTATCCTACAATGCATTGCGGCACCATTGTGGGATAGCGACACAGGCATCAGAAGTCTAAGTGACAAAGACGCCACCGCTACCGTTGGGAGATCAACGGCGCTAGCCACTGATCTCCCTACAGTAGCCAGCACACATCTCACGGAGGTCAGCGGCGACGCAACTGGGAGATGAGCGCCGTCCACATAAAGGGAAGTACGCTGGCAGCCATATTGGAACACTGAAGTTATGGGTATTCCCATATGGCGGCCAGTAGTGTCGAGCCGCAGGCCCTGGGGTACTCGGGTATCAGGCTCGGTGGGTGATTCACGGGGATGTAACGGGTGGCAGCGCCTGGGCCCGTGGCCTGGGTGACACTTCAATAAGAGGTTATGTACAGGGGATAAGAGTTTGTTGTTGTCACATGACGCCAGATGTAGTAGCTGGTGATGGGTCACCAGCACCACCACAGTCCTCCAGAGGGCGATGGAATTAAGGCAAGAATGACAAAGCTCCTTACAGGTGGAGCTGGTCCTCCGGGGCAGTGTAGAGTAAAGGGGCAGCTTGGAATGGGACTTGTGGCCAGGGTAAGATGCAGTACGGCAGTCTATAGGGAGGCTGGGGACGGATATAACGCACACACTCTGGAGAAGTCTCTTTTACCTTTTACTGATGGTATGCACAGGTAAAGATGTCCAGGGCACTGTCGGGTGACCAGGTGCACAGTGAGTCTCCACAGCAAGTGGGTATAAGGCCTCCTCAGGTTCCCTGCTGTCGCTGAAACCCTGTCTGTATGCAACACACCTGGCCTCCTCACTTTCTCTGGTCCTTACTGTCTCCTCCTGCACAGTCCACGGGTTACCATCTCTGATCACTGCAGTGCTACTCCACACTACAGTATTTGGATCCCTCTTTCTAGGTACGCAGGGTGACCAGGTGACTGAGGTATCCACGGTGTGCCGGGGTTCTGTGCAGTCCTAAAGTGTTCCTGCAGGTGCGGATCCCTGAAGTCCGGTACGTCTTGGGTGAACCTCCACCGGTTCCTCGCTCCCTTGGCTCTGCTCCTTGCCTTCTGTCCCCACTCCTAGGTTTGGCTAATGGCAGAAGGGCCACTCTGAGTCACTGGTTCGGGCCTAACCGCGGCACCGATCACCGGGATGTCTTCGCAGCTCTCCTAGCATCTGCACACTCTAACTAACTCCTCCACCAGCAGCAGTATTTATAGGGGATCTAATCTAAAGTCAGTGAGGCTAGCTCCCCCTACTGTGCCGGGGTGGAAGGTGTTGCATGTAGTAGGTACCTTCTGTGGAAACCCAGCTGTGCAGTAGGGAAGGCTGTGACTACCTGCATGAGCAGGGCGCCACAGTAGCGGAGCTGCCACCCACTCTCTCCACTGCTCGCTCTTCCTCCTCCTCCACCCGGCAGCTCCGTCCCCCACCCCCCTCGCCACTCTGTTCTCACCCTTCATCGGCGTTAACATTGCAGGCTGAGGCAGGAGGAAGACAATCTGTTTGGAGCCGGTCATGTGACAGGCCCCCTGTGATGTCACATCAGACCGCCCAGTCACTTGACCGGCTTCACACTGATTCTCTTCCTGCATAGCAATGGTAACGCCGGTGGAAGGCAGAGGACAGGGGGATAGAGGCCACACAGGACAGGGGCCACACAGGACAGGGGGCACACAGAACAGGGGGCACACAGAACAGGGCAGAGGACAGTGGGACACAGAACAGGGACAGAGTACATGGGGACACAGGGCAGAGGACAGGGGGACAGGGGTCACAAAGGAACTGGGCACACAGGACAGGGGCCACACAGGATGGGGGGCACACAGGACAGGGGGCACATAGGACAGGGGGCTCACAGAACAAGGGTAGAGGACAGGGTAACACAGGGCAAAGGACAGGGGACACAAGGCCAGAGGACTGGGGGATATAGGGGCAGAGGACAGGGCGACACAGGTCCAGAGGCCTGGGCGACACAGGGGCAGAGGACAGGGCGACACAGGGCCAGAGAACATGGTGACACAGGGCCAGAGGACAGGGACAGGGAACAGGGAGACACAGGGGCAGAGGACAGAGAGACACAGGGGCAGAGGACAGGGGGACAGAGGTGCAGAGGACAGGGGGACAGAGGGACAGAGGATGGGGACAGAGGGGCAGAGGATGGGGACAGAGGGGCAGAGGACAGGAGGACACAGGGGCAGAGGACAGCGGCAGAGGACAGGGGGACACAGGGGCAGAGGACAGCGGACACAGTGGCAAAGGACAGGGGACACAGTGACAGAGGACAGCGGGACACAGTGGCAGAGGACAGCGGGACACAGTGGCAAAGGACAGCGGGACACAGTGACAGAGGACAGCGGGACACAGTGGCAGAGGACAGCGGGACACAGTGGCAGAGGACAGCGGGACACAGTGGCAGAGAATCGAGGACACAGGGGCAGAAAAAAGAGGGAGACGGGGCAGAGAACAGAGGGATACGGGGGCAGAGAACAGGGAGAGACAGCTAACAGCTAACCACTGAGCCACAATATACAGTGCTAACCACTGAGCCACCGTATCCAGTGTTAACCACTGAGCCACCGTATCCAGTGCTAACCACTGAGCCACTGTATATTGTGCTAACCACTGAGCCACCATATACAATGCTAACCACTGAGCCACCATATACAGTGCTAATCACTGAGCCACTATATACACCATATAAATTCCATAACAACAGCATACTTTCTGGAGAGAGGACTGTACTATTCAGCGGCTATTTCTATGGCACCTGTTCATTTCACCGCACTCCCGATGCAATAGCATCGGGCCTATTTCTAATATACCGTCTTTTCCCGAAAATAAGACCCTCCCGAAAGTAAGACAGGGTAGGGAGAACGGGAGGGTCTGCTAATATAAGGCCCCCCCCGAAAGTAAGGCCACCTGGGGGGGGGGGGCGCTGGGGAATATAGGGCCGGTACCTGTCCCCTGGTGTGTCCAGGCTCCTCCAGTGTCCAGCAGGTGCAGCCGCTTTGGAGCAGATGGGGTTAATCACAGCCTAACATGCTGTGTGCCCTGCTCAACGCTGCACAGCCCGGCTCGAGCTCTGATTGGCTCCCAGGAACCAGCGGGCGCGGCCAGATGACGAGCCGATCAGAGCTCAGGACGTCATCTGGCCGCGCCCGCTGGTTCCTGGGAGCCAATCAGAGCTCGAGCCGGGCTGTGCAGCGTTGAGCAGGGGCACACAGCAAGTTAGGCTGTGATTAACCCATCTGCTCCAAAGTGGCTGCACCTGCAGGACACTGGAGGAGCCTGGACACACAGGGGACAGCGAGGACAGCAGGGAGCCGGTAAGAAGCAGTGTGTGTATGTATATGTATGTATATATGTGTGTGTATGTGTGTGTGTTTGTAAGTGTATGTGTGTGTGTTTGTATGTGTGTGTGTGTGTATGTGTGTTTGTGTGTGTGTGTGTGTATGTGTGTTTGTATGAGTATGGGTGGGTGTGTGTGGATGGGAGGCTGCAGTGGCTGGGGCTGCCAATTTAAGATCCCCCCCCGAAAGTAAGACAGGGGGCCACTTTTGGCCCCAAAAAAATGTAAGACAGGGTCTTACTTTCGGGAAAACACGGTACTATAATTGCATATGTATGAAGTGACTCACATCCAATGCAGATAGTGGTTGTATAGGGATTGTGGTGGCGGGTGGCAGATGTCCCGGTGCCACATCCGGCTCTGGGCTGCTTCTATCTGGCCTGCAGATCAAGACAGTCAAAGGGTACCGTCACACCTGGCGATGTCGGTGGTGATTTTATAGGCGATGCTGAAGCGTGGCCTATCACCGCCGACATCGCCGATGTGTCGCCTAATGTAAATAGGCGAGGGCAACGCATTTGAGTAGTCGCCTGGTTTCTCAGCAGTGCTCTAAAACCAGGCGACCACTCTGCAGCGATGTGTAAACATAGCCCCATGTAAACGGGGGATGGCGATCTCACAGGCGATGGGAGCCATAAGCTCCCATGTTACGGCATCGCTGCTGGGGTTTTTAGACACCCCAGCGGCGATGCTGCCTGTAAGATCGCCGGTGTGTTGCCGGAAGTATCGCCGCATGTAAACATGTGACGGCAGCGCTGGCGGGGCGCCAAAAACGTGCACGCTCCCGCCCGTCACCGCCGACATCTTCGGCGACGTCACCTGGTGTGACGCTACCCAAAGAGATTAAAACAGTGGCCCACAGGCCAGATTAGAACATCCAAAGAGCCGGATGTGGCCTGCAGCTGCACTTTACCAAAGAATGTTCTATTCTCATCCAATTTCCATTAACTGACTTCATTAAAATCTATAGCGATCTGTTAAACACATATGAAAAATTTAAAACACACCTTTTATTTCAGACTTAGGCTAGGGTCACACTTGCATCATGCATCCGCTAAATAGATATGTTTTTTACATGTGCAAATGTGTAAAAACGCACCCATAGACTCCAATGCAAAAAGCGCAATGCAAAAGTGCCATGTGTTTGACGCAATGTGTTTATGCTAGTTGCGCTAAAAACATAGTCTGGAATATTTTTTGGTACTTTTTCAAAAATGCATGTATTTTTTTAACATGGGAGTCTATTGGAAACGCATGCGTGTCAAGTAGGGATGAGCGAGTCTACTCGTTACTATTCGTTACTCGCCTAATAGTAGGGTACTCGGGCTACTCGTTACTCTGCGAGTTTCCTAGCGATTACTCGCACAGTAACGAGTCCAATGTAAATCAAGGAAACTGCAATTCCTCTGCTGCTGGACCCTATAAAGAGGTCTGGCAGCAGAGGAAAAACCTGCAATTCCCTAATTCATTGCTTAGAAGCCTGAGGTAAAAAAACGGAATCTGTAAAATAAAACCGGATTTTCCCAGATTACACCGGTCTGGTGCAATCCCGTACCATAGAGTCCCATGTTACGGGGCACCGGATTGCTCCGGACTGGGGCACTCCGGGAGAATCCGGTTTAGGATACGATTAAAAAAATCGGTCAAAACCGGATTCACCCGGTCCGGTGCAATCCGTGTACCATGGAGTCCCATGTTATGGTGCGACGTTTTGTCCCAGACCGAGGCAATCTGTGAGAATCCGGTTTGATTTTACAGCTTACGGCTTTTTACCGCAGGCTTCTAAACAATGAATTAGGGAATTGCAAGTTTTTCCTCTGCTGCCAGACCTCTTTATAGGGTCCAGCAGTAGAGGAATTAATCGCAATACTCGCTTCACCATTGACTTAAATAGGACTCGCTATAGTCGTAACGAGAACTGAGTATCGGGACCTACTCGTTACAAGTCTAGAGAGTCTGAATATTTCAGTATTCACTCATCCCTAGTGTCAAGGCAAAAACTGGATCCATTAATGCATCATGTACATGAATGCAACCTCCCGAGTGTGACCCTAGCCTTATATCCGTGTTTCATCCATTTTTTACAATACATTATAATCTCTCAATGAAAAAATAATAGTTTAGGCAGATTACCTATTTTAGTTTTTAAAATGTGTGAGTAAAAAATGAAGGCAAAATAAAGGCAAAACAAATGACATGAAGATATAAATGGATTAAAAAATTGACACAGATTTGTGAACACAGCCTCAAGTGACAACTGGCAGACAGAGGAGAAAAGCAAATTGCGAACAAAGCCTAGAAAGCAAATTATGAAGACCATGCTAGTTCCTCCTGTAAATATTGCATGTACCCTTAGTGATTCAAGTACAACAGACTGTAAACTAGATTCTAGTATTAAAGGGGTGTCTAAACTCTAGATAAAAACTGAAACACCTAATGTAACTCCAGACTTTTTCCTAAACTTGGACAACCTCTTTCATTGATGAATCATGTGAGCATGAGATGCGCATGCCATCATGATTCCCTAGTATTGTGGTCACACACCGATTAGACACACTTGGTTTCTATCCGTAAAAGTGAATTGGGAGAAGCAGGTGAATGTATAGTCAGCATGTGACTGCAAGTTGCCCAGCAGCAATACTGAGAGGAACAATCTCTACAATATGTAAAAAAACAACAAGAGAGGAAGGTGCTCCTAGGATTATATCTGGGGCTAGTTTTGACAGGCTAGTTGGGGGTTTTGAACTAACCTGAGTGGGATATGCAGCCTGCATGACCCAGTTGTCAGACCTCCGGTGCTCTGCGCGCACCGCGCGCTGTGTTGTAGCTTCCTGGTTGCTGGGAAGACTGGTCACATGGGGTATCACGTGCCGCTGATGTCACCGCAGGTCCTTTGGTCTTTGCCAGGTCTTTTTCTCTCTTCCTTACAGGCAATTACAATCTCCAAACCTTCAGTGCTGCACCTCACCGCTCGCCATGCCGGCGTGTAGACAACAGAATAAGAGGTAATTAGCAGTTTAGGAGGGCACTACAAAAGGCTGGAGGAGCGCAAATGGTTTTTAGTATGTATTACTTTGTTTATTCAAGCAAATCACAACATGTTTCAGTAGATACTCCGCCTTCATCAGGTGATGGAAAGTCCCCAGTATTGATAAATGTTAAAGGAATGGGGGAATACTCGATTTGGAACACAGTTTACTATTATTAGCAATTTTGACATGTGGAATATCCCTCGAAATTTAGAGGTATTGTCCCTCCCATTTTCTTACATTTTTTATATTATTAATTAGAACTTTTTTAATATATATTAATATTCATCACTATTTTTTAGGTCCATATTTTATTCAGAATTTTTAATAAAAACTATTTTTATGAAATAAAGATTAATGATCAATTTTATGTATATCTTAACTTGTAGTTTTGCCCTTACATCTATCTAAATTGCAGTTCTCTCTAATTCTTAGGCTGGCTTCACACTGCAGTTTTTCACTGATCAGTGTCCATCCAGTTTGTGTGCCAAAACCAGGAGAGGAACTTGCAGACAAAAACTATAATTGAAAGATTGACACCTGTTCTGTGTTTTGGAGACATTCCTGGTTTTGGCACCCAAACACTGATGGACACTGATCAGTGAAAAACTGCAGTGTGAAGCCAGCTTCAGTAAGTTCAATATTGTAAGGAGGCTAGGATAATAAGGGGTTAAGATGAATGTGTGATGTCATTACTGAGGCCCTTTAAAAACCCCACAATGCTGGGGATTTCCCAACACCTGATGAAGGCGGAGTATCTGCTGAAACATGTGATATGCTTGAACAAACAAAGATATAGGCTAGGGTCACACTTGTAAGGGTAATTGCGGTTCCCGCATCCAGATTTGGATGCGGAAACTGCAATTGCCTTCACACACATTTTGGACGCAAAATGTGTCCCTAAGCCGGAATCCAGCAACTGGATTGCTCAGAATGTGGAATCCGGTTGCCAGATACTTAGCTCATCCCTGCTACCACAGGGATGAACAAAGGGTTAATGTCCAGAATACATGTGGACAACATGTCTCTAGGGGGTGCCCACCCTCCCTAGAGACATGCTGGAAACACAGGACAGCATGTGAGGGGTTAAATCTACTGTTAATTCTCTCGTCGGCAATTGCCGGCATTTAACAATACTTCTGTGTTAAAGCCACTGGCTCCTGCATCAGTACCACTATCCTACGTAATGTGGGTAAGCGCATTACAGAACAGCATCCTTAATAAGGAGTTGTCTGTGGTGCTTACACCATTTGCGTAGTGTAGTGGCTGCTGTCCAGGGTCCTGATATCATTTACAGTAGTTCTATGGCTGTGCGGTGCCCATAGAACAGCTGTATTAGCGATCAGGACCCTGGACAGCAGCCACTACACTACGCAAATGGTGTAAGCACTACAGACAGCTCCTTATTAAGGATGCTGTTCTGTAATTTGCTTACGCACATTACGTAGGATAGTGGTCCTGATGCAGGATCCGGCGGCTTTAATACAGAAGTATTGTTAATAGTAGAATTAACCCCTCACATGCCGCACTGTGTGGACAGCATGTCTCTAGGGAGGGTGGGCACCCCCTAGAGACATGTTGCCCACATATATAATGAATATTTAACCTTTTGTTCATCCCTGCGGCAGCAGGGATGAACAAAGCATACGGCTGCCGCAGACATTCACATATGCCTTGCAGCAACCACATTATTAAGAAATGGTTGCAGCTGGAATACCGCTCTAAAAACTGCAGCCAGCAGGATTTTTCACGCAGGCTGCAAATCTGGAGCCAGTAACCGCAGAGCCATTTAGGCAACCCAAATTTATAATGGGTGCCTATGGGCTGCGGATCCGGATCCGGTTTTGAACATTTTTCATGCTCAACACCGGATCCGGATTAAAAAAATTACAGCAAATGTGGCCCTAGCCATACTAAAAACCATTTGTGCTCCTCCATCCTTTTGTAGCGCCCTCCTAAACCGCTAATTACCTCTTATTCTGAATTCTCTACAATATGGTAATTTTGGGATTTTTTTCTGCTGTTCTGGTGCCTTAAGGTACCGTTACATGTCGCAATATCGCTGCGATATCGCCTGCAATTTCACAGGTGCACGCACGTTCTTGGCACTTTTCCAAGATCGCTTAGGAGATGTTACATGTAGCAATCGCACATGCACTGTCCGACGATCTGGCGTTATGGAAGTCGCCTGACAAATTGCAAGTCGAATTGTGTCAAAGTTGTCGATCGCAGTTGTGGCGTCACACAGCACAACCAAACCGACAATGTTGGCGTACTGTTTGACCCAGCCTAGGACATAGGCATACCTGAGTTTGCTTAACCACGCCCAGACCACTCCGATTGGATGGCGAAACAGCGTTACCATTGGTCAGCCGTCTCAGACAACATGGTGCCGATATGGATGCAATTGCCCATTCTACCATCTCGCTACTGATGTCATTTGTGATGTGTAGCAGCTCCAGCAAGACACTGCAGCATCGCCAAATCGGCGGACAGGAACACTAGTGTAGTGCAGTGTTTACTGCAAACATGTATGGACATGTGATATGCACATTACGTTGCATGTATGAAGTATGTGTGTGCATATATGTATGTATGTGTTTACAGATATGTATATATGTGTAAATGGGACACAATGCAACTGTCCATGTTTGTGTACACATACCCATGTCTACATGCAGCTATCTGGACAGGAAATCCACAGACCCCATACAGTGTGCAGCAAACCTCTGCACCTGTGTACTGTACATGTGCACACAATGGTGCACGGACCCTTAAATAACATTGTAGTGTCACACCTAATGCTATGTGCTACTGTCCTCAGGTAGAAATTAAATACTCACACACGTTTGTCTGATCAGAAATAATATATTATGACTATGGCCACACAAATAAAAAGAACAACAACAAACACACAACAACAAAACAAGTGTTGTCATCACACAATTAATATGTCACAATTGTCACAAAATACATCATCAGAAAAAATTTTACATAACAATGTATTTTAAAAAACACAGAAATAAACCATCTACTAGACTAAGCTAAGCATAAAGATAAGCATAAGGGGTTTGACATGTGTCTACGTTTTCATATATGTGCGACATTGTAGGATGGAAGATTGCAGCTAGCATCACTGATGACTTGACATGCTGACATAGCATTTTTTGCCAGAACATACACTGTTGGTTAAGACGCTATGTTTTTAGCGACGTCAACACGCGCTTAGGTAAGGCTAGGGTCACATTTGTGGTTTTTTTTACATCCTGATCCAGTTTTGAGCATTAAAAATACTCAAAACCAGATCCGGATCCGTAGCCCATAGGCTGCAATACAAAAACCGAATTGCCCGAATGGCAATCTGGTTACTGGATCCAATTTTGCAGCCTGCGGTAAAAATCATGCAGGCTGCATTTTTCGGAGCGATTGCAAAACCAAATACGTTTTTTTTAACATGGGCGCCTATTGGAACCAGATTCGGTACTGCAAGGTACATAAATGTACCTTGCGGTACCAGATTGGAACCGGTTTTAAAAATTGCAAAAATCCTCATTCCAAAACCGGATGCATTAATGCATCCAGATCCGGAATGAGGATTGAATTGAACAACTTTTAAGAAGTATGAAAGCACAGTCCAATACCGCATCCGGTAATGGTTGTGGCTACCGAATTGTGCCTTCTAAGTGTGACCCTAGCCTAATACACAATAGTAAAGGAGGTTTTTAAAATGATTAGCCTTGTATACATGCATTTTCTGATAATTCAGAAGATACAGAAGTCAATGAATGTAGTGGTGTACGCACATATAATCAAAGATGGCTTCTTTACCAGAGCCATCCAATCGGTATACAATACTAGCCACCAATCGCCATAGATGGGGCGCGGAAAACACAACCCACAGGCACGCCTACGGTTTTGGTTGCGCAACCAGTGAAATCACAAACAACATCGTTGTTGCGTCGTCACACTGCACGATCATGCAACATCGCCCGGTTTAAGTGCGTGAGCAAAAACCCTGGCGATGTCGCTCCAGCGTTTTATTGCAGTCGCATCGCCCTGTAACACGACACGATGTACTCACGATATCAACTACAATTGATCACACCACGATTCTTTTTGGCGATATTGCAGGTGATGTTGCGACATGTAACGGTACCTTTAGGGGCTCTGCACATGGTGCCCCCTAGCTATTCTAGGAAAGTCTGTGCTCCAAACACCAAATTTGGGAGAAATTGCCTAACAAATTATGGGGTCTGTTTTCTCCTATTATCCATTCTGAAAATTACAAATTTGTAGCTAAAATATGATTTTAGCAGAAAGAAATTTTTTTGTTTTGACATCCACATTTTAAAATGTTCTGTGAAGCATCTATGGGTTCAACATGCTCAATACACCCCTAGATCAATTTCTGCATGGTTCTGTTTCCAAACTGGGGTCATTTGGGGGGGTTTTCTGATGTTTTGGTACCTCAGGGGCACTGCAAATGAGTCATGGTGTCAGCAGTCTATTCCAGCTAAATTTCCATTCCAAATGTCGCTCCTTCCATTCAGAGTCTAGTTTCAAAAATGGGGTTACTTGTGGGGGGTTTCTGCTGCTTAGGCACCATAGGAGTTCTGCAAATGCGACTTCATGCCCAAAACCTATTTCAGCCAAATTCGTGCTCCAAAGGTTAAATGGTGCTCGCTCGCTTCTGAGCCCTCCCGTTTGCCCAAACAGAAGTTTCTTATCATTGGAGCCCAACATTTGTTATTCAGTTTCTTTTGAGTGCCCTAGTCCATGTAAAAGAGCTATCTCTGAGGGTACCTTTACACACGGCTACATTTGTAGCTTGTCACCAGGTAACTTACTGGTTGCAGTGAAATCATGGATACATGATTCCATTTGTACACAGCAACAAGATAGAACCATGTATCCATGATTTCACTGCAACCAGTAAGTTACCTGGTGACAAGCTACAAATGTAGCCGTGTGTAAAGGTACCCTTATGGTACCTTTACACGCCGCTACAGGATGGTGGAAACAACCGGGTAGATGAGAGAAATGTATCTTGCACCGCCAAATCAACCCGAGGTAGCGGCGTGTAAAGACGGTTGTTTCCACCCGTCACTTGCGGCACCTGTTTCAGAGCCGAGCTCTAAAACAGGTTGATTTCAACCTGGTGGTAACGGCGTGTAAATACGGTAGGGTAAGGTTTATTCGTCAAATAGATAACTCCCCGGGGCGTGACACAGCCTCCGGGAAACCACCCCCCTTCAGCGATCATTGGAGGAAGCTCCTGCGTTACGATTGGTTGTCGCTGCATAGGGCGGCATATTTAAGGAGCTGACCAGTCACACTACACAATTGCTCGAGCGTCATGTATTAGTCAGCCTCCTGTGCTGGCTGCCCAATCATGATGCTATTGCTTTGTCCTATCAGCGTACGAGCGTCTCGTAATCCACAATTCTGGCACGCCTATGTGTTGTCCCTGCTGCACCAGGTCCTCCTATATTACCCTCTGTAGTGGCGTGTAAATAAGGTAAGGTGCTTTTCAGAAGGTAACTTGAGGCACCCGGCGGTGCATCCAGAGATAGATTCAACCTTCTGTAAAGCACCTTATAGCGGCGTGTAAAGGCGGTGTGGGTACCGTTTGTAACCGTTCGTGCGTGCTCGTGCACGTGAAGCACCCGGTTGTTTCCACCATGTTGTAGTGTAAAGGTACCCTTAAGGTGCCATTACACACAAGGATATCATTAACAATATCCTATTCAGCAACGCACCAGTTAAATAGGAGAGCAAGGACTGATCTATCTTTCAAAGCGACAGGAATAGGAGATTTTTGAACGACATTGTTCAAAAAGGTGTCACAGTGAATGATGTTGCTTCTTCAAGCAGTGTTCATTGGACGCCGAACTATAGATTTGAGGTCCGTATCCCATTTCTGTGATGACCGTTCCAACGATTTTTCCTTCCTACATCATTTGTTTACACGCAACGACACACTAACGATATCGTTAGAACATTTACAAATCTGTGACGTTTCAAGGATATCGTTAACAATATCCTAGCGTGTGAAGCGGCCTTTATAAAAGTAAAAAAATTGGGACCAAAGCATCATTTTAGAACAGGGGTAGGAAACTCCAAGCTTTAAGAGCAGCAAACAGTGCAGATTTTCAGGATTACCTTTGTATTGATCAGGTGATAATATAATCTCCTGCAATGGTGATGATTCCAACCCACTCTAAAATACTAAGGAAATCCTGAAAACATTACTGGTACCTTTACACGTCGCTACAGGAGGGTGGAAACAACCGGGTAGATGAGAGAAATGTATCTTGCACCGCCAAATCAACCCGAGGTAGCGGCGTGTAAAGACGTTTGTTTCCACCCGTCACTTTCGGCACCTGTTTCAGAGCAGAGCTCAAAAACAGGTTGATTTCAAGGCGATGGTTACGGCCTGTATCGGCGTGTAAATAAGGAACAGGAGGGTTGTTTCGACACCATGCTATCTACCTGGGGCGTGACACAGGCTTCGGAAAACCGCCCCCCTTCAGCGATCATTGGAGGAAGCTCCTGCATTACGATTGGTAGTCGCTGCATAGGGCGGCATATTTAAGGAGCTGACCAGTCACACCACACAATTGCTCGAGCGTCATGTATTAGTCAGCCTCCTGTGCTGGCTGGCCAGTCATGATGCTATTGCGTTGTCCTATCAGCGTACGAAATTCTCGTAATCCACAATTGTGGCACGCCTATGTGTTGTCCCTGCTGCCTTTGTTCCGCCCATATTACCGTGTTATAGCGGCGTGTAAATGAGGTAAGGTGAGCTACAGAAGGTAACTTGTGGCACCCGGCGGTGTATCCAGAGATAGATGTAACCTACTGTAGCGCACCTTGTTGCGGCGTGTAAAGGTGGTGCGGTTACCGTTTTCAACCGTTTGTGCGTGCTCGTGCACGTGAAGCACCCGGTTGGTTTCACCATCCTGCAGCGGCTTGTAAAGGTACCATACCTGTTTGCAGCTCTCAAGGCCCTGTGTTAGAGGTAATTTTTAAATCTTTTTTCCTTTGATTCCTCTTTGTGTAAATTTCTATGTAGCACCTTAGCCTGGCTTCACACTACGATTTTATGGATCCGGGGCTGTCCAGTGTGAACCGGACAGCCTCGGATACGATTTTGGCCCTATTGTATCCCTATGGTACCTGATGGTAGCTATTTGCCTTCCGGTTTGCTGCCTGTCCGGCAGGATCCGTCTGTTTTCGTTTTTTGTCCTGGACACAAAATTAGAGTATGCAGCATTTTTTGTGTCTGGGGCAAAAATCGCACAAAACCGGATCTGGCACCCATAGCATGGGAGTTTATGGGCGCTGGATCGCACCGGATGCGACATAAAATCGGATCGGCTCCCGAATGCCGGGAGCTGAAAGAGCCACGGCTGTTAAAAGCAGAACCTGAAGAGCTCTCCGACTGAACATTTCAGCACCGCGGCTAGCTCCCCTCCAGCCGCTATGCTGAAATTTCATCAAAGGACAGCGGAAAACAGGATCAGAGGGCATATTTGTTTTGCATCCTGCAAAACACCAGACAGAGCCTGACAGCAGAAAATCGTGCTGTGAATCCGGCTTTAAGAGTTTAAAATTTCCTGACAGCAGTTTTGAAAGTTTTGAGGGGTGCAGTTTTGAAAATAGTATCACTTTTGGAGCGTTTTTAACACATAGACACCTCAAGGTCCATTTAAATTGTAAATTTCTTGAGAAATAGTTTCAAAATTTTTAACCCTTTTAATATCTTAAAAAAATAAGATGATGTTTGAAAAATTGTGCAGATTTAAAGTAGACATATGGGAAATCATATGTATTAAACTAGAACACATGAAGACCACCAGTTAATTTATTGTCTTACTCCAACCTGCGGGATCATGGTGGTGCTAAACTATACATGAAAAAAAAATAAGATCAGCAAACAGAAGAAAAAAACAGTGGCACTCACCATCCCTGATGGCCACTTTACACATACCAACTTATCTGTCCAACTTCTGAACAACTTATTGGTTGCAGTGAAATCATGGACACAATGTTCCATTTGTACACAGCCACAAAATAGAGCAATGTGTCCATGATTTCACTGCAACCAGTAAGTTGGTCAGAAGTTGGACAGATAAGTTGGTGTGTGTAAAGTGGCCCTTAAACTAGATTTATTACGTCATAAAATACTGCAAAGGAGAGAGCATGAGACTTCTAGGACAATGACTATTTCATGAGGAGTACCCGCTTCATTACATGACTTGTTGAAGCATGTACTCATTGCAAAATGGCCGTCATCCTAGACGTCTCCTGCTCTCTCCTCTGCTTTATTTTATTCGGCAATAAATTTAGTTCAAGAGATGGTGAGTGCTACAATTTTTTGGATGTTCCCTGAGGAAGAAGTTTGGGATACGACTCCGAAACGCGTTGGAAAATAAAACTAGCTACTACCATATCCAGGCATACCAGTGTATCTGGTTTTTCCATCATACGAAGACAGCAGCTCGGACCACGAGGTACTTTGTCCTGCAGAAACAAGAAGTAGTTGAGCTCCCCAACGCCATAGTGTAATTATCCTCCCAGTACACATCTGAGAAGGATGCCGATTCTGGCTGTCAGTGCACAGCTGAAATATCCACAGTGGAAGAAACAAATTCTTAGGCACATCCATCCTCATAAAATCCAAACTATATTTACGAAGTCACTTAAAAAGTAAATTCACAACAGCTCATGAATCTTTAGGCCTTTCTGGCACTAACCACCCCATTAATCATAGGATAATTAATGACTTTGTAAATAAACTTTGGATTTCATGAGGATGGACATGCCTGAAGATTTGTTTTCTTCAACAGTGGATATTTTTTATTTTGTTTGCTGGAAATCACATTTATCGATTATTTTGTACTGTGTGACTAATTGGTTGAAGGATATAAAAATTGAAAGTTTGAAATTTGCAGGATTTTTTCAAAGTTTTTGCCAAAATTCCAATGTTTTCACAAATAAGTGCAAAAACGACTAACCTAAATCTACCAATACCATAAAGTACAATGTGTCATGAAAAAACATTCTTAGGATCACTGGGATCCGTTGATGGGGTCCAGAGTTATTACCACATAAGGCTATGTTCACCAGCAGCGTATTTGCGCTTTGTTGCTCTGGTTTTGCTCAAAAAAGCGCAACTGCATGCGCATACTGCACTTTTTCGGCTGCTCTTTTCCCAAGACCATTTTATAATGTGGGCTATGGGAAAAAGGTGCAAAGAATTGACATAGTCATTCTTTTTACAGTGAAAGCACGTATATGAAAAGACGCAAAATATGCAGCGTCTGAATGCATTTTAGCAAAAGCCATTGCTTTTGCTAGGATGCGCTTTCATCATTGCATTTCAATGCATTTACGCAAGAGCTCAAAAGCGCTGAGTAAATGCAGAAATACGCAGCCTAAAGGAACACTGGTCAGAATTAAAAAATTTGGCTTGGTCAAAATTAGCTCCAACACTAACGGGTTAAAAGTATGTAGCATGCAGCAGGCGGCTGGATTCTTGAGGGAGCCTTTAGAACCACTTTCCAGCAAAAATATTACAAAGCAATCTGTTACACAAATATGCTATTTAGGAATTTTGCTCTTTGACTATATAAAGAAAAAAAGAATTCCTTCCACTGTGAATAGCGTTACACATTGCTGTTATTCCTTTTGTATCAGATTGCAAAAATATGTTGTCGCTCCATAAATAAATGAAGATAGCAGAAGTAATGACATGAGATTTGTAAGCTGGAGCACACCTGGCAGCAGTATAATGCTCGCTCCCTGTGGATAGGCTGCTCTTTATCTCAGCCAGTTATTCCACACAGATGCCGAGGGCTGCAGTAATAGACGGCACACACCCTACATTATAAGTCTCTGTTTGTGCCACATTGAGCAGTTGTTAGCCATTGGATACAAAATGATCAAACATCATCTGCATGGTTTATTTTTTATGTTTTAAATTAGGCTTAAGACTCCATTAACTGCACACTGGGCAGTTGTTCAAAGCTCCGCAGGGCCCTGTATCAGTACTTTTATGTTATTAGTTTTTAGTATTGCTTAGGTAACGTTTGTTGAGCTCTATTAACTTGGCTTGTTTTACAGCCTTTTAACCCATTGTTCACCACTTGAAAGATTCCGTGCTTCAGAAAAGGAGGATTTTAATGAAGAGCCAGTCATTTTAACTTTTTCGCTGAAAATTGTATTGGAGACTGAAATACAAAACAAATTCATATTAATACAATAGTCTTAAAAGAAAAGGTAAATTGTGAGCTCAAGTTATGGCTTTCAAATTGATTGTTAATGTTTCAGAGTTTTGCAAGTTGACCTTCTATTTACTTCCATAACCACACAGCCATTAAAAAAGAACTTCCAACTTTTTTTATTCCATGCCCTAAACCTGTCTAAAGGGTCTGTTACATGGGGAGACATCTCCGGCTTATCGCCGGCAACTGAGGGGCGTTGCCATTTTGAAGCGACATCTCTGGAGTGTTGCCCTGTGTAACAGGGTGATATCAACAGCGGTAGTTGCTTCAGCAATATCGCCTGGTTTCTGGACAATGTCCTGAAACCTGGCGATGTTGCTCAGGTGATCTGCCTGGATCGGCCTGCCTGACATCGCAACAGCGATGTTGCAAGTGTCTGGGGCCACAAGGGAATGGGGAACTCAGGTCTCGGGCGGTCAGTTGCAGGGGATGTCACGAGTGGTTCGTGCCCGAGCCTGTGCCCTTGGGTGACAATAAAAAGGGTGTATTTACAGGGATAGGGATTGTCAGTCGTGACACCACCTGTAGATTCAGGTGAAGGCACCGACGCTGCTTGGGCCTCCGGGGTGATGGGCGGCAGCAAGATGGAGTGGCTCCCTACAGGAGGAGCGGAGTCCCTGGGGCTAAGGGTTGTGATTGTGGAATAGGGTAGCACAGTCATTTCCGTACGGAGTTGTAGTAAGGGAGCGTGTTCAGTGTGGTGCAGGATATATGGAAGGAGGGACATGCACACAATAAAGTCTTTTGGTACCTTTACTGATGACTGGTTACAGGTACACACGTCCGGGTTGAAGGAAAACACCTTGGGATCTCCACAGCGAGTAGGGTTGTAAGTCTCCTGGTTTAGCTATCCTGCTCTGAGTCGGGCAGGTATGGAACCTAACTGGACCGTTACTTCTCTCTCTTTCCACACCCGGGTTGCTGCACTGAGGGTTTTCTCATGGGCCACCGCCGTCTCTCTCCATGGTCCCTGGCTCTCAACTGTTGGTGCTGCGGGTGTCTGGGAAGCTAAGCCTCCACGGGATGCTGGTTTCTCTGCTGGGTGCTGGTTTGCTCTGTTCTGGTGGGGTGAGCTGGGATAGCTCCTCTGCCCCTGGTAAATTGTTTCTTGCTTCTGCCTTCGATCCCTACTATGCAAGTCCTCCACTGACATTGGTGTGTACTGGTTCGGGCCTAGCAAGGCTCCGGTACCAGTTTAGCTCACTAGTCTATGAGCTTCCTGCAGCTCTTCTAGCGTCTGCACACACTCTGTCTAACTCTGCCCCCAGCACCTGTATTTATAGGGGGAACTGGCTTAAGGCAACCAGTTGGGCCCCCCCTACAGGCCTGGAGTGGAAGGTGTTGGGTGTAAGTGGTTTACTCGCTGTGGGAAATCCTTCAGTGTCTCAGAGAAGCTGTGGCCACCTGGTACAGGGTGCCACATTCCCCCCTAGTTAACCTCAGTACTCCCGGACTGAGCAAAGTGTTTTATACATAAACATATAACCAACAATAATAACAAATATATACAGAGTCTCAAAATTCAAAATGTACAAAAACCACTGAATATTTTATAAGAACGGGAAAAATATGAGAAGCAGTCCTTACGGCGCTAGTCCATTCGCAGCAGGCTGTGAAAAGTAAAGAAATAGTTTTTTTAGCCACCACTAGTCCTGTGGCTGTAGTCCAGGGTTAAACAAGCTGGTAATTTTTTCGGTGAAAAGGTAAAGTCCAGCAGTAAAGTCTCTGATGGCTTTAAACACATGAGGGGTTAACACACTTTACACTTTACACAATTTCCCTCTGGGTGTCTCTGCTTAGGAGGCCGGGTCTTACCTTCTCTCTACCCAGGCACTTTTTATTCCCAACTTACTGTGCATGGGGCTGTGCCCAGTTTCTCCACCCTTCTATACAATACTATTTACTGTTTATTTACTTAAGTTACTGTTTACTGCTGTACACGCTAGCATATTATACCAACTCTCAATACCTAGATGGGGCCCGTCCTTGGGTACTACGAAATGACCTACATGGACTAGGTGTTTCTCGTGGTGTACTCACTTCTCTTTGAGGTGGTAAGGTGGGTAACTGTCTGCGAAGCATTGATTTACTGTAAGACTAGCAGGTTCACCGATTGTAGGAATCTCTGGTTCCAGGACAACAGGCTGTACTTCTTGTACTTGAACAGGTTCTACTGGTCTTCCTGGTTCTTCTGGCATTGGTACGGGTTGAACTGGAAGTTGATTTTCTACTGGTTGATAAAATGAGAGCACTGGTACTATGATTGCTCCATTGCATTGAGGCCAGTCTTCTGGGAAATGTCCTAGTTCAGTGTGAATCACTCTTTCTCTTGTTTCTTTAACTGTTGTTAATGTATAAGTTACTTCTGGTTGTTTCAATTGGTCAGGACATCTCTTGAGATGATCTCTTGATACTGTTGAGGTTGTTCTACCTTCATCTTGGCTAATTACGCAGGTTTTTGAGTTGTTCAAGTTGGATTGCATAACAGTATATGGTTCAGATTCCCATTGGTCATCTAGTTTGTTGTTTCTTCTTTTTCTTTTTAGAACTAGTTCACCGGGTATTAAGGGTTCAGCTGTCGCATTCTTGTTGAAGTCATGCTCTTGTTTACTTCTGACTTGCTCTAAGTTCTTTTCCACACATTCCTGAACTTTCTTGTACTGTTGTTGATGGTGATAATTCCAGTCTTTGTCTGAAGTATCTTGGTTTGGTTCTACAGTTCCCATCTCCAAGTCAATTGGGAGTTTTCCAGGTCTTGCTCGCATTAAGTATGCTGGTGCATAGTTAATAGAACTTAAAGGGATATGATTGTAGATATCCACTAAGTCAGGCAGTTTTTCTGTCCACTGAATCCTTTCTTCAAGTGGTAAAGTCTTTAACATGTCGATGACAATGTTGTTAATTTTCTCACAAAGACCATTTGTTTACGGATGATACGGTGTAGTCCTGATCTTCTTGCAACCATACAATCCTAGGAACTCTTGGAATAGTTGTGATTCAAATGCGGAACTTTGATCTGCTAGTACCTGGTCTGGGTACCCGTGGGGTCGACAGAAACAATTCTGGAAGGTCTTGGCTGCTACTTCTGCAGTTAAGTCTTTAACTGGTGCTACTACTAAGAATCTGGAGTAATGGTCAACCATAGTAAGAGCATAGGTATACCCTGTTCTGCTGGGTGTCAGTTTCACATGATCTAGTGCAACAATCTCTAGAGGCTTCTTGATAATGATTGGCTGTAATGGAGCTTTCTGGATTTGCTGGTCTTTCCTTCTCAGGTGACACGGTCCACAGTTCTTATACCATCTCTCAATGGAACCTCTCATGCCGACCCAGTAAAAGCGATCTTTCAGCAGCATCTCTAGTTTCTTCCAACCAAAGTGTCCTGCATCATTGTGATAAGCTTCTATTACCATCTGCACGTCTCTCTTTGGTACCACGATCTGCCAGATCAGTTTATGGGTTCTAGGATTAAGGTGACTTTGTCATGGCAATGAATGTGTTAATGAATAGTTAATAATTTATTTCAGACACCCAGAAATCTTCCAGTGTGCAGGCTGACGGCCTGTTTGTAGAAAAAGGCCTTGCTCTTTTCCTCTAGTTAATTCCTCTCCCTCATCCTCCCCTCCTCTGGAAATTCTTCTGTCTTAGAAGCTATTATGTATATTGTTTTGATTTAGACTTAGCAGTTCTTATCAGAAAGTCTCCGGACTAAATGTACTAACCAAGGCTAAACTGAAACTAAATACTAACACAGGAAATATAATTGAATGTTTTCTTCAGAATAAAATGCAACACCCCTTTTAATATCCCTTTAAGGAGCCTTATAAAACTGGCTACCCCTCCCTTAATAAAGGTTTTTGTCATTAAGCTCTACTTTGACTTGTTGTCAGCGTGGTTCTTACCGGAGGCGTGCACACACTTAGACAAAGCATTCAATTTGGCGGCGGACAATTAAGACGATAGCCCACCCGAAAGGTGTGGAGCGCTCCTATTACAACGTCTGCATAGTTTACCTTGATAGATAAACAATTTTCCCTTCTCTTTCCATAGGCGCTTGGCATCTTGTGGAGCTTCTGGACTCAGACAGGAGTGTTCTTTGGTTATTAGCTCTATGATTAAGCTAACAGCCAGGTCACTGTCCTGGGTCTCTTTCCAGCTATGGTGAGATAACGGGTTCACTGTTTTCTCTTGACGTCTTTGGCTTGCCTGATGACAGGAGGATGCACTTGGACGGTGGAAGGCTGGCAACTCTACTTCCTCTAGTTCATCCACATCTTCTCCCACATCTGGTAGATTAGGCATTCTGGATAGGGCATCAGCGTTGCTGTTTTTATGGCCTGCCCAGAACTTAACAGTGAAGTCGTAGTTGGATAATCTGGCCATCTAACGCTGCTGCATAGCTCTCAGCTTTGCAGTCTCTAAATGGGTTAGAGGGTTGTTGCCGGTGAAAGCCGTGAACTTGGAGGACGCCAGGTAGTGCTTGAACCGTTCTGTGATTGCCCAGACTAAGGCTAGGAACTCCAGCTTGAAAGCACTGTAATTCTCTGGATTCCTCTCTGTTGGCCAGAGCTTCCTGCTGGCATAGGCTATCACTTTCTCTTTGCCTTTCTGTCTCTGTGCCAAGACAGCTCCCAAGCCTTCATTGCTGGCATCGGTGTATAACAGGAACGGTAAACTGTAATCGGGGTAGGCCAAGATCTCTTCTCCAGTTAGGGCATCTTTCAGCTGCTGAAAAGACTGTTCTTGTTCTGGTCCCCACTGGAATGGAGGACCTCTTATCTTGCCCTTCTTGGATTGACCCACCAGGAGATCCTGCATGGGCGCTAACATCTTCATATAGCCCTTGATGAACCTCCTGTAGTACCCGACTAATCCTAAGAATTAGCGTACCTCTCTGAAGGTGGTTGGCGCTGGCCAGTCCATGATGACTGTGATCTTGTCTGGGTCCGGTGCTATGCCTTCTGCACTGACCACATGCCCAAGGTACTGAACTTTGGGTTTTAACAGGTGACATTTTGAAGGTTTCAACTTCATACCATACTTGGATAATGATTCAAACACTTCACTCAAGTGTTGCAGGTGGTCTTCATAGGTTTTGGAGTACACTATGACATCATCCAGGTATAGCAATACAGTCTCGGAGTTCCTGTGGCCTAGGCAACACTCCATCAGGCGCTGGAATGTTCCTCGTGCGTTGCATAACCCAAATGGCATGCTGTTGAACTCACATAACCCCATTGGTATCATGAAAGCTGTCTTCTCACTGTCTTCTTCTGCAACGGAGACCTGCCAGTACCCACTAGTAAGATCTAAGGTAGAGAAGTAATTGGCAGACTTTAATGCAGCAAGTGACTCTTCTATATGAGGTAACGGGTATGCATTCTTGTGTGTTATTTTGTTGATCTGCCTATAATCTACAAACATCCTCATACTACCATCTTTCTTTTTAACAAGGACCAGTGGTGCTGCCTAGGGGCTACAACTATCTCTAATGACCCCTGCATTCTTCATGTCCTGTAGCATTTCTTTTGCTTTCTGGTAGTGTGTTGGTGGTATAGGCCTGTATCCAGGGGCGTAACTACCGGCATAGCAGACGTAGCGGTCTCTTTGGGGCCCGTCGCTTGTGGGGGGCCCGGACCCAGCGCCGCTACGCTGCTATCCGGTCAGCTGCGATCAGTGGGGTATACACAGGGCCCCAGTGGGTATATACAGGCCCTCCACTCCTCCCTTTCTGCTGCACATGTCACCTGTAAAGGAATACATCATACTTACTTATCCCTGCCAGCTGCCGCTGTCGCCGCTCTGCACCGCGCTCCGGCTTCATCCGGCTTCTTCCTGGTTGTGACCGGCGGGCGCAGGCAATGACATCATTGCCCACTGGGGGCCTGTATATACCCACTGGGGCCCTGTATATACCCACTGGGGGCCTGTATATACCCACTGGGGCCCTGTATATACCCACTGGGGCCCTGTATATACCCACTGGGGGCCTGTATATACCCACTGGGGCCCTGTATATACCCACTGGGGAGGCTGCTGTATACCACTGGGGCTGCTGTATATACTGCTGGGGCCTGTATATACCACTGGGGAGGCTGCTGTATACCACTGGGGCTGCTGTATATACTGCTGGAGCCTGTATATACCACTGGGGAGGCTGCTGTATACTACCACTGGGGAGGCTGCTGTATACTACCACTGGGGAGGCCTGTATACCACACTGCTGGGGGCTGTATACCTATGCTGGGGTCCACTCTCGGCTTATACACGAGTCAATAGGTTTTCCCAGGTTTTGTGGGCAAAAGTAGGGGGGTCGGCTTATACACGAGTATATACGGTAAACTGGGTGGCGTGAGACTGTTAACACCGATTCGGTAAGGGGGTGTGTCTGGAAGGGGGCGTGTCATTGGGGGAGTGTCTTGGAGGGGGCCCCGTTCAAAAGTTTGCTATGGGGCCCTGCTAGTTCTAGTTACGCCCCTGCCTGTATCTTTCTTTAAAGGGTGGATGGTTTCCTGTGGGTATGTGATGTTGTACCCCTTTAATCTTCCCAAAATCGAGTGGATGCTTGCTAAACAATTGCTCATATTCCTGAACTACCCGATAAACTCCGTGTTTATGGTGAGAAAATGTGTTGTCAGTTCCTCCATGGAGCTCCTGACACCATTTCTCTAGCTGTTTCTTGGAGTTGTGAGGCTCGTTTGACACTGACTGAGCTAGTGATTCAGCTTCATGTTGGAGTTGTTATCTACATGGTACAGTTTAGCAACAGTGGAATACCTTGGTAGCTTTATTTCATCATCACCATGGTTTAACACACGTACAGGTACCCTTCCTTTGCATACATCAACCAACCCCCTGGATGTCAGGAGTGTAGGACTACTGTATGTTGTAATGTGTAGTGTGCAGTAGATAATTCTTATATAGCAATTTTTTTCATGCTTGCACCTCCACTGACAGGTGTGCCAGTCGATGTTATTGTTAATATTAGTACACTTTTCTGACTGAGCACCCTCCACCACCCAATAGCCAGTCCAGTTTACCATCTAGTTTGTTACCTTGTTTTGACAGGTTTCCAACCACTCCCATACACGCAGGTTTTAAAATGCACCCAGAGGCACTTATATCCTCACATGCTTTTTTACACCACAGACAGAGGCCTAGGGTAGGACCTGATATACATGAGAATACCTTGTCGCCGGTTATCGGGCTCACATGTAATGCATTACATAAGCTAAAATTCTCATTTTCAATGTACATTCCTAGCAGTCTGTGCATTTTCCTCACCCAAATTTGTATGAGCTTTATTCATTGTTTAGCCATTAAGCTATACCTAGTATACCTATATCTTGTAATGTGTAGTGTGCAGCAGATAATTCTTATATAGCAATTGTTTTCATGCTTGCACCTTCACTGACAGGTGTGCCAGTCGATATTAATGTTAATATTAGTACGCTTTTCTGACTGAGCACCCAACACCACCCGATAGCCAGTCCAGTTTACCATCTAGTTTGTTTCCTTATTTTGACAGATTTCCAACCACACCCATACACGCAGGTTTTAAAATGCACCCAGAGGCACTTATATCCTCACATGCTTTTTTTACACCGCAGACAGAGGCATACGGTAAGACCCGATGTACAAGAGAATACCTTGTTGCTGGTTATCGAGCTCACATGTAATCCATTATGTGGCTAATCGGCCACCGAACCTGGCAGCTCTACAGCACCTCCTGTTAAACCCAGGTCAGTCAGAGAACTGCCTGAGGATAAAGAAGGGCTGCAGCTGCCCTGTCTGTGCTGGTTTAATAGGGCACCTCTCAGTGAGGGTGGTATGTGCCTTCTAGTCCGCAGCCAGAAGCACATATAATATCCTCCACCCCGTCACTGCCAAAGGCCCTGGATAAACCCCGAGCACAAATGCTGCTACCAGCTCCTCGTTTTAATATAAGTCTGGTCCGTGGTCGGGCTTATATTGGGTCAGGAACCAACCCAGGTAGCGTTAAATGAGCACACGGACGTGAGAATGCGTGATCAAGATAAAAGGAGCAACTCAAGATTAAATTTATATATTTAATCACCCTAATGGTAAACTAGATATTAATATTTACAGTTATTATTAAGATGTTACAAATACTACAGTCAGTTATGCAAATAGAAGGATAAATGGAGTACACATAATTACACACACATGTGATCAATTACCTTAATGCTGATGGCACCACAAGGGCGGCGTGATGCCAATCTGTTCCTGGGGTATTCTCTGGCTTTGGTGGAATAATAATTCCTCTTAAGAAGAAATACAATATGGAGATGGGCCAGCTGATTTTTATACATTATGGGCTGACCCCTATCTCCACCCATTTCGCACCTCTGGGCTGTCTCACAACTCCCACCCCTCTGAGTGCAGATATAGATACCCAAACTTTATGATCTCCCCTAGCCTTGTCTGTGAGCACCCATGACGGAAGACAATGCTTTCATATTTTGTTATGATTTTATCTTCGTCTGGATATGAAACATGACAATTCTGAGACTAGACTACTAGCCAATATCACGTTTAGATGGCTTACAGTCATCACACACATGCAAATCGATGTGCAGTGATCGTCTGAATGTCGCGATCAAATATCTATGCTTGCCATGTTTATAGACAGCACGGCTCATGAGATATAAACGTTATATTCACGACTCCGTCCAGTCTGAGCTGAAGAAAGGATTTCCTTCCCACTGGCATTACAGGGAAATTGGATTTGTCACTTTCTGCACATCCCAGCAGGGAGTCATCCTTTACCTAGTAGCCCTATTGTATGGCCTGTTGGATGGCATCTTCATGCTAATTAATCTACTACTGGCCAGAGATAGATCGCCTCTGGCTACCAAGGGTGGGGCTTATCTCTTTATGAGTGAGATGTATCTTATCTGAACAGATAACTAATGCTTTCAGGGATGAATGGAATCTGAGGAATATGGCAATATTCCTTACAAATTTAAAAATCCAACAGAAACGAAAAAGGGGCACCACTACGACCAGCAATCCTTCTCAGGCAGTGGAATAAGCATGTGAGGCGGGAAGCACTAGTGCAACTGGTGGTGCCAGTATAGTGGAACAAAACGTCATAAAAATGTAAGAAAGACGGCACTCACCAGGTCAGCAGGTAACGGGATCTTTATTTCGGGAGCATACAAAGTGCAGGGAGGGGGCACCGAGGTGACGACGGGTCCGTTTCGGGCAAAGGCCCTTCTACCGGTCTACCGTGACCGGTAGAAGGGCCTTTGCCCGAAACGGACCCGTCGTCACCTTGGTGCCCCCTCCTGCACTTTGTATGCTCCCGAAATAAAGATCCCGTTACCTGCTGACCTGGTGAGTGCCGTCTTTCTTACATTTTTATTCCTTACAAATTTAGCTTAATCACCACATCAAATATCGCTTAATCATCACCCCTCCCTCCTTAAGAGGGCGATAGGGGGCAGCACATTCCTGTGTTCCCCCACGCGCCCATCCGCTACCTCCCCTCGCCAGGATAACCTGTCAGCGTTACCGTGGTCATGGTCACTCTTGTGGCTAATGGTGAAGTTGAGTTCCTGGAGCGCAAGGCTCCCCTTTATCAACATTCCATTCGTCTGGGCGACCGTGTGTAACTACTGAGGGGGTTGTGGTCTGTCCCCACGATGGAGTGGCGTCCACACAAGTGTGGCTGCAGATGTTGCAGGGCCCACACAATTGTAGGAAACTCCCTTTTCCATCGTGTAGCAGGCCGCCTCCCTCCCTGGATCCCACAGTACCCTCTCTTCTATGGTGGTGGAGACGGCCGTCTCCGCGAGGTGGCTTGGCACTAGGGATGGGCGAATCTACTCGCTAGGACTCGTTACTCGGCGAGTAGTAAGGGACTCGCAGGACTCGGTACTCTGCGAGTTTCCCCGCGTTTACTCGCACGAGTCCAATGCAAATCAATGGCAAACGCTGACAAAACTAGGATTGCCATTGTCTTGCATTAGACTCGGCTACTGTGCCAGTGATAGCAGGGAAACTCGCAAAGTAACTGCTGTTACATTGCGAGCCGAGTCCGGCTGTCTTCTCTGTGTGCAGGCTGCCGCAGCTCCAGGGTCCTAGAGCCCGCCTGTTCACAGAGATGATGTAGCAGTGCTGAGATTGTTCTCAGTCTGCTCATTCCCTGTGCATAGACATCTATATCTATGCACAGGGGATGTAGCAGAGAGGACATCGCGTTTTTGACTGCGTCGGACGGAAGAGGATTTTTTTAATTAAAGATGGAGTCCCTAATAGCTTTTTTTTTTATTTCTAATAAAAAATTTTTCTCTGTGTTGTGTTTTTTTTAAAACAATTTAATAGAAATTCATGGCGGTCATGTCTAATATTGGCGTGACCGCCATAAATTTCGGGCTTAGGGCCAGCTGATAATACAAAGCTGGCCCTAACCTCTTTATTACCCAGCGTGCCACCGCCACCAGGGCTGCTGGAAGAGCGGGGTTCAGCGCCAGAGGATGGCGCTTCAATGAACGCGCCATCTTCTGGGGCGGCTGCGGGCTGCAAATTGCAGCGGGGGGTGCCCAGAAAGCTTGGGCATCCCTGCGCTGCGGATTCCAGCCCCCAGCTGCTTAGCTGTATCTGGCTAAACATAGAAATTGCGCGGAGCCCCACGCATTTTTTTTTTACTATTTCATGAAATTCATGAAATAATTAAAAAAAAGGGCTCGTCTATATTCTTGTGTCCGGCCAGGTACAAATAGGCACCTGGGGGTTGGGGGCAGCCCGTCGCTGCCTGCTGGATCTGGCTGGTTCCAGAAATACGGCGAAGCCCACGTGAAATTTTTTTCTGACAAATCCATAAAACAATGTAAATAAAAGGGACTGCATCTTTATTAACCCCTGGACCATGGGCGAAGGGTTAATAAAGATGCAGTCCCTTTTTTAGGATTGTTTTATTGATTTTTCAGAAAAATTACATGGGCTTCGCCGTATTTCTGGAACCAGCCGGATCCAGCAGGCAGCGACGGGCTGCCCCCAACCCCCTGGTGCCTATTTGTACCTGGACAGACACAAGAATATAGGGGAGCCCTTTTTTTTTATTATTTCATGAATTTCATGAAATAATTTAAAAAAAATGCGTGGGGCTCCGCGCAATTTCTATGTCTAGCCAGGTACAGCTAAGCAGCTGGGGGCTGGAAGCCGCAGCGCAGGGATGCCCAAGCTTTCTGGGCACCCCCCGCTGCAAATTGCAGCCCGCAGCCGCCCCAGAAGATGGCGCGTTCATTGAAGCGCCATCCTCTGGCGCTGAACCCCGCTCTTCCAGCGGCCCTGTTGGTGGTGGCACGCTGGGTAATAAAGAGGTTAGGGCCAGCTTTGTATTATCAGCTGGCCCTAAGCCCGAAATTTATGGCGGTCACGCCAATATTAGACATGACCACCATGAATTTCTAATAAATTGTTTTAAAAAAAACACAACACAGAGAAAATTTTTTATTAGAAATAAAAAAAAAGCCATTAGGGACTCCATCTTTAATTAAAAAAATCCTCTTCCGTCCGACGCAGTCCAAAATGCGATGTCCTCTCTGCTCATCCCTGTGCATAGATATAGATGTCTATGCACAGGGAATGAGCAGACTGAGAACAATCTCAGCTCTGCTACATCAGGCAGCAGGCGGGCTCTAGGACCCTGGAGCTGAGGCAGCCAGCACACAGAGCAGACAGGACTCTTATCTGTGCGAGTTTCCCAGCGATTACTTGCAAAGTAAACGAGTCCAATGCAAATCAATGGCAAAACTAGGATTACTTCAGGCTGAAGCTTCCGAGACACATCTGTGATTTGTAAATCGCACACTACTCGCTATTACTCGCTTCCCCATTCATTAACATTGGACTCGCTAGACTCGCAACGAGTAGCGAGTCCTGGGCTCGGACTCGCTAGAGTCAAGCAATTCCGAGTAATTTAGGATTCGCCCATCACTACTTGGCACCTCAGTACTGGCACTCGCTGGTAGTGCAGTCTCAAACCCCTGTCTAGGCATAGCCAGAAACGGTGCAAAGGCCTCACTCCCACAGGGACCCCCTGGACCTGTTCTGGGTAAAACATGGGTTCAGTTATCCATCGACAGAGTGAGGGCCCAGAAAGCAGTGCGAGGCCTGCATTCTTGCTCCTCAGCCCACAGGCGACAGCGACTTGGACGGCTGTCTCCCGGGGGATAACGTCACCTTCCCATCGGCCCTACTGGCCTGGAACAACTCTTTCCTGGCAGGCGGACAGGCTGGGTATACAGCTTTCCCATCATCCTGACAAGTTAGGGGCAGCCCCTGCCCCTCATCTTGACAGGTCACGGTAAACGTGTCCCCGCCCCTCTGACAGGTGTTGGGCACTGATGTCCCATCACTCTGACAGACCGGAGGTACCCCTAGGGCACCCGAACAGGGTATAGGTACAACATTCCCATAGTCCTGACAGGTTGGGGGTATCATTTTCCTATCATCCAGACAGGTTATGGGCTTGCCCCCCCCATCCCCTTGACTGGCTGTAGGAACACCTGCCCCAACACGGTATGGGGATCGCCTCCCCATCTCCATGGCAGTCAGTGAGCACAACTGCAAGTTGGTCCCTGGGCCACACCTCTGGTGACCCCTGCTGGACTGTTACCTTGCACAGCCGTCCTTGGTCCCAGACCACCTGCTTGAGGCCCGAGTCCAATGGAGGCTGTGCCACCTGCTCCTTGAGAGCTTTCAGGCTGATGTCAGCTCCTGACGCCACCTGACACCCCTGACGAGACGTGTTCAGAGTAGCAGAAACTGCCACGTCCTCTGTCAGTTCCACGGGGCCTGTCTCCTGGCCTCCGTGTAGACCTTCCCCACTGCCCTGACAGGTTATGGGGACCACATCCCCATCCTCCTGACAGCCAGTGGGTACAACTACCGGTTGGTCCCTGGGCCACTCCTCCGGTGACCCCCGCGTGACCAATACCTGGTACAGCCTTCCTTGGTTCCAGACCATCTGCTTGTGGTCCGAGTCCAAGAGACTCCTGCTCCTGGAGAGCTTCCAGGCGGTCGTCAGCTCCTGACACCTCCTGACACTCCTGACGAGACGTGGTCAACGAAGAAGAAACTGCCATGTCCTCTGTCAGTTCCCCGGGACCCGTCTCCTGGCCTCTGTCTGATTCGGCAGCCACTTGGTCTGAAGGGAAGAAGCCGCTGAACCTCCGCGAGGTTCCCTGGGCCCCAGCACCCCCACTCCTGGTGACAGCGGCTATGGCTGCTGTAACCATGGGCAGTGCCTGCTTCCCCTCCGCTCCTGACCAAGTCACCGGGTTCAGGCGGACTATCCTGGCCTCCTGACATCCCGGTGGTGGAGGGTTCCTGCCATGGGATCTCACCTGGTGGCTTCACTTCTCCTGTGACAGCCCCATACTCCCCAGCATGTTCCCCCCCTTGCAGCTCCTCAGAGCTCAGCGTCTGGGCCTTACCTGGCAGCACCACATTCCCTGTGGGTACTCCGACCTCGACCGCTGGCTCCCTGACTACAATACCTTGCTGCCTACAGCAGAGAGCAGGGTCACATCTGTCTGTGTCTGTTCCTTCTGCAGCTATCAGCCCCTCGGCCCCCTCTGTCTCCCCTCTGAGAACAAAAGGTGTGCTGGCTGGTCATGGCCTAAGGCCGTTCTACACATTCCCTTTTTCTTCCTCCCTCCATCCCGCCTGTCAATCTCAGACCTGTGTGTGCTGCATTGTGTGGAGTGTCACTGCAAACATCATCAACATCATCATTAATAACATTATCTCCATCAACATTTTCAATATTGGACCGAACACATTCTGGTGGATCAGAACTGGGGGGGTCAGTGGCCACATACTTGGACACTAGCCGCCCCAAGTCTGACCCAAGCAATACATTCGCCGGAATATTAGCAGACACCCCCACCTCCCTCACTCCCCTCCCCGCGCCCCAGTCCAGATAAACCCTGGCAATAGGCAATGCGGGTTCCACGCCTCCAATTCCAGAGACGGCAAGGGACCTTCCGGGGATCAAGTCCTGGGGGGAGCCCATTTTGGGTCGCACCAAAGTCCATTCAGCGCCGGTGTCCCACAGTCCCATGGCCACTGAGCAGCCTATGGTGACTGGTTGGAAATTGTCCAGGGACCTACCACCACCCCCACCCATACACATAACAGTGGCCGTTTGCTGGGTCGGGACAGGGCCTGTTGGCACTGGGACACATAGCCTTGAAGAGTCCTGGTTGATTGCAGATATGACACCGTCTGGGTTCTGCCCCCAACCTGGAGAGGGTAACAGGGGGTAATAGAGGGGTTACCCCTGCATTCTGAGGGCTGGGGTCACAGGTGCAGGGTTGATCTTACCCCCTCTCGAGGTGCTGCTTCTGGTCCTCCTGGTTTTAGGCACTCGATTGTTCGTGCACTCGTCCGCCAAAACCGCTGTCTCACAGGCCCCCTTCGGTGTCCGGTCGCGGATGAACTGTTGGAGGTCCTCGGGACAGTTCCACAGGAATTGCTCCATCACAAACAACTCCTGGATCTCCTGGGCTGTACTGCGCTCCAAACCTTTCATCCAGTGGTCAGCTGCTCTCAGGAGGACCCGCATGTGGTCGATCCAGGTTTCCTTTGGACCCCTCTGCAGGCTCCGGAACCTCTTGCAGTAAGACTCCGGGGTGAGGTTGAACTGTCGGATCAGGGCCAGCTTGATGCTCGCATAATCCTGCAACTCCCCGGCAGGTAAGTCCCCCAAGCCTTTTATGGAGTGACTCCTCAGATGGGGGGTCAGGCACTGGGCCCACTGGTTTGAGTCCAGGTGGTACTGCTTGCAAGTCTGCTCAATGGCCAGCAGAAAGCTATCCAGGTCTCTGTCGGCCTCCAGAAGGGGAAAGATCTCGACTCGGACCTTTGGTGGCTTGGGCTCCTGGTTGGCAGGAACGGGCTGCGAGATCCTGAGCTGAGCCAAATCGAGCCAGTACTGGCACTCTGCAGCCTCACGTCGCTCTGCAGCTTCACACTCTGCGAGTCGCTCTGCAGCTTCACGCTCTGCGAATCACTCTGCAGCTTCATGCTCTGTGAGTCGCTCTGCAAGTCACTCTGCTGCTTCGCGCTCCACAGCCTTACGTCGTTCTGCAGCTGCCATGAGGGTCTCATAGGGGCTCTGATCTCCAGCTTCAAGTCGAGCCAGGGCTGCTCAAAGAAGGGCATCCGAGCCCATCAGGCTGGAGGGACCAGCAGGTGATGATCTGCCCACTGCGGGGCTGAGAACAGGGGTATTTGCCCCACTGCAGAGTCGACCACTGGAGATTGGCTCCTTGAGGACCTGCGCAAGGGCTCCTCCTCACCTAGATCAACACTGTCCTCCACCAACCCTTGCATATCAGCCGCAGCAAGTGCCTTCTGCAGCGTTTGGCTCCTGGTACCCTGGGCCAGTTTAGCACCTCCTGGTCACTGACACACAGCTGCAACCTGATGCACCCACACACCTTATATTTTCAATCTGACTGTCTAGTGTTGAGTTGATCTTAGGACCCTGACAGCAAAGCTACTGCCAGCAGTCCTTAGAGTTAAGGAGTTGGGGTCCCACACACTATTATCTTGATTCCACCGCTGCCACCACTTGTGGCGAATCGCCGACTGAACCTGGCAGCTCTACAGCGCCTCCTGTGAAACCCAGGTCAGTCAGAGAACTGCCTGAGGATAAAGAAGGGCCGCAGCTGCCCTGTCTGTGCTGGTTTATTAAGGCACCTATCAGTGAGTGTGGTATATGCCTTCTAGTCCGCAGCCAGAAGCACATATAATATCCTCCACCCTGTCACTACCAAAGGCCCTGGATAAACCCCGAGCACAAATGCTGCTACCAGCTCCTCGTTTTAATATAAGTCTGGTCCGTGGTCGGGCTTATATTGGGTCAGGAACCAACCCAGGTAGCGTTAAATGAGCACACGGACATGGGAATGCGTGATCAAGATAAAAAGAGCAACTCAAGATTAAATTTATATATTTAATCACCCTAATGGTACACTAGATATTAATATTTACAGTTATTATTAAGATGTTACAAATACTACAGTCAGTTATGCAAATAGAAGGATAAATGGAATACACAGAATTACACGTGATCAGTTACCTTAATGCTGATGGCACCACAAGGGCGGCGTGATGCCAATCTGTTCCTGGGGTATTCTCTGGCTTTGGTGGAATAATAATTAATCTTAAGAAGAAATACAATATGGAGATGGGGCAGCTGATCTTTATACATTATGGGCTGACCCCTGTCTCCACCCATCTCGCACCTCTGGGTTGTCTCACAACTCCCACCCCTCTGAGTGGAGATATAGATACCCAAACTTTATGATCTGCACTAGCCTTGTCTGTGAGCACCCCCGACAGAAGACAATGCTTTCATTTTTTCAGTTATGATTTTATCTTCGTCTGGATATGAAACATGACTATTCTGAGAGCAACCTACTAGCCAATATCACGTTTAGATGGCTTACAGTTATCACACACATATGCAAAACGATGTGCGGTGACTGTCTGAATGTCGCGATCACATATCTATGCTTGCCATGTTTATAGACAGCATGGCTCATGAGATATTAACGTTATATTCACGACTCCGTCCAGTCTGAGTTGAAGAAAGGATTTCCTTCCTACTGGCATTACAGGGAAATTGGATTTGTCACTTTCTGCACATCCCAGCAGGGAGTCATCCTTTACCTAGTTGCCCTATTGTATGGCTTGTTGGATGGCATCTTCAAGCTAATTAATCTACTACTGGCCAAAGAAAGATCGCCTCTGGCTACCAAGGGTGGGGGCTTATCTCTTTATGAGTGAGATGTGTCTTATCTGAACAGATAACTATTGCTTTCAGGGATGAATGGTATCTGGGGAATATGGCAATATTCCTTACAAATTTTGCTTAATCATCACATCAAATATCGCTTAATCATCACACATTACATAAGTTAAAATTCTCATTTTCAATGTACGTTCCTAGCAGTTTGTGCATTTTCCTCACCCAAATTTGTATGAGCTTTATTCATTGTTTAGCCATTAAGCTATACTTAGTATACCTATATCTTGTAATGTGTAGTGTGCAGCAGATAATTCTTATATAGCAATTTTTTTCATACTTGCACCTCCACTAACAGGTGTGCCAGTCGATCTAATTGTTAATATTAGTACACTTTTCTGACTGAGCACCCTCCACCACCGAGCCAGTCCAGTTTACCATCTAGTTTGTTTCCTTGTTTTGACAGGTTTCCAACCACACCCATACACGCAGGTTTTAAAATGCACCCAGAGGCCCTTATAGCCTCACATGCTTTTTTGCATCGCAGACAGAGGCATACGGTTGGACCCGATATACATGAGAATACCTTGTTGCTGGTTATCGGGCTCACATATAATGCATTACATAAGCTAAAATTCTCATTTTCAATGTACATTCCTAGCAGTTTCTGCATTTTCCTCACCCAAATTTGTATGAGCTTTATTCATTGTTTAGCCATTAAGCTATACCTAGTATACCTATATCTTGTAATTTGTAGTGTGCAGCAGATAATTCTTATATAGCAATTTTTTTCATGCTTGCACCTTCACTGACAGGTGTGCCAGTCAATCTTATTGTTAATATTAGTACACTTTTCTTACTGAGCACACTCCACCACCCGGACTCTGCTGCTAAAGTGTTTGATAAACTCAAAATTGTTTTTGAAAAACGCACACAGTCTGAATTGAAGATGCTGTTCTACCAGTGCAAGCAGAGACCGCAGAATACCATCAGAAACTATGTTCTCCATTTACAAGGGACACTCCGGTCCTTAAAGCAGGTAGACCCAGCAAGTGTGCTTCAAGAGGATAAAATGCTTGCAGAGCCGTTTACGGAAAGATTGAGAACAGACTACCACTGCCAGCAGGTACATATGTGGGTACTGGTTCATCCAACTGTGAACTTTAATGACTTAAAAGATCGTGCTATAATAGTGTTGTGGAATCCAGTGCCTGCAGAGCCTGCATTCCAATCCTGGCAGGTTAAAACCTCTCCCATAGACTTTAAACCCGTTTCTAAAGACCCTGCAAAAGTGGAAAGACAAGCTGAAGCAGATAACCAAAAATATGGACTATGTACTAAAACTCTTGCAAGCTATGCCTGGGGCACCTCCACCAAGCCAAATACAACTAGCTGATTGCCCTGAGGATGTCCGATGGATGAGGAGGAAGAACAAGTCGCCCGTGCATGGGGACCAACGCACCATTCCAACGTAGACCCATGTCGCCCGTGTGGGGGACCAACAAGTCACCAGTTCAGGGGACCAACGCACCATTCTAACGCAGAGCCAGGGGCTACACGGATTCTTCAGGAAACCCATTTGCCTATGATGCAACAAACCAGGCCACTTTGCAAGAGGATGTCCTTTAAAAACGAGATTCCTGGGCCCAAGGGCAAGCCCCCAGGAGTAGGACAACAGGGCCCATATGACTGGCATAATCGGTATGTGGGAGGACGTCCATACCTCAACATTACGCTAGAAGGAATCCCCATGTCGACCCTACTGGACACTGGGTCGCGGGTTACCACCATCCCACATATCCTTTACAAACAATTTTGGTCTGATACCGATCTTAAACCCCCAGACCCCAATTTTTATGATTATTGCTGCTAATGGACAACGACAGGAACAGGTGGGGTACTGAGAAGTTACAATAAAGTTGGGGAGGGAGGAAATAAAAGGCCAAGGGTTATGTGTGGTAGGGGATAATCCTGGTGAAAAGTATTCCTACATGGTAATTGGTAGTAATGTCATGGAAAACTGCCTTGGAGAAGTGTTGTTTCTACTCCGACAGATTGCTGAGACTGCTGGTTATGGGCGGACGAGAGTCATCCAAAGAGAGATCCGAGCCCTCATCCAAAAGCAACATGTAAATCTGTCTGGGGGAGAAATTGGCAGTGTGTGGGTAACAGACCCGGTTCCCATTGTGTTACCACTGAAAAGTGAAATGATGATGTGGTGTCGAGCAGCAATAGGTCTCAGAGGAAAGGAATACCAGGCAGTTGTAGAGCCGGTATATTCAGAGCATAGACCTACACTACTGACAGCCAGAGGGGTGGTGGATGTACGCAAGGGAAGAGTACCAATCTGTGTATTAAATTGTAGGGAAGAGGAAGCAAACTACCTTAGTATGCTACTGTAGCAAAGCTGTATACTGTCTGTAACAACAACATACAGGCAGTAGAGCCCGTTTCCTCGTCTAATCAGACGGAGGATAACAACTCCAAAGGTCAGCTAGAGGAGTGGTGTCAGCAGTTGCATGTAGGAACTGATGCCACCCCTTCTCACCAGAAGCGTGGAGTCTACCGATTAGCACAAGAGCTTGAACAGATATAAAGTAAGCATCCATTAGATTTTGGGAGGATTAAAGGAGTACACCATCACATACCCACAGGAGATCATCCCCCAATTAAATTGAGACACAGACCCATTCCACCAAATCACTACCAGCATGCCAAAGGGATGCTGCGGGACATGAAGGAAGCTGGGGTTATAAGAGATAGCTGTAGTCCCTGGGCAGCCCCGTTAGTCCTAGTCAGAAAGAAGGATGGCACGATGACGATGTGTGTGGATTACAGAAAGGTCAATAAGATCACTTACAAAGATGCTTACCCGTTACCCCGAATAGAGGAGTCTCTTGCTGCATTAAAGACTGCTAATTATTTCTCCACGTTAGATCTCACTAGTGGGTATTGGCAGATCTCTGTTGCAGAAGAAGACCGAGAGAAGACTGCATTCACAACACCAATGGGCCTATGCAAATTCAACAGCATGCCATTCGGGTTATGCAATGCACCAGGAACTTTTCAAAGACTCATGGAATGTTGCCTGGGACATCGGAACTTCGAGACGGTGCTGTTGTACATGGACGACGTCATAGTGTATTCCAAAACCTACGAAGAACATCTGGAACACCTAGCGGAGTTATTTGCAGCTTTAGCAAAGTACGGGATGAAGCTTAAACCATCTAAATGTCACCTGCTAAAACCTAAAGTCCAATACTTGGGGCATGTGGTCAGCACAGATGGAGTAGCACCAGACCCGGAAAAAGTGACAGCTATCCAGGATTGGCAGAGACCAACCACCGTCACCGAGGTACGTCAATTCTTAGGTTTGGTCGGGTACTACAGAAGATTCATAAAGGGCTACACAAAGATGGCAGCGCCCCTACAAGATCTTCTGGTAGGCCAATCTAAGAAGAGAAGGTCTGCAGATCCACCATTGGAATGGGGAGAATAACAAGAAAATTCCTTCCAACAGATGAAGCAGGCTCTAACCGGTGAGGAAATCCTGGCTTATCCCATTTATAACCTACCATTCGTCCCTTACATCGACGCAAGCAATGTAGGCCTGGGAGCAGTCCTTTCCCAGATCCAAGATGGTAGAGAGAGAGTAATTGACTACGCCAGCAGAAAACTTCGACCCACTGAGGGGAACCCAGAAAACTACAGTTCCTTTAACTTGGATTTCCTGGCCTTGGTCTGGGCGATAACTGAAAGGATCAAGCATTACCTGGCAGCTTCGAAATTTACCGTCTTCACGGATAATAACCCGTTAACACACCTGGATACCGCGAAGCTTGGTGCATTGGAGCAATGCTGGATGGCCCGGCTAACGTACTATGATTTTACCATCAAATACCAGGCAGGCCGCAACAACACAAATGCTAATGCCCTCTCCAGAAATCCTCAAGTACGTCTGCAGGGATTTAAAGAGGAAGAGGATGACTTAGAGGAAATAGAACTCCCAGCTTTCCATAAAAGTAGAAAATGGAAAATGGCTGAAAATCACATCTACCAGAACCGTCAGACTGTAGCACTAAACCCATTGTCTCACTATGGATGGAAGGAGACTCAAGACAGTGATCCGGCAGTGAGTCTTGTTAAGAAGTTAATAACGCGACCGGATTCCCAACTTGAAAAGAATGCTCCACCAGAGGCCCAGTACCCGTGGAAAGAAAGAAGCAGGTTATTCATCTATCAAGGTCAACTATGCAGACGGTATATCAACCCAAGAACACATGAAATGGTATGGCAAGTTGTGGTTCCAAAGAGAGATGTTCAAATGGTATTGGAAGCGTACCACGATGGAGCAGGACACATTGGATGGAGAAAACTGGAAATACTGTTACGTGAGAGATTCTATTGGATCAGCATGAGGTCTTCCATAGAGAGATGGTGTAAAAATTGTGGACCATGCTCATTAAGAAGAAGAGACCGTAACAGCCAGAAAGCACCACTCTAGCCTATCATCACCAAACAACCATTAGAACTGGTAGCCTTAGATCATGTCAAACTCACACGCAGCAAATCAGGCTACACCTATGCCCTTACCATGGTAGACCACTATTCCAGATTTCTTGTGGTAGCTCCGGTAAAGGATTTAACAGCTCAGACAGCAGCAAGAACATTTCAAGCCTATTTCTGCAGACCACATGGTTATCCAGAACAGGTATTGAGAGCAGGGCCGGCGTCAGCACCCACCATACCCAGGCAAGTGCCGGGGCCCTGAACAGCTGGGGGGGCCCACTGGCCATCAGGGACTGGCAGCCCTGACAGCCAGGGGCCCATTAGGGACAGACAGCCCTGTTAACAAGGGGCACATCAGGCAGACTTGCAAGGCGCTAAGTGCTCCGCTGAGCTCCCAGTGCACATGGCTAATTTGCATGCGATGCAGATTAGCCATGTGCTGGCTCCAGGGAGCACCGGGGCTTCCTCCTTTATCTACTGTAGCAGAGTGATGAGTTATTACCCTGCAACCTCCTCACACTGCTGCAGGAAGGAGGAAGCTCCACAGTCCTGGGAGCTGCTGCTATAAGGATGTGGTGGGGAAGCATCTGAGAAGGACACAGCCCCAGGGGAGCGGATGGAAGGTGAGTATGATCAGTTTTTTTTTTTTTTACTGTGAGCAGCAGCAGGATGGGGGATTATATGTACCATGGAGGCTGTGCTGACTGTATATAGAGGCTGTGCTGACTGTATATAGAGGCTGTGCTGACTGTATATAGAGGCTGTGCTGACTGTATATAGAGGCTATGCTGACTGTATATAGAGGCTGTGCTGTCTGTATATAGAGGCTGTGCTGTCTGTATATAGAGGCGGTGCTGACTGTAAATAGAGGCTGTGCTGACTGTATGTAGAGGCTGTGCTGACTGTATGTAGAGGCTATGCTGACTGTATGTAGAGGCTGTGCTGACTGTATGTAGAGGCTGTGCTGACTGTATATAGAGGCTGTGCTGACTGTATGTAGAGGCTATGCTGACTGTATATAGAGGCTGTGCTGACTGTATATAGAGGCTGTGCTGACCGTATATAGAGGCTGTGCTGACTGTATATAGAAGCTGTGCTGACTGTATATAGAGGCTGTACTGACTGTATATAGAGGTGGTGCTGAATGTATATAGAGGCTGTGCTGACTGTATATAGAGGCTGTGCTGACTGTATATAGAGGCTGTGCTGACTGTATATAGAGGCTGTGCTGGGGTATATAGAGGCTGTGCTGACTGTATATAGAGGCTGTACTGACTGTATATAGAGGCTGTGATGACTGTATATAGAGGCTGTGCTGACTGTATAAAGAAGCTGTGCTGACTGTATATAGAAGCTGTGCTGACTGTATATAGCGGCTGTGCTGGGGTATACAGAGGTTGTGCTGGCGGTATACAGAGGCTGTGCTGGCGGTATACGGAGGCAGTGCTGGGGTATACGGAGGCTGTGCTGCTGAGGTATATGGAGACTGCTGTTGTGCTGTATATATAATATCAAAGCTGTGCTGGGCTATATATACTATTTGGAGGCTGTGCTGGGCTATATATACTATTTGGAAGCTGTGCTGGGCTGTATATATAATATGGAAGCTGTGCTGAACTATATATATTATTTGGAAGCTGTGCTGGGCTATATATATTATTTGGAGGCTGTGCTTGTCTGGATATATTATTTGGAGGCTGCTGCTAAGCTCCCACAGCTTCCAAATAATATATACAGCCCGGCACAGCCTCCAAATAATATATATAGTTTAGCACAGCTTCCATATTATATATACAGCCCAGCACAGCCTCCAAATAATATATACAGCCCGCAGCCTCCATATTATATATACAGCCCAGTAGTCTCCATATTATATATACAACCCTGAACAGCCTCTATATTATATGTACAGCCCACCCAGGAGCCTCTATATTACATATACACAGCCTGCAGCTTCTATATTATATTCATGGATCATAGTATGTGTTAAAGGGGCCCACTGAGACTGCTTCGCCCCGGGCCCACAAAAACCTGGAGCCGGCCCTGATTGACAGACCAAGGTCCTGCCTTTGAAGCTGAAATATTTCAAGAGTTCTGTTGCCTATACGGATGTGAGAAAATTCGCACCACGCCTTACCATCCTCAAACTAATGGAATGTGCGAAAAGATGAATCACATGGTAATTGAATTGCTGAAAACTCTGCCCTTAGAAGAACGAAACCAATGGCCAGAGAAATGACCAGATCTTGTGGACATCTACAACAACATCCCAGTAAGCTCAAACAATTGTACCCCTGCATATCTCATGAGAGCAAGACCAGAAAAATTGCCAGTAGACTTTGAAATTGGCATAGTAGTTCCTGAAGAAGATACTACAGATGCAGATTGGGATACTCGTAGGAAAGAACAATACCAGAAAATACAAGCATACGTTGAGAGAAGTCTGGAAATGTCTAGAGAAAAACAAGAGACTAATGTTAACAAAAGTCCAGAAGGAACACCTTTAACACCAGGTGAATTGGGTTTGAAAAGAAAAAGGAGAATGCACAAACTAGATGATCAATGGTAAAAAGAACCATACACTGTATTATCATCTGAATTTGATAACCAGAAAACCTGTGTCATCAGCAAAGACCATGACGAAACAAGAGCAACAGTGTCCAGAGATCATTTAAAGAAGTGCCCTCAGCAGTTACAACCAGAGGAAGTTGTACCTTGACCAGAACCAGAAAAGAATTTCAACATTGATGTTCCCACCAGCAGTAGAAACGCCAAGAGTAGAAGAACCACCCGTTGTATCGGAACCAGAGAATCCTGCAATCGGTGTACCTGCCATTCCCACTATGAGAATCAGAAGACACTCAGGCATACCTGTGTTACACAGATCAACACATGGATCAGTAAGTAGTGTCCACTCTACACCAGGCTTACATACTAGTGGCATACCAATGGAGGAAATGGGGAGGAAACAGGGAATTAAGGAAAGGGAACAAATCAAGTTTACCTTTAGTACACTTGGACACCGGAGTCTGTCACTGCAAGGCATCCAGTGCAGCAGTAAAAGCCCGGAAGGACCATGAGGAATTACCCCCCTGAGGAGTACAAGTAAGAGTACACTCAAAACTGACCAAACACAGGACCAGGGGCCAAAGGAGGAATAAGGCCCCCCCAGAAGGACCTCATTGTCAGTGATAGAGCAAAGCCCTGAGAGGGAGAAGAAGCGGTGAGTTCAGTTACAGGCAGAACTTACCCCAAACCACCGAACATAGTGACAGAGGAGGCCTCACAACTCTCCAAGGTGAAGGTCCCAAATTGCATCGGGGACCTGGTTACTTCTCTGGACTGTACCTGTTACCCTGTGACCAGTAAAAGGTACCGAAACAAAGACCACTGTGTGTATGTGTGCCTGTTTAACCGCCACTATCCACAGCATTGACTGCAGAGACGCTACTACAACTCCCCTCATCCATCCCCGCTGCCCTGAGGTAAAGCTCCACCTGGGGAGCTGTACTACACTGAGCTGCACCCCCATCACCTCAGCGGCCGGCCGCAGCGCTGGTATACACTTTACCAGGTACCACAGGTGGCATCACATAAACAATCCCCCTTCACCACCATCATTCTCCACCATTCCGCGCCATTGAGGGTCCAGGGCACGGGACTGGGGACCGACCAGCCGTGATTCCCCATCCAAGTCGGCATCAGCCCCGGTACCCGATAACCCCCTACCCTGTCGACCGCCTCAGACTTACATTCTACAGAATATAATATCTTTATAATATAGTAATATAGTGATAGGACTAATGTAGGAGATGTTATGTAGTGGTGTGTTATAAGGCATGATGTGTTGCACTGTTTTTAGGTAGAATATAATGTGTAGTGTAAGCCATAGATATAGCAGAGCTGGTTATATGCAGATATTATATTGTAAGCTGCATGTAGGAATGTAGGTGATAGGCGAAAACCTATACAGACTTATTCAGGGACAACCAAAAGAGTTAAAGCTGGGATGAGCTAACAGAGGTCAGAGCGAGTCCTTAGGCTTGAGAGAAAAAAATTCATTTTAGTTCAGTCGGGAGTCTGCCAGCCAGGAAAGAGCTGTGCAGGGGTGAAAGCTCAGAGCTGAACAAGGAGTCCAGTACTGGTGTTGTGTGGGAATCTGAGTGAATAGAAAGCAGCAAGATACAAGTAAGAAATGTGTGGGTGACTGAGCTGTAATGGTGTATACTTTTCTCTGTCCTGTATTTATGTATACTATGCAATTTATTATGCTGCAACTCAACCTGTAAGGCTGGCTTCACACCATGGTGTGATCTGGTCCGGGGCTGTCCGGGATGGCCCTGACAGCCCCGGACCGGATCGGCACACAGAACCGGAGGGCCAAATGTGCCCTCTGGTCCAGTGTGCAGCCGGACACAGCTGCAGCTGCTAATGATTCAGGACCGCGGCTGGCATGGAGCTAGCCGCGGTCCTGAAACAACAGCAGCGTGCAGCCGCCGGTATCCGGTTCCCGGATCCTCCCGGACCGGGGCAATCCGGCCCCATAGGCTCCCATGTTAGGGAGCGCCAGATTGCCCCGGATCCGGGAGGATCCGGGAGAATTAGGGCGAATCCGGGATCTGGCTTCTTGGGGACATTTTTCTCCCCGGACACAAAAATGTTGTAAGCAACATTTTTATGTCCAGAGAGAATAATCCGTATTCTCCCGGATTCCACCGCAGTGATGAAATGGGATGGCAGAGAGTTGCCATCCGGCTCCATCCGGCCCCATAGGCTACTATGGGGCCAAAAACCGGTCCGCGGCTGTCTGGTTTACACCGGTCATCCCCGGACTGGATCACACCGTGGTGTGAAGCCAGCCTAACAATTTGCCTGGACTGTGTCCTTGGGCTATAATGTAATTAGGCTTTGGTCAACAGCTAGTGGGGGATTGTGTCATTGTTCCTCTCAGCAGGAGGTGACTCCAATAGCCAAACCTGTAAGGCCCCTTTCACATCACGATTTTTGTGCATCCGTGGCTGTCCATTGTAAAACGGACAGCCACAAATCCGATTTGGCCCCCATGTTATCCTATGGGGGTCGGATCGGATTTGTGGGATCCGATTTGTGTCCGATTTTTTGCTGGACCCAAAATCGGAGACTGCTCCGATTTTGGGCTCTGAAAAAAATCGGATCCCACAAAATCGGATGGCAATTAGGCCAAATCCGATCCGATCCGTGTCCTTTAACATGGGGGCCTATGAGCGCGGGTCCGAGGAAACAGCTGATCGTTCCTCGGACCCGAATTTAGTGTACTGAGCATGCTCAGTACACTAAAACTGTTCCAACCCTTCTAGTTACACTTCTGCAATGTATAATATACATTGCAGAAGTGTAATTAAGTAAAAGAAAGAATTAAAAATAAAAAATCACTATGCTCACCTATCCTCGATTCACCGCTGCCTCCAGCAAGGTCCGTGTGCTTACAGGACCTGTGATGATGTCACAGAGCATCATCGGGTCACATGACCGCAGTTGGTAACTGTGGTCATGTGACCCGATGATGCTCTGTGACATCATCACAGGTCCTGTAAACACACGGACCTTGCTGGGAGGCAGCGGTGGATCGAGGATAGGTGAGCATAGTGATTTTTTATTTTTAACTCTTTCTTATATTTCACTTCTGCAATGTATATTATACATTGCAGAAGTGAAAGTTCCCCGCTGTGCCCAGATCCATGATAATCACGGACCTGAACACAGAATAGGTCACCCCCTGTGGTGTCCTTTCCTGTCCGGGATCCTACAAGGTAGGATCCCACGACAGAAAAAATCGTATGTGAAGCACCCTTAGAGACAATGAAGTCCTGAGAGTCTGGAATGTTCTGACTGGAGCAAACCATTCCATAGTAGGTGTGAACCCCCCTATACATGGGCTGATCCCAAGAGCCCAGACAATACATTCATGTTTAGGATCAGTCATTTAGTTGAATGCAGAGGTGGAAGAGACCAAGATTTCAGCTGAGGTGAGATCTTGGTGTCCGTGGCATTGTGCAGCGACCTTCCTTGGTTGGATCCAGTGGACTCTATCTGGACTATTTCTTCCATTAACCTGGTGTCAGGATTGCCGGGTGACGTCCCCGGAACTGCTCCTTGGTTGTGGACTTCTTACAGACTTCATTTATCAATTATCTTCATTTGTGTGGTTCCATTTTCCCTGTTCAATAAATCTCGTTGGATTGATCATCGGCTTGGTGTCCCTTCCTGCTCTGTCGCATACCCCGTCACATGAACATCAATTGCTAGAAAACTGGAGAAGGTTTTGTGAGTTGAACTGAAAGAATGGGAAGAGGGTTCAGCAAGGTTTGTGGGACCTAGAAGAAGATAGGGTGCTACCCAGCTGACTCAAAAAAGGCAGGTAAAGGTGGTTTTGAGCATCTTCCTGCAAGGAATCACTGTCCAAGTTGGTATGTGTATGTGAAGTGAGCTTAATTCATTTGACTAGCAAAGATTGTGCCTCTCTGTTTCACAGAAGATAGGAAGAGTACTGCCTGCTTTATAATGTTCATTCAAGTTGTATACAATAACGTTTGCCTTGTTTTTGCCAACATCTCTTTGGCCCTCCCTGGCATACTTGGGAACTGGATGAAGGGTGTGACCCGACCTGTCAGAAGACTCTACGAGTAAGATCATCAGCACCCACACACACCAGGGTTGCATGGTTTAATGTAGCTTGCCGGTGTGGACCAATCACAGCACTAGCCTTAGACTACCACCGCCCCAGCGAGCCGTAGCACCGCTTCAACATTATATACAGGGGCTCTCTATATAGCGTTTTGTGCACAAGTAGTAAAGTGATCATCAGTGACATAAACAGGAGCTATGTATATAGTAAACAGGTGATACAGTGATCACCATTATACACAAGAGCTCTGTATATTGTGTATACTGAGCATATATATGTAATACACATACTCACCAGTAATGTCTCGAGGTGAAGTCATTCATCTTCACTTTTCTTCTTCATCTAGTGCAGACTGATTTCACTTCTTCTAGCCAAAGCTCATCTCTGAAGAGAATAACATAGTTATCTATAATGGTACCTTTACACGCCGCTACAGAAGGTTGGAAACAACCGGGTGTCGGCGACAAATGTATCTTGCACCGTCAAATCAACCTGAGGTAGCGGCGTGTAAACTAGCTTGTTGCCACCCGTCACTTTCGGCACCTGTTTCAGAGCAGTGTTCTAAAACAGGTTGGTTTCAACCCGATGGTAGCGGTGTCTAAATAAGGTACGGTAAGGTTTTTTCGCCACCTAGTTAACTCCCTGGGGCGTGACACAGCCTCCGGGAAAATGCCCCCCCCTTCAGCGATCATTGGTGGAAGCTCCAGCGTTACGATTGGTTGTCGCTGCATAGGGCGGCATATTTAAGGAGCTGACCAGTCACACTACACAATTGCAATAGCATCATGTATTAACCAGCCTTCCTGCGCTGGCTGGCCAATCATGATGCTATTGTATTGTCCAATCATCGTACGAGCGTCTCGTAATCCACAATTCTGGCACGCCTATGTGTTGTCCCTGCTGCCCCAGGTCCTCCCATAATACCTTCTGTAGTGGCGTGTAAATGAGGTAAGGTGTTCTACAGAACGTAACTTGTGGCACCCGGTGGTGCATCCAGAGATAGATTAAACCTTCTGTAGAGCACCTTGTAGCGGCGTGTAAAGGCGGTATCGGGTAGGTGCTCTTGCACGTGAGACACCCGGTTGTTTCCAACCTTCTGTAGCGGCGTGTAAAGGTGCCATAACTGATCACTTCCGCACTTTTTCTGAGATTTCTACCATACATTAGATGACAAAAGGGATATAGTGCCTCCCCGTGAAATCACTTTTGTTTCTCTCATGGAAAACAGCATCCTCAAAAGTAATTATATTTCAGCAATAATAATGTCTCCTAATTGACCCCTACTGTAATTATGTTCCCCACCATAAGCTAATTTATGTTCCTCATTCTGATCCCCCTTATAGTAATAATGTCTTCCATCCTGGTTCACTTTATTTAATAATGTCCCCAATCCTAGGCCCCTATGTTTCTCCATCCTTGGCTCCTATGTTCCTCCATTCCAGGCCCTTATGTTGCCTCATCCTAAGCCCCTATGTCCTCCATCCTGTGCCCTTATGTTATCAAAAGGAGAACAACATGTGAAGTCAAACAATTGCTTTAAATACTCATATACATCATTTTATTTTGAGACACATATAGACATAAATATGCAGAAAAACAAAGGTGCATCGTGTGTGACACATAGTACATAGTCCATAACAAAAAATATGAGCTCACAATGGTATACAAGAATTGCACTTTCATAGGATAAGCAGCATTGGTTCATTAAAGATTAAAGTAGTTTCCAGTAAAACAACCATAGTAATCCAGGTATGGATTGGCATTTTACAAAGCCTATTGCAGCGTCCCATAAAGTGCAAATGCAAGGTAATTTCATACAAGGTGCACAACAAATCAATTGCACATGGTACTAATGCAGGATAAGGGTGAAAACCTCCATATCTGACTCCTTACGTACGTTTCGCTTTGCTTCAAACACGCATATGCTTCATCATGAGGAGTGACAGTAGGGTGTGGTAATGGAGTTTTTATCTCGTGCACAGCGCGGTCACATGCTGAAGCGTGACCAATCGGAACCCAAGTAACGGCGCATGCGCAGTTGCAAGCCGGCGCCGGTGATGTCACTTCCGGCGCGACGCCCATCCCGACGCACAAACATCCGGCCGTCGCCTGGATGCTGCACAGTCGGGAAGCGCGTCATTTGTGCGCCTCCATGGCAACCCAGAGGCGGCCGCAACCGCGCATGCGCACCGGGTCCGATAATTCCCAAACTACCCAGGTATTTATCATGGCCAAATAATCATACAATACAATAGAAAATACATCTGTTCTTTCATCCAATGGCGGTGTCATCATATTCTATGGTAGATGGGAGCTCAGATTATATATACAGCAGAATTTGCAGATACACTGTGGTGAGATAATCACTGTTAACATAAATAAAACCAGTTAAAATCAACAGATAAAACATCCTTGATCATTTTTGATAAGGAGGATAAAAAGAAAAGAAAGAGAAGAAAAAAGAAGAAAATCAATTTACATATATCCTTATTACATTGGGCAAAGAATCACAGTGGTGATAGATTTCTATCTGACCATATATTTGCAAGATTCAGGAACCTCAAATTTCATTAGAGAAACGGAACGAAGCTGACGGCCTCATTCAATCCCTTGGGGGCAACTGTGTCTAAGGTTATAATCCATTTTAATTCCCGTTGGGACAGCATTTTCTGGAGGTCACCCCTCCTAACTCCCCCGTGTATCAGATCTATCCCTTTTATTTGTAAGGTCTTTACGCTACATCTATGGTAATGGTAGAAATGACGGGGTAACGTTTTGAGGGCCGCAACCTCTTCTGTTTTAGCTTTTTTCGCAGCCAAAATGTCACGGACATGTTCACGAGCCCGGACCCTCAATTCCCTAGTTGTCAGACCGACATATACTTTATTACATCCACATGTGGCATAGTACACAACGTGTGTACTGCCACACGAGATGCAATGATTAATCTTATAGGTCCTTGAACCATCACTAGAGGTGAAGTCCGGGCTCCTGACCAGATTCGGACATGCACTGCAGTCTCCACATGGAAAAAATCCCTTCCGTGGAGGGCCCACACCGAAGATCCTAGGTATTTTTGGTGCATAGTGACTATGCACCAAGATATCCTTAAGGTTTTGAGACCTTCTCGATGTCATCAAAGGATTCTCGGTGAGGACCCCCCTCAAGGATGGCTCCGACAACAGCACCGGCCAGTGTCTCCTTAAGATATTTCTCATCCCACCCCACTGCTGGTTATGTGTGGAAATAAACCGTACCTCATTATGAGGTTCAGATGGCTTCTTTTTGGGAGGGAGGAGGAGATCATCACGTCTAGTCTGTTTTGCCCTATCATAGCCCCTCTTTATAATTCTACGACTGTAACCTCGCTGTTTGAACCTACCACTCAAGTCCCTAGCCTGTTTCTGAAAGTCAGCCTCCGTGGAGCAGATCCGCCTCATCCTCAAGATTGTCCAATCGGGATAGCTTTTATGGTTGACGGAGTATGGGCTGAAGACGCATGTAGTAAAGCGTTTACTGACGTTTCTTTCCGATATACGTCAGTTTGTAATAATCCCTGTCTATCAACCATAATTTTGATGTCCAAAAAATCAATAAAACTATTACTACATTTGTAAGTGAGTCTGATATTTAGATTATTCCGATTCAAATCATCCATGAATGATTTGAGCTGCTCTGCAGTGCCCTGCCACACCATAAGAACGTCATCAATATAGCGCATCCAGCACTGCACATGGGACGCTTCCTGCGCACCCCCGCACGCAAAAATGCCCCGCTCCCAATGGCCTAGGAACAGATTTGCGTACGAAGGCGCACAGGCAGCGCCCATGGCAGTGCCGCGCCTCTGAAGATAAAATTGATCTTTAAACGTAAAAAAATTATGCGACAGGACAAAGCAGAGCAGCTCAAGAATCAGCTCACACAAATGTGCATCCCGATTGGACTCCTCGAGGAAGAAGCGGACCGCCTCCACACCTGCACTGTGATCAATGCAGGTGTAGAGGGACTCCACGTCGGCAGTGACTATAAGCATATCTTTATCCACAAAGATCCCGTCGATCCTAGTAAGGGCGTCCGTAGTGTCTCGTATGTACGATGGCAAGGTCTCCACCATAGGTTTCAAATAGAAATCTATAAATCGGCATATCGGGTCACTCAGACCGTCAATCCCAGACACTATCGGACGCCCTGGTGGTTCGACGGGATCTTTGTGGACCTTTGGGAGCAAATAGAAGGTAGGTATTTTGGGGGCCTTTACCAATAGGCCTTCCATGACTTTCTTTGTGATGATCCCCTCCTCCATTGCACCCATCAAGATCCTCTCTAAATCAAGAAAAAACGAATTAACAGGGTTTCTATCAAGCCTCTGATAGACATTAGTGTCCCTCAGTTGCCTGAAGGCCTCTTTTTCATATAGTTTGCATGGTCAAATGACTATGTTGCCCCCTTTGTCCGCCGCCTTTATTACCACATCCTCCAAAGATTTTAATTCGGTAATGGCCTTTCTTTGTTCATTGGTGAGGTTGTCATATGACCTTCTTGTGCTGAGTTTTTTAAAATCCTCCACCACCAATCTTGTAAAAATATCAATGGCCGGGCAGGCGGACAAAGGGGGAAACCTAGTTAATCTAGGCATCACAGTCTGGGGAAACCTACCTGGTTCACTAGGTGGTAGTTCATTCTCCAAATCCTCCAAGGCACCAAGGGTCTCTTGTTCTAAACAGTCACCAGTCTCTGGAGTGTTCCTCATATGCAATTTCTTCAACAGTAATTTACGTGCAAAAAGATGTACGTCTTTCATTGCTATAAAAAAGTTAAAAGAATTAGTTGGCACAAAAGTAAGGCCTTTAGACAGTACATCCACCTGCATAGGTGTCAGGACATGCTCCGAGAGATTAATAACTTGGAGACTGTTATCACAAGTTACCTTTCCCCTTGGTTTTGGATGGTTTAGAGACTGTAAGCGAGTCACTATCTGACGTGCATCACCATTGGGTTGTCCTGATGATCCCGGAATCTCATCTTCAGATTCTCCTTGTGTCTCCTCACCAGATGTCAAAGATACCGCAGAGGGTATTCTAGGTAAACCCGGTGCACCAGGTTTGGGATTATCAGGTTTCGGCCCATGGGGTGGTTTTCTCGGTTTGCCTCGCTTATTCTTCCACCTGTAAACTCTGTGACTTGAATAGTCACTCTGGTCTCGATGGAATTTTTTCAATTTTCCCTCTTTGATCTCTTTCTCCCATTTAGAGATGTCTAGTTCGATTTCATTTTCAAACTTAGTCAAAGCTTCCTTAGTGAGACCTTCTTTGATCTTTATCTGCAACTCGTCCATCTCATTTTCTAACAGGGTGATACTGGACTTATTGTCCTTGGACAGTAAGCCAATAAAACCCCTGGAACAAGTGTCTGCAATACCCTCCCACTGAGACTTAAATGTCTCATCCTCAATGGGGTAGGCTGGAAATGCTTGGACTCTAAGTCCACGGGGTATTAACCCCTTACTCAAATATCTTTCAAGGAAGGCATGATTCCACCATAACCTCGTCCGTTTTCTCAAGAGGTCCTTATATCTTACAATATTGTCATGTTGATCGCCACTGAGATTCTGACCCAGGATGTCACCCTTTTCCTTTAGAGTCTCATCTAATTCAAGGATCCACGTGCGGTCACGGTCCTATAGTCCATACTGACCAATGGATAAACTGTGAACAACACAGAAAAACAGATTAAATATACATATTCCATATGGTTATAGTTTCCTATACAGCTATCAGGTGATTGCCTGATTAGCTGAGCAGCTCAACACTTGATTGATAGTATCAAAAGGAGAACAACATGTGGAGTCAAACAATTGCTTTAAATACTCATATACATCATTTTATTTTGAGACACATATAGACATAAATATGCAGAAAAACAAAGGTGCATCGTGTGTGACACATAATACATAGTCCATAACAAAAAATATGAGCGCACAATGGTATACAAGAATTGCACATTCATAGGATAAGCAGCATTGGTTCATTAAAGATTAAAGTAGTTTCCAGTAAAACAACCATAGTAATCCAGGTATGGATTGGCATTTTACAAAGCCAAGTGTTGAGCTGCTCAGCTAATCAGGCAATCACCTGATAGCTGTATAGGAAACTATAACCATATGGAATATGTATATTTAATCTGTTTTTCTGTGTTGTTCACAGTTTATCCATTGGTCAGTATGGACTATAGGACCCGTGACCGCACGTGGATCCTTGAATTAGATGAGACTCTAAAGGAAAAGGGTGACATCCTGGGTCAGAATCTCAGTGGCGATCAACATGAAAATATTGTAAGATATAAGGACCTCTTGAGAAAACGGACGAGGTTATGGTGGAATCATGCCTTCCTTGAAAGATATTTGAGTAAGGGGTTAATACCCCGTGGACTTAGAGTCCAAGTATTTCCAGCCTACCCCATTGAGGATGAGACATTTAAGTCTCAGTGGGAGGGTATTGCAGACACTTGTTCCAGGGGTTTTATTGGCTTACTGTCCAAGGACAATAAGTCCAGTATCACCCTGTTAGAAAATGAGATGGACGAGTTGCAGATAAAGATCAAAGAAGGTCTCACTAAGGAAGCTTTGACTAAGTTTGAAAATGAAATCGAACTAGACATCTCTAAATGGGAGAAAGAGATCAAAGAGGGAAAATTGAAAAAATTCCATCGAGACCAGAGTGACTATTCAAGTCACAGAGTTTACAGGTGGAAGAATAAGCGAGGCAAACCGAGAAAACCACCCCATGGGCCGAAACCTGATAATCCCAAACCTGGTGCACCGGGTTTACCTAGAATACCCTCTGCGGTATCTTTGACATCTGGTGAGGAGACACAAGGAGAATCTGAAGATGAGATTCCGGGATCATCAGGACAACCCAATGGTGATGCACGTCAGATAGTGACTCGCTTACAGTCTCTAAACCATCCAAAACCAAGGGAAAGGTAACTTGTGATAACAGTCTCCAAGTTATTAATCTCTAGGAGCATGTCCTGACACCTATGCAGGTGGATGTACTGTCTAAAGGCCTTACTTTTGTGCCAACTAATTCTTTTAACTTTTTTATAGCAATGAAAGACGTACATCTTTTTGCACGTAAATTACTGTTGAAGAAATTGCATATGAGGAACACTCCAGAGACTGGTGACTGTTTAGAACAAGAGACCCTTGGTGCCTTGGAGGATTTGGAGAATGAACTACCACCTAGTGAACCAGGTAGGTTTCCCCAGACTGTGATGCCTAGATTAACTAGGTTTCCCCCTTTGTCCGCCTGCCCGGCCATTGATATTTTTACAAGATTGGTGGTGGAGGATTTTAAAAAACTCAGCACAAGAAGGTCATATGACAACCTCACCAATGAACAAAGAAAGGCCATTACCGAATTAAAATCTTTGGAGGATGTGGTAATAAAGGCGGCGGACAAAGGGGGCAACATAGTCATTTGACCATGCAAACTATATGAAAAAGAGGCCTTCAGGCAACTGAGGGACACTAATGTCTATCAGAGGCTTGATAGAAACCCTGTTAATTCGTTTTTTCTTGATTTAGAGAGGATCTTGATGGGTGCAATGGAGGAGGGGATCATCACAAAGAAAGTCATGGAAGGCCTATTGGTAAAGGCCCCCAAAATACCTACCTTCTATTTGCTCCCAAAGGTCCACAAAGATCCCGTCGAACCACCAGGGCGTCCGATAGTGTCTGGGATTGACGGTCTGAGTGACCCGATATGCCGATTTATAGATTTCTATTTGAAACCTATGGTGGAGACCTTGCCATCGTACATACGAGACACTACGGACGCCCTTACTAGGATCGACGGGATCTTTGTGGATAAAGATATGCTTATAGTCACTGCCGACGTGGAGTCCCTCTACACCTGCATTGATCACAGTGCAGGTGTGGAGGCGGTCCGCTTCTTCCTCGAGGAGTCCAATCGGGATGCACATTTGTGTGAGCTGATTCTTGAGCTGCTCTGCTTTGTCCTGTCGCATAATTTTTTTACGTTTAAAGATCAATTTTATCTTCAGAGGCGCGGCACTGCCATGGGCGCTGCCTGTGCGCCTTCGTACGCAAATCTGTTCCTAGGCCATTGGGAGCGGGGCATTTTTGCGTGCGGGGGTGCGCAGGAAGCGTCCCATGTGCAGTGCTGGATGCGCTATATTGATGACGTTCTTATGGTGTGGCAGGGCACTGCAGAGCAGCTCAAATCATTCATGGATGATTTGAATCGGAATAATCTAAATATCAGACTCACTTACAAATGTAGTAATAGTTTTATTGATTTTTTGGACATCAAAATTATGGTTGATAGACAGGGATTATTACAAACTGACGTATATCGGAAAGAAACATCAGTAAACGCTTTACTACATGCGTCTTCAGCCCATACTCCGTCAACCATAAAAGCTATCCCGATTGGACAATTCTTGAGGATGAGGCGGATCTGCTCCACGGAGGCTGACTTTCAGAAACAGGCTAGGGACTTGAGTGGTAGGTTCAAACAGCGAGGTTACAGTCGTAGAATTATAAAGAGGGGCTATGATAGGGCAAAACAGACTAGACGTGATGATCTCCTCCTCCCTCCCAAAAAGAAGCCATCTGAACCTCATAATGAGGTACGGTTTATTTCCACACATAACCAGCAGTGGGGTGGGATGAGAAATATCTTAAGGAGACACTGGCCGGTGCTGTTGTCGGAGCCATCCTTGAGGGGGTCCTCACCGAGAATCCTTTGATGACATCGAGAAGGTCTCAAAACCTTAAGGATATCTTGGTGCATAGTGACTATGCACCAAAAATACCTAGGATCTTCGGTGTGGGCCCTCCACGGAAGGGATTTTTTCCATGTGGAGACTGCAGTGCATGTCCGAATCTGGTCAGGAGCCCGGACTTCACCTCTAGTGATGGTTCAAGGACCTATAAGATTAATCATTGCATCTCGTGTGGCAGTACACACGTTGTGTACTATGCCACATGTGGATGTAATAAAGTATATGTCGGTCTGACAACTAGGGAATTGAGGGTCCGGGCTCGTGAACATGTCCGTGACATTTTGGCTGCGAAAAAAGCTAAAACAGAAGAGGTTGCGGCCCTCAAAACGTTACCCCGTCATTTCTACCATTACCATAGATGTAGCGTAAAGACCTTACAAATAAAAGGGATAGATCTGATACACGGGGAGTTAGGAGGGGTGACCTCCAGAAAATGCTGTCCCAACGGGAATTAAAATGGATTATAACCTTAGACACAGTTGCCCCCAAGGGATTGAATGAGGCCGTCAGCTTCGTTCCGTTTCTCTAATGAAATTTGAGGTTCCTGAATCTTGCAAATATATGGTCAGATAGAAATCTATCACCACTGTGATTCTTTGCCCAATGTAATAAGGATATATGTAAATTGATTTTCTTCTTTTTTCTTCTCTTTCTTTTCTTTTTATCCTCCTTATCAAAAATGATCAAGGATGTTTTATCTGTTGATTTTAACTGGTTTTATTTATGTTAACAGTGATTATCTCACCACAGTGTATCTGCAAATTCTGCTGTATATATAATCTGAGCTCCCATCTACCATAGAATATGATGACACCGCCATTGGATGAAAGAACAGATGTATTTTCTATTGTATTGTATGATTATTTGGCCATGATAAATACCTGGGTAGTTTGGGAATTATCGGACCCGGTGCGCATGCGCGGTTGCGGCCGCCTCTGGGTTGCCATGGAGGCGCACAAATGACGCGCTTCCCGACTGTGCAGCATCCAGGCGACGGCCGGATGTTTGTGCGTCGGGATGGGCGTCGCGCCGGAAGTGACATCACCGGCGCCGGCTTGCAACTGCGCATGCGCCGTTACTTGGGTTCCGATTGGTCACGCTTCAGCATGTGACCGCGCTGTGCACGAGATAAAAACTCCATTACCACACCCTACTGTCACTCCTCATGATGAAGCATATGCGTGTTTGAAGCAAAGCGAAACGTACGTAAGGAGTCAGATATGGAGGTTTTCACCCTTATCCTGCATTAGTACCATGTGCAATTGATTTGTTGTGCACCTTGTATGAAATTACCTTGCATTTGCACTTTATGGGACGCTGCAATAGGCTTTGTAAAATGCCAATCCATACCTGGATTACTATGGTTGTTTTACTGGAAACTACTTTAATCTTTAATGAACCAATGCTGCTTATCCTATGAATGTGCAATTCTTGTATACCATTGTGCGCTCATATTTTTTGTTATGGACTATGTACTATGTGTCACACACGATGCACCTTTGTTTTTCTGCATATTTATGTCTATATGTGTCTCAAAATAAAATGATGTATATGAGTATTTAAAGCAATTGTTTGACTCCACATGTTGTTCTCCTTTTGATACTATCAATCAAGTGTTGAGCTGCTCAGCTAATCAGGCAATCACCTGATAGCTGTATAGGAAACTATAACCATATGGAATATGTATATTTAATCTGTGCCCTTATGTTGCCTACTCCTAGCTATCTATGTTCCTACATACTGGGCCCCTATGTTACTCCATCCCAGGCCCCTATGTTGCCCCATCCTAGGTTCTTATTCCCTCCATCCTAGGCCACTATGTTCTTCCATCTCCAGCCCATATATTGCCACATCCTAGGTCCCTATATTATCCATCCTGGGCCCCTATGTCCACTACCCTGCCCATTCACAGGGGGAGGATTCTTAACACATTCCTGTGCTCCCCCAACATCCTCTTGCTTTATAACCAGGGCAGCCAATGGCAGCTGACCCATTGGAGGTCACTTGCTGAAGTCAGTGCGCAGCGCATAGCAGTGATGTTGAAAGGCCACCAGCATATCAAGGGACTCTGATAGGCCGGCAGCCATTAAACATCACCACTATGGTATGCATGCTGGCATGCCCTGTCCCCACTCCCTATGCTGTTTTTCTCCTTGTGCTCTCCCCCCTCTCTGCACTGTTTTATCCCCCATGTGTGCTGTCCCTCCTGTGCTGTCACTATCAAAACATTATCGGGAACACCATAAAAATCAATTGTGGGAACAAACTTTTTGGGCATTGTTAAGATTAAACTACATTGGAGAGGGGGTGATCACATCAAAAGAATGTCGAGAGCAGAACTTAAGTGGATTTTTTACTATACTGTAGACACATTGGTCCCTAGGGGCCTAAACTCTGATTTGGAAATTTTCACATTTTGAAAAAAAAAAAGTTGCGCTTGTAGGAATTAGTGATTCATCAGAAACATCAAGAATTCAATAAATTCAATAAATTTGTAAAAAGTTTTAGAAAAAATGTTTTTAAAACAAAAGAATAAAAAAAAATTTAAATATTTTTAACAGTCCCTTATGAATGTGAGGATGTGTATACAGTCCCACAGTTGCAATAAGGGTCTCTGCTTCTTTAAAACACTTTATAAAGCATCTTTTTTAAAATCTCTCCTTTTATTATTATATAGACCCATGACACACCATGTATGATTGACTTAAGGGCTTTTTTTATCTTATTTCTTTTTTCTTTTTATCTTATTCCTTTTATTCTATGCACCATTTTATCATTAAAATTATTAGTGAGTGCTTTTTGTCAGTTATTGTTAATTTGTTGAATAAACTTGTTTTTAGTTAATCTTATATATCACTTGACACATAGGAGTTCTTAAACGAAGGGGTGACCCCTCTGGATTGGGTCTCTTCCCTGCTTTGTCTCATAAAGAGTCCCATAAACGCATCACAAACACCTGTTGACTGCTGGGGTTGTCAATCACATTCAGACAACCGAAATAGGTGGAGCAATAAACAAGAGGTCTTACCGTAATGAAGAAAGCCCGCTTAGGTCTTTGAAAGGCGTTGGATTTAGTTTGGTTGCACGCAGGCATCCGTAGTCATGTGACAACTTCCAGGCCTATTTCCCCGCATGCGCATCTGTTAGGTATCCAGGGATACTTGCGAATGGGGTTCCTGGATACCAGCATGCCTTGGACATTCACTCTATCAGCATGCCTCTCTCCTGACTGAGTGTCCCACCACAGAACTAACCATTAACAGGATTTTGATGAAACCGTGACAATTCATTAAGTAGTAAGTCAGAATATTAGGTGCCGCTATCCTTATGTCTGCTGAATTGAACTGAGTTGAGTTTTTTGTTAAAATAGTGATATCGATGTGTGGTTAGCATTTTTGTTTTAGAAGCAGGCAAGAGGTACCTGCAGCTATCGATCTGTTTTATTTCCCCTAAAGTCACATGTGTCATATTCAATTGCAACCCCAAAGCTGGACGCAGGACAGATCTATATGGACAGGGCATACCAAAGTTTGATGATATCTAGTACCATCAGATATAATCATCAGTTTATTGTGTGTTTGAACTCCACAGGTTACACATAGATTGAAAGCACATTTATTATTTTCTATTGACAGAATGTTTTTTCCCATCCACTAGCCTCTACCCATTCACTTTCTATGTTTATGGCTTGGCGTTTCAGTACAAAAAGGTTGCAACAACAGGTATTCATTGAGAGGAGTTAGAGCATATAGAGTGAACATCCACCGTGCCTCTACTCTTGGTTTCTCACCATCCTTCTGTTTCATTTCACTTTCAGTGTATTGTTGATCATGATACATCTCGTTCTATCAACTTCATTTCCATGTTAGCACCTATCGCACTGTCTCCAAAAAAGGTAAATATCTTAATTTGAGATGAGCGATGTTCGATTGAACATGTTCGCCAATTTCAAATTCGACCTGTTTTGGGCTATGTTTGAGTCGTTCGACAAATGCGAACGATTTGCTAAAAATTCGGTAATTTGAGGTTATGTCCGATAACTGTTCGTTGACCAAAAGCGTTACTGACTTTTCACAGTAATGCTTTTGTTCAATGTTATTATGAGTTTCAGTGCCTAGGAATAAATAGTGATGGGTGGGGGGCTGTGGAGACGTCTGTGGTCAAATAATGCAGATTTCCATTTATTTTTCCTTCCCACACTTAGTGTGGGTGGTTCAGTCTGTCAGCCTATCAGCACACACAGAGCAAAGTGCACTTTTTACATACAAGGGTTTGTGTCATTGGCTGGGTATGTCACATGTCCTTGCATCATAGGAACCAGCCATTTTCCCTCCTCGCCATTTTCTCAGTGTTGGAGCTCAGTGTCTGATGGCACTTCTGCTGCTTTGTGCGCTACAGAGAGAGATTTTTAGATTCAATTCCAAGTTAGATAGAGAGATTGTTAGTAGGTTTAGGGACTCCTTCCAAGAACAGTCCACTTTTTAGGGCTTAAAAGCACTGTGTGCCAGGCAGGTCTGTTCAGGTGCTGTGTTGAAATCTACATAGATCCTGTGCTTTTCAAGCATTTTTTACAGCATCTGGCGAAATCTAGCAAAGCAAATTCTTTTTGGTTAGTAGCAGTGTGTGCCAGGCAGAGGTGTAGAACTGCTGTGAAGAAAGCTACTCCTCCTGTGTTTACAAGCTTTTTTTTACTGCATCTAGCCAAGCAAATCCTTTTTGGCTATTAGTACTGTTTGGATAGGCAGCTATGGCCCTGTGTTCTGTTGAAATCTACTGTCACACAGCGCAGAAAATCATTTTGTATTGCATCTGCCCAATCCTATTTACCGAAAGCTATTTTTGGTAGCACTACTGTTTGGCTAGGTAGCTGTGGTCCAGTGTTCTGTTGAAAGCTAGCGCCAGACAACACAGAAAACCCTTTTTTATTGCATCTGCCCAATCCTATTTACCAAAAGCTATTTAGGGTAGTACCATTGTTTGGTTAGGTAGCTGTGGTCCAATGTTCTGTTGAAATCTACTGTCACACAGCGCAGAAAATCATTTTGTATTGCATCTGCCCAAACCTACTTACCAAAATCTATTTAAGATAGTACCACTGTTTGGTTAGGTAGCTGTGGTCCAGTGTTCTTGTGAAATCTACCATCACACAGCACAGAAAACCTTTTGTATTGAATTTGCCCAATACTAGTTACCAAAATCTATTTAAGGCAGTACCATCCATTGTTTTTTGTGCCAACAACAACTACAGAGTTACCAATCAGTTACCATCAAATATCAGTGGTAAAAGGTCTGATGGTGGAAAGGGGAATAGGCATGTTGGAAAGGGTAAAATATTTGTGTCCGTGGCGTAGGTGCTAAAGTAATAGAAACATCTGCTGAACATATACCGTCTTCAAGCAAAACTAAAATGTCTATTTCTTTTCATGGACGATCTGCTATCATCACTTTCTTACACAGCAGAGCATTGCTAAAACTTGTAGATGAGGACCAAAAAGAGCAGGTGCTGCAATGGATATCAAGCTCTTGTCCACCTCAACTTCAACATCACAAACACTCCAGTCCTCAGAGGTGTCACCCCAATCGCATTTGCTTCCTCACAGCTCACAGGTCTCCAGCTGCCCTACTGACTATGGGTTAACACAGAGTCTGCAGAGCTGTTCACTCATACTATAGCATGATAATCAGAGGTCTGCTCCAAAGCTTCAGTGAGTCAAGACGAGGAAATGATCTGCACCGATGCCCAAAATCTTTGTGAGTCAGATCCAGGCCCAGATGAAGAAGGGTCCGAGCATAATGTAGACCTCCATTCCCAAACTGTAACCCCTGTTGGTGGAGACAATGAGGCAGATGATGATGAGACTCAGATATATGATTGGAACGACAACTTGACTTTGCACTCAGGGCACTCAGAGATGGTGTTTTTTCATTGAAGACAAATTAAATGAAGATAATAATATCAAAGAATTTGTGATTGCAATCATTTTCAGGAAGAAACTGAGTATTATGTGACAGAATTGCAGGGATGTCAATACTTTTGGCCACAACTGTATATACCACCTTTCACAGATAAATAGCTACTACTTCTATGGGATCACCACTGAACAATGAAAGTTGTGGGGTGGCATTTTATCCACAGGGTAACCAGCAAAGAGCTCTGTTAATGAAATGTTTCAATAAAGACCAAAAGAGTGGCCATTTCCAGTTGTCTATAGAGTAAGTGACCCTCTAGTATTCTTAGAATTCCTGACATAATTTGTCGTGGGACAATTTGGAGTCCCCCAAATACATAAAATGCCTGGCTGATCCCACCAGAATTAGTGAGTTTGGCAATTTTTTATCTAACGTTTATAAGGAATTTAAAACAATTGGTGAAAGAGCTTTAGTGTAAAATCCTAAGTGTCTAGTTGCTACTGCAGTTTATATATTAGTGTACAGATCAGGGTGGATTTGATTTAAATCTAACTGATTTAAATCACGATTTAAATCACGATTTAATTCACTAGTCAGTAGGCTTGATTTAAATCAGTGATTAACTATGACCTGGGGTTACTTGTATTCCCAGTGCTTCACCTGTTGCCGACTCAGTGGATAGCTCTCACAATGCATTGTGGTGGGAGATGGACGTCTGAGTCAAGTGAGATGCCATTTTCTACAGTTTCATCCTTTGAGTTGATGATGCCAATAACACTCTTTAACAAGCTAATGACCTGGCAATTCTCACCCTTGAAGTGAAGCTGAAGCCATTTCAGTAAAAGCCCTATAGAGGTCATTCAATGACCTGCAGCTTTTTATAGCCACCTCTTTATAAAAACTCCCCTGTATTGTAATGTCTCAGTGCCACTCTCAGCTAACACTTGAATTGCCAAATCTGCTAATTTGACCTGACCACATATCTTTTCTATGGCTTTTGAAGGCTGTGTGTCTTTTCACAGCTTCATTACTTTATTGCTTTGTAATTGCTCTGAGTGTTTATCACCTACAGTATTTCCTGGTTTTCTATTGTATTCCAGAAATAAGGCAAATGGGTACCCTAATATATACACTTTCCTTTTTTTTGTAACAAAAGAAACACTGGGGACTTCTGAAATATATTAACATTTTGCAATAGTAACTACAATTTGGACACTACTGTATATTAGTAAATAGTAAATAACAGTGAAGGTGTGTAGAACGCTGCCCAATAAAACCAAGTAACATGGTGGAACAGTGGATAGACATTTTATAATGCCAGGCCTCAAGCTGAGTTTTCATCTTAAGCCTTATTCATACATCGTTTTTTTCTGTGTGCAATCAGTGTTTTCTATAGACATCAAATAACCAGGGTATAACTGATGGGGGAGGACTCGGTTGGACAAGATCCCTTGACAGTAAGAAGGCACTGAGGACAGTTTGATTTCCAATAAAATGTTGCTTCTACATCTGCCAAACTCACATAGCATGTTTGTGGGCAGTAACCAGCTGCTTTATCTGCTGAGGATTTCTGGGCGTTTGGTGGCTGCAGAAGTTTGCATTGTTGCCCTCTTCTCCCCAGTGGTATCTAGGATGAGCCGCTCAAATGAGGAATAATGTCAAGTAAAGGGCTGGAGCTTATTGTTTTACAGTACAGAGTTTAAACCAGAAGGCAGCATCAGTGCACATGTATGCACAGTAAGAAGATTTATGGTATGTACTGCAAGGTGAGGTTGTATATAGAGGAGAGAGGGGATATACTGCAGGATGGGTCAATATATAGATGAGAGGAGAGATGTTCTTCAATATGGGGCTGTAAGTTCACAAGAGGAGTGGTAAGTATGGGACTACATATACACTGGCAATAACAATTAGAGGACAACACACAATTTCCTTGATGTTAAGGTCATTGCGTTGTCCTTTGTGAAAATATCCTAACATAAGTATATTAGCAGTATTTTAAGCTTATTTCATAAATTTAATATATTCTAAAGCACAAAATAAAAATGTAAATGAGATAAATGAAAAAGACACTGATCAAAATTAGAGAACACTTTCAGATACCTGCAAGTTATTGTTGTTAATTTGGCATCTGGTGGTAATTTCCTTAATTATCTGACAAAGCTTATGTAACTGGCAGCCTAACTTTTCAGTTTGCACTCACTTTGCAAAAATTGTGTGCCATTCCAAAGTGACTGAAACCCTCTGGCAGCAGGTTGTCCAGATTGAGTCCAAAGGGGTCACCCTATCAGCCAAGTCTGTGATTTCTAGAATATTATGAAATAGCCATATGGTGTCAAATACATAAAAATATTACTTTTACTTACCGTAATATATAGATTATAAATTATATGTTTATATGTTTTTTACCTCCAGTGAGTAATTATTAATTAATAGTGTATACTATTGGATAAAATATCTCTATATAGTATTAATAACCTTACCGTATTTTAATTTATTATTAAAGCATTGTGTATTAATTCTAATTTAATTACATATATTTTAATAATTTAAAATATTAATTGTATGTTATATTTATATATTGATTCACTGCACAATCTATTCTTTAACTGATAGCTAGGAATGAGCTAGTACCGAAATATTCATAATCGTTACATTCATAACGAGTAATTTGGAATACCCGTAATATTTGTTCCGAATAGCGAGTACAATGTAAGTCAATGGGAAACGCGAGTAATTTTCTGCTGGACCTGCCAATGAAGTCTGGGAGAGCTGTGAAAAGGCAGTGGTGGCTCATAACGTGCTCAAACTGTATGGGAACTGTCTGCTCTAGTGAAGATAGATAGATAGATAGATAGATAGATAGATAGATAGATAGATAGATAGATAGATTGGGTGCCAATCAGTCCAGTTTCTCTTCCTCCTCACTGGTATACAATAAACAAAATGACTGCAGCACTCCTTATCTTCCATCCAAATACCTTTATTGGCCTTCAGGTGTTTTTGGGACTTTTCGGGAACATCTCCCTTCCTCTAGCCTAATACATCTGAAGGCCAATAAGGGCATTTGGATTGAAGATAAGGAGTGCTGCAGTCATTTTGTTTCATAGATTGATAGATGGATGGATAAGTAGATAGACAGATAGATAGACAACAGGACAACTTTAATGTAGCCCCTCGTGGCGTGACGTTTCAACCTCTATGAGGTCTTTATCAAGCACAGTGTTCAGTGCAAACAATTTCAACCATATAAAGGGTGCACACATAATTGTTTATTAATATAAAAATGCTAAAAAAAACATGCAAATATACAAATATACAAACATGTCTCCATATACTTCAGTGATAAAGTGCCATCATATAGTGCAAATATTTCATTACTAGCTGTGAGCCCGATTCTGAAGAATCGGGAGTCTAGAATCTGGAGAGTGAGAGGAGAGAGAGAGAGAGAGAGAGAGGGAGAGGGAGAGGGAAAGGGAGAGGGAAAGGGAGAGGGAGAGGGAGAGGGAGAAGAGGAGATAGAGAGAGATAGAGAGAGATAGAGAGAGATAGAGAGAGAAGAGAGAGAAGAGAGAGAAGAGAGAGATAGAGATAGATAGATGAGTAGAAGATAGAGATAGAGATAGATAGATAATAGATAATAGATAAAGATAGATAGGATAGATAATAAATAGAGATAGAATAGATAAATAGATAGAGATAGATAGATAAATAGATAGAGATAGATAGATAAAAAGATAGAGATAGATAGATAGATAAAAAGATAGAGATAGATAGAGATAGATAGATAGATAAAAAGATAGATAGATAGATAGAGATAGATAGATAAATAGATAGAGATAGATAGATAAATAGAGATAGATAGATAAATAGATAGAGATAGATAGATAAATAGATAGAGATATATAGATAAAAAGATAGAGATAGATAGATAGTGTAAGTGGGCAAGGGGACGCATAGTGGATGGCAGGTATGTGTCACATGCCTACCTGAAGTCTGTGATGTAAGCCGGCATTAGCATCTCTTAGTGGAGAGCAACACTGAGGGAGTTGTTAGTAACCAAGGGGCCGGCTTATGAGTCCTGAGAGTGACGGGCGGGTCCAGGACTCACATACCCTCCCAGGGGCGTGGTGTCCGGCTATGTAAGGGAGGTTGGACTTAGGCACAGGGGGAAAGTGATTAGGATTCTGTGTTTGCTGTGTGTGTTTTTCCCTGTGGAATGGTTTATGAGCAAATAAACCCTTCTGGTCTCACCTATGCAAAGCTGCCTCCTCGTGCTTCCTGACGTCGCCAGCGAGCCGCTCCGTTACAATTGGTGGAGTTGAATGCGGGCACAGCTCCCAGCAGAAGACGTGAGACCGGTGGGCTTTGGTGTTTATGTCCTGGGTGAAGTCTGTCCTGACTCAGTCACAGCCTCCGGAGATCATGGAGGAGCTGATGCGACACTTGGTACAAGCTCAGCAGGCCCAGCAGGCTCAACATCTCCAGCTCTTACAACAGCAACAGGCGGCCCAGCAAGAGACCACCAAGCTGCTGACACAGCAGATCCAACTCCAACGTCAGCAACAGCAAGACCAGCATCAGCAGCAGCAGCAGCAGATCGATATCCTGGCTGAGGCGGTCCGGAGCACGTCAGCAGAGACAAGGTCAGTGGGCGATTTTTCTATTAGAAAAGCTGTGAGAGGAGCCCTGCAGAAAATGACTCCCAGAGATGACATAGAGGCTTTTCTGACTGTTTTTGAGCGTGTTGCAGAGAGAGAGGGGCTCCCACCAGCACAGTGGGCAGAGGTGCTGGCGCCATATCTATCCGGGGAGCCTCAGAAGGCTTATTATGATTTGGCCCTGCAAGACGCTAAGGAATATAGCAAGTTAAAAAGGAGATACTAGCCCGCCTGGGGGTGACAATGACTGTGAGGGCGCAGCGGGTTCACCAATGGGCGTATCATCGAGACAGACCGCCTCGCTCCCAAATGTTCGACCTGTTGCACTTGGTCCAGAAATGGCTGCAGCCGGAGAGCTCTACGCCAGCACAGATGGTGGAGCGTGTCGTGATGGATCGGTTTGTACACTCCCTGCCACGATCCGTTCAGACCTGGGTTGCCCAGGGTGATCCCAGAACGCGGATGACCTTATCGGGCTGGTGGAGAGATACCAGGGGATGGAAGGGCCTGGGGCCAGATTGCCCGCTCCTTACTAGGGGACCCAGCCGCGGGCCGAGGCCCAAAAGGGGGTGGGGCGTCCAAGGTCCCTAAGGGCGGGGGAGGCGGTGCCCAAGGTCCCTACGGGCAAGATCATATGTTGGAGATGCCATGGTCCAGGCCACATTGCTGCACGGTGTCCCTTGACCCCTGAACAGATGGATTGCAGCATGGGTCGCCGCTGTTCTTATTTTGCATACTCAGTCTGCAGTATGACCAGTATATCCAGCGAAGGGCCCCCAGCGTGTCCGGTGAAAGTGAACGGGAGGAGCGTGGTCGGGCTGTTGGACTCCGGGAGCCTCGTTACTCTGGTGAGGGACTTCCGTCCCTTATCCTGGTCCCTGGGAAAAGGGTCGGAGTGCGGTGTATCCACGGTGACGCCAAGGACTATCCAGTAGCTCGAGTGGACATTGAGACGGCACATGGGGTGAGGACTCATGAAGTCGGAGTCGTCCAGGACTTGCTACACCCCATCATTATCGGCCGAGACTTTTGTTTATTTTGGCAGCTGTGGGGGCAGGGTCCGGGAGTGGGGCCCGTGGAAACGACCTCTCCCCACTCTGACATGGCTGAGTTCCCGCTTGGTGTCCTCGTAGGGGATGAGGAGGAAGCCCGCCCGAGACCACGGTACTGAACTTGGGGGCGACCAGGGAGAACTTTGGGACAGCCCAACATAAAGACCTGACTCTAAGGGAAGCATTCAATAGTGTCACGGTCATCAACGGGGTCCCACAGGAGCCAGGGAGCGACACTAGGTTCCCCCATTTTATGCTAAGTGAGGAATTGTTATACCGGGTGACGAAGGTGAAGGACGACCGGGTGGAACAGTTGTTAGTACCGGGGCCGTATCGGCAGCAAGTACTCAACATGGCCCATTCCCATATCTTGGGGGGTCATCTAGGGGTAGAGAAAACACAGGACCGGATACTGCAACGGTTCTATTGGCCTGGGTGTCACCGGGAGATAGCGAGATACTGCCAATCTTGCCCTACCTGTCAAATAACCACCCCTACCAGGCACTTTCGTAGTCCCCTGGTACCATTACCCATCATCGAAATCCCCTTTGAGAGAATAGCTATGGACTTGGTGGGGCCCCTGGTGAAATCGGCTCAGGGTCATCAGTATATCTTAGTTATCCTGGACTATGCCACCCGGTACCCCGAAGCGATTCCCTTACGCAACTCCTCGGCGAAGAGCATAGCTAAGGAGCTGGTTCAGGTGTTTTCTCGCACGGGGTTACCAAAAGAAATCCTGACAGATCAGGGTACCCCCTTCATGAGTAAGGTGATGAGCGAGTTGTGCAGGGTCCTTCAGATCACCCAGCTGAGGACTTCTGTATACCATCCTCAAACAGACGGCCTTGTCGAGAGGTTCAATAAAACCCTCAAAGGCATGTTAAGGAAAGTGGTAGAGAAGGATGGGAAGGACTGGGACTGTCTCCTACCGTATCTGCTGTTTTCCATTCGGGAGGTTCCACAGGCTTCCACGGGTTTCTCACCATTCGAGCTCCTGTATGGACGACATCCACGCGGTCTCCTAGATGTAGCCAAGGAAACCTGGGAAGCCGAAGTCACACCTCATCGGAGTGTCATTGAGCACGTCGCCATGATGCAGGAGAGAATGGAGAAAGTGATGCCGATCCTAAGGGAACATCTCCTGCTGGCCCAGGAGGCTCAGGCCCGAGTCTACAACCGCTCCGCCAGAATCCGGCAGTTTCATCCCGGGGACCGGGTCCTGGTCCTGATACCCACAGTGGAAAGCAAGTTCCTGGCCAAATGGCAAGGGCCATATGAGGTCGTTGAGAAGCTCGGCGAAGTGAACTACAAGGTCCACCAACCGGGACGAAGGAAGTCGTACCAAATCTATCATATCAACCTCCTCAAGGCATGGCGAGATCGGGAGGCCCAAGATGTGCCCTGCTCGGTGGGCAGGCCGGTGAACGACATTGAAGCCGTGACCATAGCGGACACCCTCTCCGAAAGCCAGAAACAGCAGTGTAGAGAGCTGTTACAGCAGAACAGGAATTTGTTCACAGAGCTGCCAGGGTGCACCACCGTGGTAGAACATGACATTCTGACGGAACCACAGGTGCGGGTGAACCTGAAGCCATATAGGATACCCGAGGCCCGACGGGAGGTGATCTCCAAGGAGGTGGCCCGGATGCTGAAATTGGGTGTGATAGAAGAATCCAAGAGTGGTTGGTCAAGCCCCATAGTATTGGTACCGAAACCCGAGGCGAATGGAGATTCTGTAACGATTATCGAAAACTGAACGAGGTCTCCAACTTTGACGCCTATCCCATGCCGCGAGTCGACGAGCTGATCGAGCGCCTGGGACCCGCCAGGTACATCACTACCCTAGACCTCACCAAAGGGTATTGGCAGATCCCTATGGCATCGGGAGCCAAAGAGAAGACCCCACGCCGGATGGGTGCTTTCACTATGTCCGAATGCCGTTTGGATTGCAGGGGGCCCCAGCCACTTTTCAAAGGGCCATGGATCGGATCCTCATGCCGCATAAAGACTACGCCGCTGCCTATCTGGACGATATTGTGGTTTTCAGCCTCGACTGGCAGAGCCATCTGGTGAAGCTCCAAGCGGTGCTGGATGCTCTGAGGACGGCAGGGTTTACGGTAAACCCAAAGAAATGTGCCCTGGGGAAGTCCGAGGCCAAATACCTGGGATATGTTGTCGGCAGAGGCATGATCAAGCCCCAAATCACAAAGGTCGCAGCGATCCAGCAGTGGCCGCGACCCTCGTCTAAGAGACAAGTCCGAGGCTTCCTGGGTATAGTCGGATACTACAGGCGGTTCATCCCTGAGTTTGCTGTAATGGCTGCACCCTTGACTAACCTCTTGAAGGGGACTAAGTCGTCTATGGCTCAGTGGACGACGGAGGCGGAAGCTGCCTTTTCGGGATTGAAAGAGGCTCTCTGTAGGCGACCGATCTTGCTCGCTCCCGACTTCAAGAGGGAATTTGTTCTCCAAACGGATGCCTCAGATAACGGTTTGGGGGCAGTCCTGTCCCAGGAGATTCAGGGGGAGGAACACCCGGTCCTCTACCTGAGCAGGAAACTGTCCCCTAGTGAGATGCGTTATTCCGTGATTGAAAAGGAGTGCCTGGCCATAAAGTGGGCAGTGGACACACTACGTTACTATTTGTTGGGGCGACAGTTCCGGTTGGTGTCTGACCATGCCCCTCTCCGGTGGTTGAGGGACTCGAAGGGGAAAAACGCGAGGGTCACTCGTTGGTTTTTGGCCCTGCAGGACTTTCGTTTCCGAGTGGAGCACCGGGCGGGAAAGCTCCATGGCAACGCTGATGCTCTCTCCCGTATCCCCTGTTTGGTTGTCCGCGGTGCCGAGCCCGACGGCTTTCGGCAGAGGGGGGAGGTGTGTAAGTGGGCAAGGGGACGCATAGTGGATGGCAGGTATGTGTCACATGCCTACCTGAGGTCTGTGATGTAAGCCGGCATTAGCATCTCTTAGTGGAGAGCAACACTGAGGGAGTTGTTAGTAACCAAGGGGCCGGCTTATGAGTCCTGAGAGTGACGGGCGGGTCCAGGACTCACATACCCTCCCAGGGGCGTGGTGTCCGGCTATGTAAGGGAGGTTGGACTTAGGCACAGGGGAAAGTGATTAGGATTCTGTGTTTGCTGTGTGTGTTTTTCCCTGTGGAATGGTTTATGAGCAAATAAACCCTTCTGGTCTCACCTATGCAAAGCTGCCTCCTCGTGCTTCCTGACGTCGCCAGCGAGCCGCTCCGTTACAATAGATAGATAGATAGATAAAAAAGATAGATAGATAATAGATAGATAAATAGATAGATAGATAATAGATAGATAGATAGATAAGATAGATAGATAGATAGATAGATAGATAGATAGATAGATAGATAGATAGATAGATAGATAAGATAGATAGATAGATAGATAGATAGATGAGAGAGAGATAGATATAGATAAATAGGTGAGTCTTTGCAGCCGCGGTAAGTCCGGCCACAGCCGAGCGTCGTGGCCGAAAAGGGAACCAAGGGCTCGGCCATGCATTGTTGGAAACACCGCTATGTATCTCTATGGGAAGTGAGGCGCTATTCTGATTGGTCGCTGTGTGCTGCCGGCGACCAATCAGAATAGCGCCTCACTTTGAGCGGTAAATTTGAAACTCAAAAGTTGTCCATTATATGTCTATGGGATGTGAGGTGCTATTCTGATTGGTCGCCGGCAGCACACAGCGACCAATCAGAATAGCACCTCACTTCCCATAGAGATATAATGGACGAAAAGTCGTCCATTATATCTCTATGGGAAGTGAGGCGCTATTCTGATTGGTCGCCGGCAGCACACAGCGACCAATCAGAATAGCGCCTCACTTCCCGTAGAGATATAATGGACGAATTTTCGTCCATTATATCTCTATGGGAAGTGAGGCGCTATTTTGATTGGTCGCTGTGTGCTGGCGGCGACCAATCAGAATAGCGCCTCACTTTCAGCGGTAAATTTGAATCTCAAAGTCGTCCATTATATGTCTATGGGAAGTGAGGCGCTATTCTGATTGGTCGCCGGCAGCACACAGTGACCAATCAGAATCGCGCCTCACTTCCCATAGAGATAGAATGGACGACTTTGAGTTTCAAATTTCCCGCTTAAGTGAGGTGCTATGCTGATTGGTCGCTGTGTGCTGCGCTGACCAATCAGCATAGCGCCCCATTTCCCATAGAGATACATAGCGGTGTTTCGCCGAATTTATGGCAGGGCCCCTGGTTCTATTTTCGGCCACGGGGCTCGGCGCTTGTCGGTCGTCGCCGGGGTGGGAGACTCGCCCTTGCAACGGCTGACAATGGCGGCTTCGATAGATATATATAGATAGAGAGATAGATAGATAGATAGATAGGTGAGTCTTTGCAGCCGCGGTAAGTCCGGCGACAGCCGAGCGCTGTGGCCGAAAATCGAACCAAGGGCCCGGCCATGCATTGTTGGAAACACCGCTATGTATCTCTATGGGAAGTGAGGCGCTCTGCTGATTGGTCGCCGGCAGCAGACAGCGACCAATCAGAATGGCGCCTCACTTCCCATAGAGATATAATGGATGAAAAGTCGTCCATTATATGTCTATAGGAAATGAGGCGCTATTCTGATTGGTCGCCGGCAGCAGACAGCGACCAATCAGAATGGCGCCTCACTTCCCATAGAGATATAATGGATGAAAAGTCGTCCATTATATGTCTATGGGAAATGAGGCGCTATTCTGATTGGTCACTGTGTGCTGCCGGCGACCAATCAGAATAGTGCCTCACTTTGAGCGGTAAATTTGAAACTCAAAGTCGTCCATTATATGTCTATGGGAAGTGAGGCGCTATTCTGATTGGTCGCCGGCAGCACACAGCGACCAATCAGAATATCGCCTCACTTCCCATAGAGATATAATGGACGAAAAGTCGTCCATTATATGTCTATGGGAAGTGAGGCGCTATTCTGATTGGTCGGCGGCAGCACACAGCGACCAATCAGAATAGCGCCTCACTTCCCATAGAGATATAATGGACGATTTGTCGTCCATTCTATCTCTATGGGAAGTGAGGCGCTATTTTGATTGGTCGCTGTGTGCTGGCGGCGACCAATCAGAATAGCGCCTCACTTCCCATAGAGATAAAATGGACGACTTTGAGTTTTAAATTTACCACTGAAAGTGAGGCGCTATTCTGATTGGTCGCCGGCAGCACACAGCGACCAATCAGAATCGCGCCTCACTTCCCATAGAGATAGAATAGACGACTTTGAGTTTCAAATTTCTCGCTTAAGTGAGGCGCTATGCTGATTGATCGCTGTGTGCTGCGCCGACCAATCAGCATAGCGCCTCACTTCCCATAGAGATACATAGCGGTGTTTCGCCGAATTTATGTCCGGGCCCCTGGTTCTATTTTCGGCCACGGGGCTCGGCGCTTGTCGCTCGTCGCCGGGGCGGGAGACTCGCCCCTGCAACGGCTGACAATGGCCGGATCGATAGATAGATAGATAGAGAGAGAGATAAATAGATAGAGATAGATAGATAAATAGATAGATAGATAGATAGATAGATAGATAGATAGATAGAGATAGATAGAGAGATAGAGATAGATAGATAAATAGATAGAGATAGATAGATAGATAGAGATAGATAGAGAGATAGAGATAGATAGATAAATAGATAGAGATAGATAGATAGATAGAGATAGAGAGATAGAGATAGATAGCTAGCTTGATAGATAGATAGATAGATAGATAAATAGATAAATAGATAGATAGAGATAGATAGAAATAAATAGATAGAGATAGATAGATAGATAGATAGATAGATAGATAGATAGATAGAGATAGATAGATAGATAGATAGGCGAGTCTTTGCAGCCGCGGTAAGTCCGGCGACAGCCGAGCGCCGTGGCCGAAAAGGGAACCAAGGGCCCGAAAAGTCGTCCATTATATGTCTATGGGAAGTGAGGCGCTATCAGTGGCGTAACTACTGACCCGCGGGCCCCGGTGCGAGATGCACTCCGGGGCCCCCTTGGTGAGGAGCGCGGGGGGGGGGGGGGGCTGGAGTGCTATTGGTGCCAGCCGGATGAGAAGCGGGGGGGGGGGAAGGGGTGCTAGGCGGTGCCGGCCGGGCTGCTTTAGCGGCCGCGGTAGTTACGCCACTACCCCAGTGTCATTATCCTGTACCCCAGTGTCATTATCCTGTACCCCCAGTGTCATTATCCTGTACCCCAGTGTCATTATCCTGTACCCCCAGTGTCATTATCCTGTACCCCCCAGTGTCATTATCCTGTACCCCCCAGTGTCATTATCCTGTACCCCAGTGTCATTATCCTGTACCTCCAGTGTAATTATCCTGTACCCCAGTGTAATTATCCTGTACCCCCAGTGTCATTATCCTGTACCCCCAGTGTCATTATCCTGTACCCCCAGTGTCATTATCCTGTACCCCCAGTGTCATTATCCTGTACCTCCAGTGTAATTATCCTGTACCCCAGTGTCATTATCCTGTACCTCCAGTGTCATTATCCTGTACCCCCCAGTGTCATTATCCTGTACCCCAGTGTCATTATCCTGTACCCCAGTGTCATTATCCTGTACCTCCAGTGTAATTATCCTGTACCCCAGTGTAATTATCCTGTACCCCCAGTGTCATTATCCTGTACCCCCAGTGTCATTATCCTGTACCCCCAGTGTCATTATCCTGTACCCCCAGTGTCATTATCCTGTACCTCCAGTGTAATTATCCTGTACCCCAGTGTCATTATCCTGTACCCCCCAGTGTCATTATCCTGTACCCCCCAGTGTCATTATCCTGTACCTCCAGTGTAATTATCCTGTACCCCAGTGTAATTATCCTGTACCCCAGTGTCATTATCCTGTACCCCCAGTGTCATTATCCTGTACCCCCAGTGTCATTATCCTGTACCTCCAGTGTAATTATCCTGTACCCCAGTGTCATTATCCTGTACCCCCAGTGTCATTATCCTGTACCCCCCGTGTCATTATCCTGTACCCCAGTGTCATTATCCTGTACCCCAGTGTCATTATCCTGTACCCCAGTGTCATTATCCTGTACCCCCAGTGTCATTATCCTGTACCCCAGTGTCATTATCCTGTACCCCAGTGTCATTATCCTGTACCCCCAGTGTCATTATCCTGTACCCCCAGTGTCATTATCCTGTACCCAGTGTCATTATCCTGTACCCCCAGTGTCATTATCCTGTACCCCAGTGTCATTATCCTGTACCCCCAGTGTCATTATCCTGTACCCCAGTGTCATTATCCTGTACCCCAGTGTCATTATCCTGTACCCCCCCAGTGTCATTATCCTGTACCCCCAGTGTCATTATCCTGTACCCCAGTGTCATTATCCTGTACCCCCAGTGTCATTATCCTGTACCCCCAGTGTCATTATCCTGTACCCCCCAGTGTCATTATCCTGTACCCCCAGTGTCATTATCCTGTACCCCAGTGTCATTATCCTGTACCCCCAGTGTCATTATCCTGTACCCCCAGTGTCATTATCCTGTACCCCCCAGTGTCATTATCCTGTACCCCCAGTGTCATGGTCCTTTATTGACTGTTGTACGTACGAGTTGACTCAGTGATAGCACATCTGGATTTGTATCAAGGTCCAATGCACATCTGGCAGTGGTACAGCAGAGGTGAATCAGAGAATAGCAGAGTTGAGTTTGACATAGAAGCCATTGCAAAGCTGGAAATGCTATGATAGAGATGAATCAGAGATGGCAGAGCTGAGTTTGCCATAGTGTTGAATGCAAGGTTTGCAGCAGTACAGCAGACAAATGAGTTGAGTTTGTGCTGAAGCTAAATGCATAGCTCGCAGTAAAACAGCAGAGGTGAGTTTGTCACAGAATTCATTGCAGGGCTGGCAGCATTATAGTTCAGTTAAATACATGATAGTGGAGCTGAGTTTGTCACAGGGTCTAATACAGAGGTGGCAGCAATATAGCAGTGTTAACTCACTAATCACAAAGCTTAGCTTGTCAAAGTTTTCCAATACAGAGTTAGCAGCGGTACTGTAGAGTTAACTCTGATATGATATGTAGAGCTGAGTTTGTCACAAAGTCCAGTGCAAACTTTGCAGCAGTTCAGCAGAAAGCAGAGCTGAGTTTCTCACAGGGATAAATGTATAACTGGAAACAACACAGGAGACAGCAGAGCTGAACATGTCACATGGTTCGATGCAGAGATGAATTTGTCACATGGTTCGATGCAGAGCTGGCAGTATAGCAATGTTCAACAAGTGATAGCAGAGCTGAGTTTGTCCAGAGTCCAATACAAAGCTGGCAGCAATATGGCAGGGTTACTGCAACTAGTGATGGCAAAGTTTAGATTTTCACATGTTTTCAATACAGAGTTAGAAGCAAAACAGTAAAGTTGACTCTGATATATGCTAGAGCTGAGTTTGTCACAGAGTCCAATGCAAACCTTGCAGCAGGTAGCAGTGCTTAGTTTGGCACAGGGTTTAATGCAGAGGTATAAATGGTATGGCAGAGTTGAAATAAGTGATTGTAGAGCTGAGTTTGTCACTGAGTTTAATGCAGAACTGGCAGCAGTACAACGTTCAGCAGAGCTGAGTTTGTCACAGGGCTTAATGTTGAGCTGACAGTAGTACAGCAGTAAGCAGAGCTGAGTTTGTCACAGGGCTTAATGTTGAGCTGACAGTAGTACAGCAGTAAGCAGAGCTGAGTTTGTCACAGGGCTTAATGTTGAGCTGACAGTAGTACAGCAGTAAGCAGAGCTGAGTTTGTCACAGGGCTTAATGTTGAGCTGACAATAGTACAGCATTAAGCAGAGCTGAGTTTGTCACATGGCTTAATGTTGAGCTAACAGTAGTACAGCAGTAAGCAGAGCTGAGTTTGTTACAGGGCTCAGTGCAGAGATAGAAGAAGTATGGCCGAGTTAAATAAGTGATACCAGAGCTGAGTTTGTTACAGAATTCAATGCAGACCTGGCAGCATTACACAATAGCAAAGACTACTTGAATACTAAAGTATCGGCCTGCCAGCCGGTTGGGGGTGGGGAATTCTATAGTGGCTCAGGCCTGGTGAGAAGCGGGGAGGGGGGTGGTAGCAGTGCCTGCCGGGTTCTTTTAGCGGTGGTCGCCGGCGCGAGTACCTGCTCTGCCTCCCGGCTTGTGTGTGGAGCAGTGAAGGGGGCGGGCACTGCTGCGCGGCTGCAGGAAGTGTCTTCTGTAAGACACTTCCAGTCCTCCCTCCGCTCCTCTCCCGGCGCTATCGTGGTCGTGGCGGGCGGCCGTTGGCACACTGCGGGCCCCCCCCTGGGGGCGGGCCCGGTCTCAGCCGCGACCGCTGCGACCGCGGTAGTTACGCCACTGGGCGCTATTCTGATTGGTCGCTGTGTGCTGCCGGCGACCAATCAGAATAGCACCTCACATCCCATAGACATATAATGGACAACTTTTGAGTTTCAAATTTACCGCTCAAAGTGAGGCGCTATTCTGATTGGTCGCCGGCAGCACACAGCGACCAATCAGAATAGCGCCTCACTTCCCATAGAGATATAATGGACGAATTTTCGTCCATTATATCTCTATGGGAAGTGAGGCGCTATTCTGATTGGTCGCTGTGTGCTGGCGGCGACCAATCATAATAGCGCCTCACTTTCAGCGGTAAATTTGAAACTCAAAGTCGTCCATTATATGTCTATGGGAAGTGAGGCGCTATTCTGATTGGTCGCCGTCAGCACACAGCGACCAATCAGAATAGCGCCTCACTTCCCATAGAGATACATAGCGGTGTTTCGGCGAATTTATGGCCGGGCCCCTGGTTCTATTTTCGGCCACGGGGCTCGGCTGTGGTCGGTCGTTGGACGGGGCCGGAGACTCGCAATGGCCGCTTTGCGGCCATTGCTCGTCGCTCCGGCCACGGCTCGCAATGGCCTCGCGGCAGCCATGTCCATGACGACGGAAGTAGCGCCGAATATGACGGAAGTGCGCTACAGCAATTATATATTAGATGGTACATATACAGTACTCATATGTCCACCACAGAGTACATATACAGTTAATTGATATAATTGTAATCATAGTGATCACCTGTATAAATATTAAAAGTTATACCTCTTAGGCGGCCGTCACACGCTACAATATCTGTAAAGATATCTCTAAAATGTCGCAGATTTTCAGTCGCTGCACCGACGTCGTTGCGTGTGACAAGTCGATCTGACAAGCGATAAGTGATCAGATCGTTAATCACAGATATGAGAAACGGACCTCATATCAGACGATGTCGATCATCCAATCTGATACATCGTTCTGTGTGACACCGCCATAACCGATCTCCTTACCGATTTCTCCTATTCACATCATTGACAAGCATCGGTCGCTGGTTTTGCAAACGAAACCTGCATGTAACATCGCTGCTGCGTCCTGAACGTTATCTATACATGTGACTCACATGTTGTCCACAAGCCGTACCACTGAGATCGTTATTGAGTTCTGTTGTCAAATCAGCGTTTTGCACTGATCGCGGCAGTTGCAGTGAAAAAAAACCGCAACTGCCACGATTACTGCATAACGGCCGCAATCGCGGTACATTTGCGGCAAGCCCCATACAATGTCTATGGGGCTTGCGGTAAGTGCGGCAGGTGCGGTTTCGGCACTTGCGGCAGGTGCGGCAGCATAAAAAGCGCGGTATGCCGTGGTTTTTTTCGCAGCCGCACCTGCCGCAAGTGCCGAAATCGCATATACCGCACCTGCCGCACACTTACTGCAAGCCCCATAGACATTGTATGGGGCTTGCCGCAATTGTGCCGCGATCACGGCCGTCATGCGGTAATCGCGGCAGTTGCGTTTTTTCACCGCAACCTTTGCGATCAGTGCAAAACGCTGATGTGAAAGCAGCCTTAGAAGTGATTGGTCAATATATAGTTAGCCCCCAGATCGGCGCCATCACAGCCGCCATCACGCTGTTTACCAGCGTCTTCTGCATTGTAATGCGCATGCCTGCATTTCCGGGTCATGCGTGGTTATCGCATCACCGCTGACATCACAATCATCATGATGGCGGCTGTGATGGCGCTGGTCTGGGGGTTAACTATATATCGATCAATCAATTCTAAGAGGTATAACTTTTAATATTTACACAGGTGATCACTATGATTACAATTACCGTATATACTCGCGTATAAGCCGAGTTTTTCAGCCCAAAAATTGGGCTGAAAAGTACCCCCCTCGGCTTATACGCGAGTCAGTGCTGTATACCGATGTATACATCGGTATACAGCAGCCCCCGCATCCCCAGTAATCCAGGGCCCCCCCAGCGTCTCTCCGGTCACCTGAAAAGCAAACTATACTTATCAGTGTCCGCTGTCCGCGCCCGCTCGCCTCTGCCGTGACAGTGCCGTCTGCGATCCTCCCATCTTCATGCGGCGTCTTCCGGGTTCCTGTGCTCGTCGCAGGGAATGACGTCATTCCCTGCGACGAGCACAGGAAACCGGAAGACGCCGCATGAAGAAGGAGGATCGCAGACGGCACTGTCACGGCAGAAGCGAGCGGGCGCGGACAGCGGACACTGATAAGTATAGTTTGCTTTTCAGGTGACCGGAGAGACGCTGGGGGGCCCTGGATTACTGGGGCCCTGTATACTACCGCTGGGGCTGCAATCTACTACCACTGGGGCTGTATATACTACCACTGGGGCTGTATATACTACACTGGGGCTGTATATACTACCACTGGGGCTGTATATACCACTGGGGCTGTATATACTGCTGGGGCCCTGTATACTACCGCTGGGGCTGCAATCTACTACCACTGGGGCTGTATATACTACCACTGGGGCTGTATATACTACCACTGGGGCTGAATATACCTGTGGGGCTGCTGTATACTACACTGGGGCTGTATATACCTGTGGGGCTGCTGTATACTACCACTGGGGCTGTATATACCTGTGGGGCTGCTGTATACTACACTGGGGCTGTATATACCTCTGGGGCTGCTGTATACTACACTGGGGCTGTATATACCTCTGGGGCTGCTGTATACTACCACTGGGGCTGTATATACCTGTGGGGCTGCTGTATACTACCACTGGGGCTGTACATACCTCTGGGGCTGCTGGATGCTACCACTGGGGCTGTATATACCTGTGGGGCTGCTGTATACTACCACTGGGGCTGTATATACCTCTGGGGCTGCTGTATACAACCACTGGGGCTGTATATACTTCTGGGGCTGCTGTATACTACCACTGGGGCTGTATATACCTCTGGGGCTGCTGGATGCTACCACTGAGGCTATATATACCTCTGGGGCTGCTGTATACTACCAATGGGGCTGTATATACCTCTGAGGCTGCTGTATACTACCTCTGGGGCTGCTGTATACTACCTCTGGGGCTGCTGTATACTACCACTGGGGCTGCTGTATACTACCACTGGGGCTGCTGTATACTACCACTGGGGCTGCTGTATACTACCACTGGGGCTGTATATACCTGTGGGGCTGCTGTATACTACCACTGGGGCTGTACATACCTCTGGGGCTGCTGGATGCTACCACTGGGGCTGTATATACCTGTGGGGCTGCTGTATACTACCACTGGGGCTGTATATACCTCTGGGGCTGCTGTATACTACCACTGGGGCTGTATATACTTCTGGGGCTGCTGTATACTACCACTGGGGCTGTATATACCTCTGGGGCTGCTGGATGCTACCACTGAGGCTATATATACCTCTGGGGCTGCTGTATACTACCAATGGGGCTGTATATACCTCTGAGGCTGCTGTATACTACCTCTGGGGCTGCTGTATACTACCTCTGGGGCTGCTGTATACTACCACTGGGGCTGCTGTATACTACCACTGGGGCTGCTGTATATACCTTTGGGGCTGCTGTATACTACCTCTGGGGATGCTGTATACTACCACTGGGGCTGTATATACCTCTGGGGATGCTGTATACTACCACTGGGGCTGTATATACCTCTGGGGATGCTGTATACTAACTACTGGAGCTGCTGCTGTATATACCACTGGGGCTGCTGCTGTATACTACCACTGGGGAGGCTGCTGTATACTACCATTGGGGGGCCTGTATACCACACTGCTGGGGGCTGTATACCTGTGCTGGAGTCCACCCTCGGCTTATACACGAGTCAATAGGTTTTCCCAGGTTTTGGGGCAAAAGTAGGGGGTCGGCTTATACACGGGTCGGCTTATACACGAGTATATACGGTATATCAATTACCTGTATATGTACTCTGTGGTGGACATATGAGTATATGTACTATAATGAAATATTTGTACTCTATGATGGCACTTTATCACTGAAGTATATGGAGACATGTTTGTATATTTGCATGTTTTTTTAGCATTTTTATATTAATAAACAATTATGTGTGCACCCTTTATATGGTTGAATTGTTTGCACTGAACACTGTGCTTGATAAAGACCTCATAGAGGTTGAAACGTCGCGCCACAAGGGGTTATATTAAAGTTGTCCTGTTGATGGAAATTGGAGTGCTGCCTAATTTTTGGGAAGTATAATTATTTGCAGATGGACATTGCAATATTCAAGATGCTTTGCACCCGACACCTATAGAGAGGTTTGTGCTGATTCCTATTTTTTCAAGATAGATAGATGGATAGATAGAGTCTTTTGCGCTCTCTCTCAATCACTTCTGAGGCTGCCCATTAAGCTTACTGAATATTCACTGCACTGACCAGCAAACAACCAATCACAGATGCTCACACTCTGTGAGGCCTCTGTGATTGGCTTTTGCAGTCAATTGCATTTCCACAAACTGGATGGTGATTGTGCTTGGTTGCCATACACATTAGTGTATGGCAACCAACCTGAAATCATAGGATGTTAAATAAATAAATGATTTAAAAAACTTGTTTTGCAGTATTTTTAAGTCTAGCCCAGTGAAAGCGGATAGCTGCGAGCTGCCACCCCCAGCTGCCTAATTTTACCTTGGCTGGCAAAAAAGTGTGTGCGTTCCGCTCCTGAAAATAGCGCATTCATCATAGCGCCATTTACAGGTGCTTTATAAGGCTCTTCCAGTGGCCCTGGTGGTGGGGGTATGCTGAGTAATTAGGGGTTAACACCACCTTTGTATTGCCAGCTGGTATTAAGCTCTAAGATTTTTAATGTCAGCCAAATTAGACCTTGCCATTAAGAATCTCAAATAAATAGTAAAAAAAGACACAACACAGAGAAAAATAATTTTATTAAAAAAAAAACACAGAGATACTCTGTGACTCCATCTTTATTATCCCTTCCCCACCCTTGTACCCCTCTTCTTCTCTCTTCCTGAACAGACTCAGCTTTGCTACATCAGAGACCAAGGGGAGGAAAAACACATCTGCTCCCCGTGGTCTCTGATCACTGAATGACAGCACTGAGACCTGCGGTATAGTAAGTGGTGAGGTCACCGTTGCCATAGCAGCAGCAGTTACTATTGTAACGGTAACCTCACAGCTTACTATATGACAGCACTGAGACCTGCGTAATGGTGAAGCAGTAAAGCGTAGGTTTCGGCACTGTCATATAGTAGCGGTGAGGTCACCATTGCCATAGTAACCTCTAATAGCTATGGCAACGGTGACCTTCGCTGAGACCTGTCATATAGCTATTCATATAATATAAGAGATTAAAAAATCAGGCAGCACTCCCAATTTAGATGAAAAAAGTGGATACTTTACTGATCCATAGTGACGTTTCAGCAGATTGCTCTGCTTTTCTCAAGCAACTGGGCTCACAATAGATTCACAGTTAAATAGTGATACAGGTGTACACCAATTATATAATGACGAGGACAAGAGGGGATCATGCGCAGTTGAAATATTTATTTCCGCCCACTGGCTATAAGGCTGAAGGATAAAATTATTTTATGAAGCAGGTGGTGCAGGGACCATCTTCCCTATTCCTCAGTGTAGTATGGTTACAAAAAACACATTTCAGGCAGCAAGAACAGTATACAAGTGATGCAATAAACTCACAGTGGAGATCACATACATTAAAGGATGGAAACATCTGTAAACAGCAAGTTATTATGCCAATATCAATAGCCTAACATAGTTCTCTATCAGGACAAAATACAGAGTGACCACCTATCCATATTGTATACTCAGTATACCAACACTGCCCGCTGCCAAATAGTGCAGTAAATCCCCTAAGGGTACCTTTACACGCGGCTACATTTCTAGGGTGGCTACAGGTAACTTACTGGTTGCAGTGAAATCATGGAGAGATTATTCCATTTGTACACAGCATCAAGATAGAACCTTGTCTCCATGATTTCACTGCAACCAGTAAGTTACCTGTAGCCACCCTAGAAATGTAGCCGCGTGTAAAGGTACCCTAAGGGATAGTTAATGCATACCACTGCGGGCCAGAGGACAAAGTCCCAGATGGATGGATCCCCCGGGTCCGGACCCCAACGTACGTTTCAATATGGTGTAAATATCTTCATCAGGGGGTAGTGTGCCAACTGTTCTCGGTGGTTTTTATAGCCGGTATACAGCTGTAGCAGCTTGTACCTCCATCTCCCCGCGTGGCCGGCCATTTCCGGTCCACGCCGTGCCACCGGAAGTGCGTCAGCGTCACCACTTGATGACGCGCACGTCCGGGAAGCCAAGTCAGGTTGCTATGGCTCCCGAGCATGCACGTCGCGGTGTTAGACGCCGCGCCCACCGGCCGGGCTGGGAAGACAGGAACCCAAACAAGCTGCATAAAAAGATCTCGCTCCATTGATTATTAACCCTCAAACTGCCTAAATATCAACAACTATACTTCCGGGGCCTACCCCTTACCCACTACATCAATTAACACAGCATATAAGCAGTATTAGCAGTAAACATAATTGTACAATAACATTCATAGTGCGGCGATGGTAGAATTCTCCAGAGTCATGGTGATACAAGGAAGGCACAGACCCCTGGCTGAAGGATGGAGCAGATGTAACCGGGGAAAAGAAAGGGCACACAAAAAGACACTGTAAAAAATAAAAAACAACAAATTAGAATTTCAGATTATGAGAGGCCAAACTGAGACATCAAAGAGGAATTACATGGAATTACTTATAGGTGTACACCAATCAATTAATTATACAAATTCTCCAAAGTACATAAATAAACTTATACAATGTAAAATTCATGAGCATCATATACTTGCAAGTAAACAGACGTGCATAAGCCCAAATCAATTGAGGGTTATAAAAGTGCTTGTGCTTATATATACATATATCTCATAAGGATAATGCCACACTTTATGGGTTACTCTGTTTTACCAGCATACAGTACAACAAACCGGCTCATTAGATCAATAATTTTATTACCGCATGAATCAATTATCATGTCGCCTCAGCGTCCTCCATGCTGAAATGCACATGTCCATGACGCGTTCTCACTCCACCAATCCCTGCAGTGCGCCTGGGCATGCGCAGTAGACCTGTTTTACCATCGCCATTTTAATTATGGGCAATTTTGCCCACACAGAGGCATTCATTCCGCTGCTTATTATTAATGGGTGCAACATAGCGTGAATATTAATGTGACGGCCACAGACATAAGAGGCACTATATTTGGCACACTCTCCACTGTGTGGCTGCTCTTAAAGAGGTCCTGTCACCCCCCTGCTGCATATATAATATAGTTAATCCTTGCATACAACAATATATAATAATGAGCAGGAGACGACAACTCATACTATCAAATTTCTTTAATGTGTTTCACACGGTGTACAGGTGATTTTGCCCTATCTAGGATAGAACAAAATCACCTGTACACCGTGTGAAACACAATAAAGAAATTTGATAGTATGAGTTGATGTCTCCTGTTCATCATAATATATTATTGTGTGCCAGGATTAACTACCGTATATACTCGCGTATAAGCCGAGTTTTTCAGCCCAAAATTTGGGCTGAAAAGTCCCCCCTCGGCTTATACGCGAGTATACAGTATACACAGCAGCAGCCCCGGAGGTATACAGGCCCCCCCATCAAGCTCCAGGGCCCCCCCCCTTGCGCGGCAGCCTGTAAAGTAAAATCATACTTATCAGTGTCCTGTCGCGCTGTCCCGCCGCTTGCCGACACACGATCCCGGGCTTCATTCCGCGTCTTCCGTGTTCCTGTGGTCGCGGGCAATGACGTCATTGCCAGCGACCACAGGAAGCCAGAAGCGGAAGACGCGGATTGAAGCCCGGGATCGTGTGTCGGCAAGCGGCGGGACAGCGCGACAGGACACTGATAAGTATGATTTTACTTTACAGGCTGCCGCGCAAGGGGGGAAACCCTGGAGCTTGATGGGGGGGCCTGTATACCTCCGGGGCTGCTGCTGTATACAGCCCTGGGGCTGCTGCTGTATACAGCTTTGGGGCTGCCGCTGTATACAGCCCTGGGGATGCTGCTGTATACAGCCCTGGGGATGCTGCTGTATACAGCTTTGGGGCTGCTGCTGTATACACCCCTGGGGCTGCTGCTGCTGTATACACCACTGGGGCTGCTGTATACTACCAAAGGGCTGCTGTATATACCTCTGGGGCTGCTGTATACACCACTAGGGCTGCTGTATATACCTCTGGGGCTGTATATACCTCTGGGGCTGCTGTATATTACCTCTGGGGCTGCTGTATACTACCACTGGTTCTGCTGTATACTACCACTGGGGCTGCTGTATAGTACCACTGGGGCTGTATATACCTCTGGGGCTGCTGTATACTACCACTGGGGCTGCTATATACTACCACTGGGGCTGCTGTATATACCTCTGGGGCTGCTGTATACCACACTGCTGGGGGCTGTATACCTATGCTGGGGTCCACCCTCGGCTTATACATGAGTCAATAGGTTTTCCCAGGTTTTGGGGGCAAAAGTAGGGGGGGTCGGCTTATACATGGGTCGGCTTATACACGAGTATATACGGTATATTATATATGCTGATTTTTTTCCTGAGCACCTATACTGGGTAATGAGCCAGACCTTTTCAACAGTGCCCCCCTGCTGCATGGCAAAGTGAATGCAGCACTGAATGCAGCATATATGCTGAATTCAGGGAACGGGTCCCACATGGCTGTAGCCCCCCTGTACCTCGAGAAATACACCTTAGAAAGCTTACAGATAACTAGTCTAATGGGTGGGATCTTATCACCAGATTTTGGCTGCTGGCACAGTCCTCCAGCCTCCTCCGTGTTTGTTCCTCCCCCTCTATGTGAATGCTGCCGCCTCCTCTTCTCCTGTTCTGTCAATCACGCTGCTGCACAGAGCAGAATTGCGTGACGTCAGCTGCAGAGCCCACCCTGCTTTATGCTTCATTCAAACAGCAGAGCAGGAATCTGGCGCCAGATACTATACAGCCTAACCGGCACATACACTTAGTCACCACCAGAGGTCTTAACCAATGCACAGATCAACCACTCTTTCATGTAAATGTTGTAATATATGTTGGTAGTGCTGCCCAGTTTTTGTTTAACTATTTATATAATTAGGTATCCATATACTGTAATTATTTATAACTATTCATATGAGCTATTCATAGCTAGTCATATCATTATTTATTAAATTGATTTTGTTCACTTATATCCTCACAATAATCACTTGGATCTTTAATATTATTGTAAATGCACCATCATTTTTAATCATATATTTTTCCTTTTAGTCCACTTCATTATCGTTTCTTTCCTTATTCTTCTATTCACGGCTTATATAGCACTTCTCTGTGAGAAACATACACATTCATTCACGTAACTAGGTTGGAAGCCTTTTACTCCCCTCATGTGGATGCAGCCAGGGCGCAGGACTTCCCAGGGCGGCACATCATCTCCTGGCCCCGTGGCTATTGTGAGTGCTCCATGCCGTGGGGCAGAAGTATATGCAGTGGTGATCGTCATGGGATTCATGGGCCAGTACAGAGTTGGCGTCCCTCATGACTGGAGAGGTTTCAATGAACTCATAGGCTTAGCTGAGTATTTAAGGTCACATGCTCCCCCCCATCGCAAAAACACCCCCTGTGGCAGGGGCGTATCTAGGGGGGTGCAGCCGATCCTTTGCCCCGGGCGCAACTCAGAGGGGGGCGCCGGCAGCACCCCCCCTCAACCAAGGCTGCAGGGGCGGCGGGGCTGAGAGCTGACATCATTCCCCCGCTCCTCCGCTCCGCACCTACTCTGGGGGGGAGGGGGGGGCGCCAAAATAGATCTTTTCCCCGGGCGCCATGAAACCTAGTTACACCGCTGCCGTGGGGAAAAATATTTTGAAGCGAATGTTGGGGTAGAGGGACAGGAGACATGTACTGAGAGATTCACCTTCAAGGTAATCCTGCACTATGCACAATCACTTTGGTATGTAATTGCACGTTTTGAGAATTTACATTTTGCACTTTGTGTTGTAATTTGGGAGAGTGTTTTTTCCACTTGTTACTGAATTTATAGTAACATCCATGCTGAATATTCACTGCACTATTAAGCAGCTGGGGAAGAGTGGGATTTTTGGGATTTTTAAAGTGGTACAAATTTATTTTATTTAAATTATATTTTATTGTATGTCACGTTTTCTTTTGATGTGATTAGTTATGTATGGATTATCTGTATTTATTATTACAGCCTCCAGGTCTCTGAGTCTCTCATTTGTATGGCACCTCTTTGGAATTTTAATATGCAACCCTTACATTGTTTTTAATAAAATAATTTTTTAAGGTACATCTTTGCATCCAGCTCTTTCTTTCTTTCGGGGTAGCAGAAAAACCCTAAAGTTGTAATGTCATACATATAACCCAGGTGGTAAAACATATCTTTTGGACAGTTGTAGTTATTCAACTTCAAAAGGCAAGAGCCTTTCCCATTCAGATTTGGTACCAAACTTCCCAAACACTTTTCTTAAAATTGGCTAAATTCAGCATTTGTTTGGAAGCTGTTTAGAACCTCAAAATGCCCTTTAACCTCCCTTTGTGGCCATACAGCCGCTGGAAGACCTGATGGCTGAGAATTTTGATAACCGTAAGGTTTTCTGAGTTCACAGCTATCGGCTCAAGCTTTAGCTTTCAACCTGGTGAATTTAAGGACCCTTTAAGGGAGATTTTAAGCTTCCTCAATTTTCCAGGTGTTGGGACACATGCAGGATGTGAACTTTGGGAAGAGTTCAAAACCTCCAGATGTGCCAGCAGCTCTGAACTCCAGGGACCTTAAAATCTCCTTAAACATCCCTTTAGGAGAGCTTTAAACTTCCTCAAAATTCCAGGTGTTGGGACAATTGCAGACTGTGAACCTTTGGAAGAGTTCACAACCTCCAGATGTGCCAGTAGCTCTGAAGTCCAGAAACCTTAATATCTCCTTCAAGGTTCCCTTAGCTTTGAAGCAATTAGGGAATTGGTGCCAGAAGAGGTGTGACATTAGCCAAAAAGTGAAGACACGTCACATCACTGTCCGGCACCATCTTCAGATTGTCATAAAAAGGAGCAATACCATGCTACTATTGTGTATGCAGTCTGGAGACATAAATCGATCCCAAGAGATGCCAGCTCTGAAGGAGATGATTTCCATTGCCACCCCAGGGGCCATAGGTGCATAAATGCCACTGGAACAGTCCTGAGAGGAGCTAGCTGGGGATCCAGTGTTGGTCCTAGATGCCTGAAGAGACATCAGCTGTTCCATATGCCAGCCAGGATATCAGAAGCCAGAGAGAGGATCCTGCAGCTTGACTGGCCAAACCCATAGCCAGTGGATGTGAAGATGAAGAAGGAGGTAGTCCCAGAAGCTCCTGTTTCCCTGCCTTCAAAACAACCCTTGCCAGAGTTCATCTACCAGGAGAATGCCATGTGGGGCTCCCTACCCCCTCACAGCAGGGAGACTTGTAGGCCTAAACTCCACCTGGCTTTGTCATCTTTAGAAGAGAGGATGCTCTCAGAGGCCCTCGTTGAAGAGTGGATGGAGGGGTGTAAGCGGGCCATCTTTGATGAGCAATGCACCCGGGACCAGGTATAAAGACTTCAAGAGGAGAGACTACGGCTTTATAGCCAGAGAGGGCACTGGTCACCAGTGCTATGTCAACAGGTCCACCCTGCAGCAGGACAATCTGCCTTCCTGACCCTCTACGCTGGGGAGGTAGTTACATTCCTCAAATTACTGTGACGCAAGGTGTGGTATGTGATGGGTTTAAGTCAGCCAAATCACACAGGATGTTGAAGAATGGGAGCACGAGGCCAATATGGAGAGGATGGTGCATTGGCTGTGGGCTAAGAAGAAGAATGAGGGGAGCCAGCCGGCTGTAATGAAACCCAGAGGGGACACAGCATGTTGGTGTTGGCAAAATCCCTCCAGTGTTTTAGAAGGGGGGGCCATCCCCTGACTTCACTGACCTCCTCTGTAGTGGTGGTTCTGATGGGGTGTGCTGTGGGGCAGGTGGTGGTGGAGAATGCCCCTGGAGGAGTAGCCACTGTGACCCCTTGAACCCGGATGGGAGCAGCCTTAAGTATGGAACCAGCTCATCCATCCTAGGGATCGGTGAAAGAGCAGTGGCGTTTGTGGGAGGCTTCCCAAAAGGCCTCCAATTAAAGAGGACTACCGGTAAAATGTCCTGTTGTTGGTTCAGTGACCACAGAGTTGACAGGGGCCTATTTGAAGAAATGTCCTTGCTGGAACCCTGCATCATGCAGTTTGGAAAGTTGCAGGTTGATAGCCTTGCTAATCCTGGAGTTGACCTGTTGGCTAGATAAGGACAGTTTGATGTGATTTATGACAAGAGCGGGGATTGTTTTTTTTCCTCGTGGCCTCAAGGGCCTATATTTGTTAATCCCCTGTTTTGTGCCTGTTGTGCTTTGCCCTGCTGGATTGATGGGACTGCAGCCTGTGGGCTACACATCAAAGCCCTAAATGAACTGTGCCATTAATGGACTGTGCCCCATTATCTTGATGACCATTTTACTAGATTCTGCCGATACTTGTGGGACTTACTGAGTCTTATGAACTATTGTGGGAAAAAGGGAAAAATCTGAGTACATGATGTGCCAGCAGGGTCATTTGTTTGCAATGTTTAAGAAATGTGCCTGGGGAAAGGACTCACTCATATGCTGATACTACCTGTGTTGTGCTACTTCCCCAATTATAGAATGGACTCCAATGTCTACGCAAGCTTCTGTACAATTTCTATGCAAGGACTTTGTGATCTGTTGGCCTGTTTTTATGAAAAAATGGACTTGGACTCTATAGTTCTGGGGCCTCAACCCAGTGAGACTGGGGTCGGGATGGCCCAAAGAAATAAAGGAAAAATTTTATAATGTTTTACCTGTGTTTTATGTTCAATTGTAAGCATTATGACTTCCAGGTGTCAACTATGGCCAAGGGCGGACATGATTAAATGTGAGAGGTATATGAGGGAGGTGTCCCATGCCCCCATGAAGTCTTTCACCCCATAGAAATACATGCAGCTGCATGCTCCTTTTCAGAGAGTGGGTGGTCATGTCAGGTGATGCCAATGTGTGGGACCATGGCCCAAAGCTTTGCTGGACATTGTGTTGTGGATTACCATTGGAGCTGAGATGTTTGCGCCTAATAAATGGGTAAAAGAGGAAGTCTGTGAGTTTATATCAAATAAAGGATTTTTCTGTGTGTTTTTTAACTACTTTCTTATAGAATTGTGATGTACGGGTCTCATAGAGGCCTGAACATTTCCAATCCAGGGCTTGATGACAGCTGTCAATTCTCAGCTGTCATGAATCCCCTTTTATTACTCTGATTGCTGTTACAGAAGTTTATCAGGAAAAGTTGGGCAAAATGGCAAATCTGGGGCTACTGCGGACTGTTGTTCTTACCCAGGGATGGGGGGGCAATGATTATGTGCCTCCCCAGTGTGAGAGTACCAACCAACCAGTTGTGTGCTTTATCTTGGCTGGTATGAAAATTGGGAAGGACCCCACACCAACTTTTTCAATTATTTATTTATGTTTATTCAATCAGTAGAAAAATAAGTGGCACTCACCGGTATACGTCTTCACTTTTATTCAAGCCAGTTTACAGGCAGCATGGTGAGGGGAGTGAGTGTGGAGTACAGCGTGCACCACCAGTCCAGAGTGCATACACCCAGTCCATATCAGGATCCATATATGGCAATAGACTGTAGCGGTACCGCAGTGCCCCACGCTTCTCTCCCAATATTTATTTATGTTTATACTCCACTTGAGGACCCAGTCAGGTACTGTTTACGGCAACCAATCACAGATGCTAGAAGAGTGGGAGGACGGGGCAAAGTCTGACTTTAACTAATGATGAGGGGGAGGGAAGCAGTGAATATGTATGAGGTTAATAAGCGGACCCGGAAGCAGGGTGACAGCGGTGCAGAAGCTTGGTAATTATAATAGTCTTTGGCGCTAATGGCTGTGTCAAAACAGCTGGGCTCCACTGTAAAATATTTTGAGCTGTTTTGGCAACTTTTGCGCCCCCGAAGGTGTTTCCTTAAATTCAATGGGGTTCAGTAGGTTCATCAAACTGTTTGCTGAACCGAAGCAGAACCTCAAAAGGTTCGGTCATCTCTATTCAGGAACAAGCAACGGTCAGGGAAACCGCTATATGCCAACTGGAACAGGCGGGTAAAGCACCAGGAATTGGAGCTACTTATGAATGCGCCAATTTCTGGGGCAGCTGTGGGATGCTATTCTATAGCGTGGGGGGGGGGGCAATAATGATGGGAACACCCATGCAGAGAATACCAGCCCTCAGCTGCATAATTTAAACTTGAATGGCAATTAAAACAGGTTACAGAGTCGGCAGGGAATACCATGTTGTTTGATGCCTTTTTTTTTTGCAGCAGATTTTGACAAGATGCACGTCTATCCTTAAGCCAGTGTGGCGCCCCACTGGTCAGGCGTCACAAAGGGGGTACTGCACCCATAAAGGAGTGTGCGGTTACCCCTGTCACAGTGGTTAGGCATGGTTTGTAGGAGGCTCCCATCCCAGCACTCCCCCACACCCACCTAGAAAAATGGTTTGGGCCCATAACCTAGGGGGAAAGTTAAGGGAGGTAGAAAAACAGGGAATTCTAGTTTTGCCTCGAGGAAAAAAGGAGCACGGGAGCCCTGAGAGAGAGAAGGGGACTCAAAGAGAGGGGGCCCAGAAAGAGAAAACAGGTAGCCCAGACTGAAGGAGGGGACCCCCAAATCGGAGCGTCCATACTCCGGGAGGTAACCCTGGTCCATACGCCGGAGTGCTGATTCCGAAGGCACTGCACAGGGAGTTCAGTCCCTGGGTCGTAACACCGGTCATCGCGGGTCCGTCTACCAGGCCCCGACACCCTGTCAGAAAGGAATCAGTCACACCAGGATAACCCACTGGGGTCGAGTTCCATTGCAGGAGAGAGGAGAGTGGGAAGCCGGGACACTCAGAAAGCACCCCAATAGGGCCTGATACTAAGCGGTCTATTCCAGGACAAGCAGCAGCAGCAGAACATGGGTCAGAGCAAGGAAGGCATACCAGGGGAGACTCCGAGAGACCTTGCAGCCCACTGTGACTACCCGGCCGGCTACCCTTACCTAACAACTGTTGTCCTCTGGGAACTGTACCACCACCAGCATTGTTTCTGTAAAGTACCCGGGTAGAGTGAAAGAGTCTCCATGTACTTATTTCAATGCTGCACTGCAACCTGTTTATCTCCATCATCAGCACTTCCATCACTACAGGTGCATTCCTGCCCTGGAGGACCAGCTTTACCTGCAGGGAGCTCTACCATCTCGGCTGCTGTACCTTTGCCCTCCGGAGGTCTGAAGTGGCGCTGGTGCTATATCACCAGAATCTGCGGGTGGCATCACGATAAACTTACAAACTTTTATTCCCATTTCAACTACCCCCTTTTAGTTGACCACCAGGGCCACGGGTCTGGGCAGGCCACCAGTGACATCCCAACCGCAGTAGTAGAGGGCCCAGACACCCGTGTCCCTGTTTTGCCCTGGGCTACTCAATAACTGGCATCACGAACAGGATTGCGTGCCCGGTGCTACCGGGTACTGTGTGCCTTTAAACTGTCTGGCTTAAAAGAACTTTTACTGCCGCTGTACTGCACTGAGAATGGTTTCCCGCCATTTTACCGGCAACCCCAAAATGGCGGTCTTACCATGTAAAAGGACAATGTGCAGACCCGGGGTATGCCTCAGCCCCTTGCCATGGGAGGCCCTAACCAGAGGCGCAAACCTGTTTGCCCGCCCCTATAGCTATCAATCAACCAAGGGGACGGGTCAAAGGAAGTGACCGAGGGGAACCGCCAAAAAGCCAACAAGAGACATACCGGAAGAGAAGGACATGAGGAAGAGCGTCTAATACCCGGTGTAATGGCAACTTGTTGGGAGAACCTCATGCGAGAGGTGGAGCAGCAGGCGTGCATTGCCCGCGGGGACCTGGACTCTGTCTTCCTTTTGACCAACGAGTGCGATGTGGATACTGGAGGGAAGCCTTCCAGGAGCTGCGGGACAACCTGGCAGAGACGATGGAGTGGGTGGTCCGCAGCTGGAGTGCCAACCGGGTTGTAGAGCTGATAGCTCGGGCAATGGGCTGGGAAGCCAGAAAGTAGCAGTCGCCACACAAGTGGTAGCGGAGGTCTTAGCGGCAATGCCACCCATGCAGACCAAGGAGGCAGGGTTCCAGACGTATGACCCCGTGGACCCACCTGCAGGCCCTACCAACGCCCTGCAAGTCCAGGATGCGACAGAATCCAACCAGAAACCGGACACTGTCGTTGAGGCCAAGGGAGAGGATCCCGACGTGGACAACCCAGACTACAACTCCGGAGCCACTGGAGGCGACACCCTGGAGGCAGCGTGGTGGAGTGCCTGGGAGTACCGATGGGGGGGCCCCACAAGGGTTCCGCGCCAACATCAGTGCCGTGCCGGACCAAGCGAACAGCCCTTTACCCCCGGCATGCTCTCCCCAAGTCAGCCCTCCCCAGATCAACGAGGAGGACCAGGCGGCCCGACAACGCCGCCGGGAGGAGTGGTGGCGACTTGAGATGGAGTGCTGCCATGCAAAAGATGAAGCCCGCCGACAACCCCCATTACCTGCTAAACTAAGACAGAAAGGTACTATTGTGTCGTTCCACTATGGGGACGGGTGGGGCTTAATATGCAAAGCAGGAATAAAAGATGACATTTTCGTTGGGGGACGAGATGTAGAGCCATATCTACGCTGCGGTCACCCATATCGAGACCTTTACCGTGGAGACCAGGTAACCTACGAGTGGCATGCGGGACCCATGGGATGGTTTGCCATCAGAGTAGCCCTCCTTTAAGTAACATTTCCTAACAAGAAGTTGAACTGTAAATAGTTTTCATTTTTCTTTGAAGTGTGATTAATGTGTGCTGACCATCCCTTTTTGCCACTTTTGAGCGTCATAAACTTTCGTAAGAACTCTAACCCCATTACATAATAATGTTTTAATCCAAGCGGTCCAGTGATGATAAGACACACTGGACTGGGACAGACAATAATTACCGCTGGGCCCGTGCAGTTAGCGGTCCCCTTGTGGCCAATGAAAAGTTAAATAATGTTTTTCTTTATATTTTGCAACATTCTAAGTTTGGTGCTTCCCATAAAGGGATGAAAAAGAATGCTTGAATAATGTAAATATGTTACCCGTTATTGTTTATTGAAAAAGAAAACTTCACTCTACCGGTACCCCAGTTAACCGCACTCGCGGACGAGTGTATTCCACCAAGGGGAAATGTGGCACCCCACTGGTCAGGCGTCACAATGGGGGTACTGCACCCATAAAGGAGTGTGCGGTTACCTCTGTCACAGTGGGAAGGTAGGGTTTGTTGGAGGCTCCCATCCCATACCACGGGAGACTCCGAGAGACCTTGCAGCCCTCTGTGACTACCCGGCCGGCTACCCTTACCTAACAACTGTTGTCCTCTGGGAACTGTATCACCACCAGCATTGTTCCAGTAAAGTGTAAAACAAAAAGGAAAAGGGGTGCAAATGTGTAGGATCCCCTTATTAAAAACGTTTAAGTGGCGTGGGTAGGTGGCCACTCACCTTATCGGGTTGTGCACGTCCTGTACAACCCGGTTTACTAGCCGCCGCCGCCGGCGGTATGTGTACTGCCTCTCTCCGCTCTCCTCTCTCCTGTTCAAGGCAGATCGTTTGTGCTGTTCCTGAGCTGCTCCAGCCGCCAGTCCCTCAAAAAGGGAGTAGTTTTCATGCAAAAAATAGTAATGGCGGTCTGATTAGGAGCGCTCTAAGGAACAAGCAGACATGTAAGATGTTTTCATAAATGGCAAACCTTTAATTAACTTCTTAGCTCTCCTCACAGCTCCACTATGCGTTTCAACTGCTTACAAACAGTCTTCATCAGGTGGTGTAAGGGGTGCACTGGCCATTGGCATTATATAGATAGCAGTTACTCATGATTGGTCTTTTGTTAAACAATGCTTTGCTTCCAACTGGCTGGTTCACAATTATTCAATTAACCCTTCCTTTATCCAACAAAGAACAATCTCCTGTTCACCTCCACCTGCAGAGCCGCACACCAGATATAAGGCTGCTCTATGTTTACAGCTTTTTTTTTTTTTTTTTTTTTTTAAACCAATCTCCTGTTTACCTATAGAGGGCACACTTCCCATTAATCTATCTCCACAGAGGTTTCTCCAAATTATATATGCAACAAATATAGTTAGTTTCTATGTTACACTAATTTTTCAACACACAAATAGGATAAAAATAGCATATAAAAACAAAATAAAGATAGCAGTAAAAAAATGTGCAAGTATACGGCTGTACAATATGTATGTTCATATTTCACAATAAAAAATATAAAACTAACACTAAAAAGAATTTTTACAATTCCTGAATAAAATTACCTGTAATATAGCTGTGTGATATTTATTTCTCATATTATTCTTCATGTTTCGCTACATTCTCAAGGGTCAGGTTATGACCTTCCGGGCTCAGCGTTCCCATTTTAAAAATCCAGACACTCTCCTACTTAATGAGAGTACCCAGACGGTCATTCACATTATCTTTCACATGATCTATCACTGTAAGTTTCATTTTCATAGCATCTTTTTGATGGCAGATTGTGTAGTGATTTGATAGACTATGTAACTGATACCCGTTTTTGATGTTGGACCGGTGCATATTGAGCCTTGCATGCATGGTTTGAATTTTTCTCCCAATGTATTGGGTCCCACACGGACACTCAATTAAATAGTTAATTAATGGGTACATACGAACTTGTATCTGACCGCTTATAAAATTTCCAAATTTAACCAATCATATTCCCCATTATGCTGGAAGGGATGTGGTAAAAAATGGGATCTGGGTCATGTGTGGTTACCATATCAGTCACCACACCACACAGGAACAAAAACCTTACAAATTATTCCTTTTTTTTATTAAACCATACATTTTTTATTCAAACAAATCTGTTAACAACATGTATAACTTGTTTATACAGTTATATCATTAAAACAGTCATGTCGAAATAATCACCACCAGTGTAAACCAATTGCAAACTGGATATTATAGGAGAGGGAAGGGAAAGAAAGGACCACACAGAAGGAAAGAAGCAGCCAGGATTGGACACAAAAGGTAAATTAATGGATAATGGGCGGGGGTGGGAGGGGGAAATAAGCTTTAGGAGCTTTGTTTTTAAATATTTTTGTATACCAATTTAATTATGAGAAGACCAGAATCAACTAGGAAAAATATTAAAGCCATCCTAAGTGTGAGATAGCACCAATCCAGAAGTCTCCCATATCTCCCACTGGCGACTGACCAGGTCACCCTGCTCCCCACAGGCCTGCTAGACTTTTGCTAGAAAATGAAGGTTCTGAAGCCCCTGAAATCGAATTTTCCATTACATACGATGTCCTTGTTGGTTTCTTATTGGAATAACTGTTAGAGACGGGAGATTCAACCTAACCAGATAAGACTGATCAAAAATGGATTGGCATCGGTCTATGGGAGATGCTCAATTGAAAGACACACAGCACAGGTCTTTTGCATGAGTGAATCATACAGTTTAATGATGGGGCAGGTTATATAGGCATCATAGATTTCTAAAAAATAGAGTGATACGTAATATTACAACATTACACAATAGTTACACAATAGTGTTTTTTTTTATAGAAATACGTTACTGACATTTTTGACAGTGATTTGTGAGTTCTCAAACAATTACAGAATAAATCCGATCAGTCTACCTGAAGATATTGAGTTTCCCGTTCATGTTCCCCTCAGATTGACACGTCTCCCCCCTCCCAGAAAGAAAAGTACTTTGCTTGAGTCAATGGCTCTCTTACCTCGGTTTTTGCACTCCTCCTTTTGGGACGGGCAACCTTGTTTAATCCGACTCAAACGTAAAAAGGAAAGAATTAATCTCGCTGGGGCCTCCAAAAATGTTAGAGACGGGAGATTCAACCTAACCAGATAAGACTGATCAAAAATGGATTGGCATCGGTATACCGTCTATGGGAGATGCTCAATTGAAAGACACACAGCACAGGTCTTTTGCATGAGTGAATCATACAGTTTAATGATGGGTCAGGTTATATAGGCATCATAGATTTCTAAAAATAGAGTGATATGTAATATGACAACGTCACACAATAGTGGGGGTCTTTGGATAGAAATACATTACAGACAGATTTGACAGTAATTTGTGAGTGCTCAAACAATTACTTATAAATCTGGCTGGCTTATACATTCATGTGGCCAGTTTGGCCTTGACCAAAGAGTATCCAAGAGTGAAGAAATAGAATATGATAACACAAAGATGTCTGACTAGAAGACAAAATGGCTGACTATAGTCATTATAAGATAGGTACTTTAACATAACCTTGATAGAACAATGACAAAATCCCTATTTAAATACATTTCTGTAAAAGCGATCAAGGCACACATCTCTGGGTTGTCTCTAGACCTGTGGGTGAAATCAGGTGTAAGCACGCTTGACAAACTCTTAGGGTACCTTTACACGCCGCAACCGCGGCTAGGAATCTGATCGGCGATATGTCACCCCGGCACCATCGCCGTCAAATTGCCTCGCAATTGCTGCGTGTAATTGGGGAATTTGGCGGCGCTAAAAAAGGTGGCGCCTGGTTCCGATTTCACAGCACTGCTCCAAAATCAGAGGCAATCATAAAGGCGACATTCCCGGCTTTTGGCGTGTGAATGGGCGATAGTGACGGAATTTGCGTTGCCTATTGATTTCCCGTAGGCATGCCACAGCGTGCTGGAGTCCGTGCCCCGATTGGTGGTGGCTACTGTGTTTCCATTGGCTGTCACTTCACAGGACGCCATATTTGAAGAGCTGTCCATTCACCACCACACAATGGCAATGGCGTCATGTATTAGCCAGCCTTCCAGCGCAGGCTGACCAATCATAACGCTATTGCGTTGTCTAATCAGCGTGCTTGGGGCGCGGTATACACCAGTCTGCCACGCCTATGTTATCGCCGCGCTGAACATGTACGCCCACATTCCTTTGTGGATTGCGGCGTGTGAAGCGGCGACAGGAGTCGACCGGATGTTTCCCACTATTGGTGTGGCAATTTCCGGGGCGACACATCACCTTAGGTTGAGGGCGAAATTGCGGCGTGTAAAAGCGCCTTCTGCGATCTGAGGCAACCATGAAAAACATGCACGCACATGTTAGATTGCCTCCTATCGCCGCCAAAAATTGCGGCGTGTAAAGGTACCTTTAGATGGCCCTGTATTCCCCTCCTTTGCAGACTTGTCCCAACTTTACAAGATTAACAAAACATGCTTTTATCAATACCTCCAAATTCGTAATTATATCCAGTCATGCACATTTCCAGCTTGGTGGAGCCCTGACCCATCAGTCATGATGCAGAAATACTTTAAAGTAGAATACCCCAATGAACATGGATTGTCTCTGTTTTATAGGAATCTTAATTCACCAGCAGAGTCGGTCAAACTCCCTTATATGAATGTCTGGGAGGAGGCACTCTCTTTCTCGTCCACCCCCGAACACTGTTGGACTGCGGCCACATTTACTCAAAGGCACTCCTCCTGAATTAATCATCTAGAACATTTAAAGAAAATACATATGAACTGGTATCTGACCCCTTATAAAATTTCCAAATTTAGCAAATCATATTCCCCATTATGCTGGAAGGGATGTGGTAAAAAAGGGGATCTGGGGCATGTGTGGTGGTGGTGCCCCAACAGTCTTGGAGGGATGTATCCACTGTGGGTTAGTGTCAGACCAATAATGGTGGTTTTGTTTGTTAACTTAACCATTCACAAAATGTTTGCCTCATCACTCATCTGAAGGCAATTGTCTATGCTGTAAAAAAACAAGATGTGCAGCATCTGAAACAACGGATACTGGAAGCCTGTGCTAGCATTTCTTCTGCGGTGTTGCTATCAGTGTTTCAAGCGTGGGAGAAGAGGGTTGCATTGACAATCCACAATGGGCAGCACTTTGAACACATTTTATAAGTGTTCATAACCTTGTTAATAACTCATGAAAGAATAAAGTTACGTTAAAGCCAAGCACACTATTGTTTTTCTTATGAAATTCTTAATACGTTTGATGTGTCACATGAGCCTCTTCACATTGAAAAAAATTAAAGTTGGATCCAAAATGGCCAACTTCAAAATGGCCACCATGGTAACCACCCATCTGGAAAAGTTTTCCCCCTCCCATAAACTAATGTGCCACAAACAGGAAGTTGATATCACCAACCATTTCATTTATAATTATATAATTATAATACATCTGGGGGCTAAAGTTCGATTCTCACATAAATAAGAATTCCATCAATTTTCTAGACCTAACTATTGCCCCACAAGGCAATCAATTGACGACTAGAACATATTTCAAGAAAATAGACAAAAATAATTATGTCCACTTCTCCAGTGCACACCACAGAAAGTGGATCGAAAATATACCTTATAATCAGTTTAGAAGAATCCGTAAAAATTGTGCATCAGATGCTGATTTTAAGACACATTCTAATATTTTATCTGAACGTTTTACTTCACAAAACTAACCACATAAATTGATCAAAAATTCTATAAATAAATTTAAGAAATTAAAGATCATTGATCTAATCACTAATGAGAAACGTGTCAAAGCATGAGTGTAAATTTGATTATAATTTCACAACCAATTGTCGGCATAAATCAATAAAGAAAATGTTTGAGGAGTACTGGCATATATTACTCAGTGATCCTGTACTGGGAAAGCATCTGCCCAATAATCCACATATTATCTTCAACAGAGCCCCTACCATCAAAGGGATTCTAGCACCAAGTCGTCTTAGGGAATCGGATAAAGGTGACACGGATTGGGTCAATCTTCCCAAGGGGTCATATTGATGTAACAAAAAGAAATGCCTGTGCTGCAATTCTATCAGTAACAATGTTAAAACTTTAGATCCTCAAATACTGGTGAAACGTTTGTGATATACTTTGGATTGTACTTCCCAGTTTGTCATTTATCTGATTGAATGTCCCTGTGGTATTCAATACATAGGAAGGACGATGCAGCCTTTACATCTGCGTCTTAATAAATATCGGTCTAATATCAATAACAAATTCATGAAACGTGGAGTTTCGAATCACTTTGCAATATCCCATAATAGTGATCCCAGCACTCTGAAAATTACCCCAATAGACCAAATATCGCCTCATATATATAATAGGATTGATGCTCTCAATAAGGGCCACTTTACACACACCAACTTATCTGTACAACTTCTGACCAACTTACTGGTTGCAGTGAAATCATGGACACATTGTTACATTTGTACACGGCAACAAAATGGAGCAATATGTCCATGATTTCACTGCAACCAGCAAGTTGGTCAGAAGTTGGACAGATAAGTTGGTGTGTGTAAAGTGGCCCTAAGGGGGAGATGTTTTGGATGCATAAATTAAACACATTAAAACCTAATGGGTTAAATTTAATAACGGAATTGATTCAATGATGTATAATCCCCCATAAAAAATCAATTTTGATTTTGCATTGTTATACATTAATGTAGAGATGTGTTGTTCTCAAATCATATTGTCAGATGTGCCATCTCTTTCTGCAGAACCTACTTCTCCCATCATGACAATTTCCTTGTACCATGAATGTTATCATGTACATCATCCCCTTACATGTCACCAATTTTTGGATAGCTTCATCCTCCTTCTTGATGATACATTCGGTTCATTGGCTGACCATTAGATCCTGTGTGTCCTGTGTGTTGATGTGTCAATGAGAGATCGATTTTTTATCATTCAGCTACACACTGATAACATATGCCTGTCTGTTTATTTCTTCCTCGTTGTGTTAGTTTATAAACCCAACACCAACATCTAGTTTCCTCTAGAGACATTTACCGATCATTTTTTTTCTCTGTGATGTGATCCTTATGTTCAGCTGAGGATTTCTATAACATACATAGATCGATTACTTTTTACCACCTTGGAGTGCGACATATTTGCCAGACTTTTTCTCTACTCCAGTGAGCTGCTGGGACCAATCAATCTGGAGTTTTTATAGAATTGTACATTTTGCTTCTTCCTTTCCATTAATGTGACCAGATGGATCTGGTGCATTGATTATGTATACAGTTTCCTTATCTATTGATTTTCCATACCTTGTTTTTCTTCACCTGTCAAGTCAGTTTCTCTTTGTTCATTCTAGATGTTCATTCTTGCTCTCCTTAGAACTTGTTGGTTCTGATATGGCTACCGCTACCGCTCCTTCTAATATATACGTCCTCCATTTCTGATCGTTTTACCTTTGTAGGTTACACATCAACATCGCACAGTTGGATATATATTACCTTCGATATCCGCCTATTGAATTAGTAAGACTGACTAGGCTATTAGCTCATGCACTAATTCATCCTTCACTATATGTTGTGAATTTGCATATGCTCACGGGACCTGATGGGTTGTTTCTCTTCATTTAAGGTTCGATAGTACATCGCATAAATGGCAATATCCTGAAAAAGATAATGTGGATATCTGACTACATTTCAAGTTCTAGGTAGCATGGCTACATTACACATATTATTTTTTCATTATTGATATATTTGATAATACAACACATTGTCACTAATTAAATGGTATGTATATTTTTTGTATTGAAATATGACTTCAACATCACAAATGGACACACAGCTTTATTCACTTAGAAATCTGCACTTTTATTTCCATGCCAAAAAACGAAACAAAATAACTTCAATGAGGGTTTGGTTTTATTTCTTATCTTCTCTTTTTTTCACTCTTTCATAAATTGGGCTTCGCTCTTTATCAATTTTGGATAGCTGTTTGGACTGCTCCTTTTTTCTAGTCATCAGTTCCGTGCTGACAGCCTGGTTAGCTGTAAAATAGAAAACAGTGCACATCATAATGGAATCGTATTCCTCGCCAGTTCTATTCCCTATGTAATCCCATCATTCTACCCATCTAATTTTATATGTAAAAGACTTTTTTAGATGTTTTTATTTATTATATTTTTATATGAATAAATAACAAAGTTAGGTAAAGTTTGTATAACTCCTGAGGAAGTGAGAAGTTCTCACGAAACGCGTCGAGTAATAAAGAACAGTTTGGATAATATTTGGATCGCCTATTGTCTGGAGGCAGCGCACGAAAAATTCCCTTTCTTTTACTTTGGAGATCATCATTTTTACTGGGAGGTGCAGCAGCCGGATACACATTTAAGGTGTTGTGACTGGGCACAACCTAAAAAGGTGAGCACAACACATACCTATATGACCATTAATCACACAGTTAAGACCCTATTTTGCGCTATTTCTCCCTCCTTTAGTGTATAGTAGATTTCCCGGAGCATGGGAGTGGTTCCAGTGCAGAATGAGGTCTCACATCCCTCCTCTTCCTGTGACATGTTGATCTTGTTGTCTATGAACTACTATATATAAAATCAATTGTCATGTAATGTAACATCACTACTCCCTGAGGATGGAGTCAGGATTGGCTCCGAAATGCGTAGGAGGCATAAAAGGAGAATCTTGTTATGATGATCATTGTCTGATTGCCTTAATGTAGTCAGCATGGGTCGGGACACACAAGTCCTTTTAGAATTTGGAAACTACATTGATTCCCTATTGAGGGCTAACATCAGGGCCAGCGAGGGCTTAAGATATCCTGCTCGGCGACCATATGAAAGAGCTCGTATTGGATCGGTAGGGAGATCAGGGCACAGCCGCAGGAGTGCAGGAGGTCACCTCTCCCTAGTTTCCTATGAGCAGGGCCCTCCACTGTATTTATCCCTCTAGTGTCTCACAGTCTTTTGTTCTGTGTAGCGCACCGGACATCTGTCACGCAAGGTAGGTGGACATCCTTTAATCCAAGCGTAACATAATCTCCAGGCTGAGATACTTTTTTTTTCAGACCTATTATGGATCCTGCAGCTACATTTGCCCAGTTTAAGCAGACTCTGTCACAGGAGGTGACAGATCAGCGGGAACAGGTGCTGCAATATATTGCGGGTTTGCTGGTCTCTGCCCAGGCTCAGACACGGCCAGAACCCAAGATTCCCCTCCCTGATAGGTTTTCGGGGTTGGGGGGCCTGATAAGTTTTGGGTGTTTCAGGAGTCCTGCAAGTTATACTTCAGGCTCCGCCCATGTTCTTCGGGTAGTGAAGAACAGAGAGTGAGAATCTTTGTCTCCCAGTTGTGAGGAGATCCCCAGTCCAGGGCTTTACATTAAGCGCCGATGATGTCACTGAGTGTAGACTAAAACGTTAAAGGGAGCCTGTCAACTAGTTTGTGCCCCCCCAGCCATCACTGTCTGTAGTTGCAGCTTTGTAATACCAGTCCAGTGTAATGTTAAAGGTGAAAGAAAAGCATTTATTCACTTACATTTCCTTATGTAATGAGGCAGTCAGTCTCCAGCTTGGAGGATGGAGACTGTTTGGCAGGTTAATAGTTAACATTTCAGCCTTATGTTAGAACATGTTGGGAGATCTGATGTGATGTTGACTCACCGTAGCCGGGGTGTACACGTCTCGGGCTGTCGCTGCTCCCTGTCACAGTTCCGCGCCCGAGGCTGTGTAGGCCCGGTGGTCCAGATCAATAAAGTTGGCTGAACAGATAAAGGCTTTTATTCTTGTCGTGACGCCACCTGCGGGAATTCCGGTGATTTCACCGGCGCTTCTTGGGCCTCTGGGGGATGTAATGCAGCAAGATGGGACGCTCCCCACAGGACGAGCGGGAGTCCCCGGAGCCAGGAGCTGCACTTGATGTTGTGAGGCAGCTTAGTTACTCTTAACGCGCGGAGTTAAACATTTCTGAAGAAATACAGACACCAGTGTTCTCTGTAACGGGTCTTTTACTGCAACCGGTTGACGATACAGGGTATACAGGTAACGGGTAACGGACTGGGTGGACTCAGCAATGACCGGTGTTGATTCAGAGCTCTGCGGTGTTCCTCCATTCTAAACTTGTACTAGATGGGTTGCCGATGTCGCCTTAGTGTGCCAAGTTCGGGTACAAGGGGCTACTTAAATTTCCCTGCCGGTGTGTACGTTCCGGTGTGAGGGGAGCCTGTGACCTTTTGGTGGGTACTCCGCTGGGAAGACGGCTCTGTTTGCGGCGGCGATGGGGTGCTCCTGTAGAGCGGCCCCTCCACTCCTGGTTTGCTTAGCAGTGGTGAACAACTTGCTAGCTTCGGAACCAGCGATCCGGTTGTGGATGGGCACGGGTGTATCTTGACCTGTTAGATGTTCGCCCAGGGTCCGGTTGTTAGGCACCGGGTAATGGCGGCAACCGGTAGGTGGTCTGCGGGGCTGCACGGAACTGTGCAGAGCCCCCTCTCCTACGTTCCTCCCGACCACTTCTCTCTCCTTCCTCCTTCTTCTACATTCTCCTACACTCTACTCCTACACTCCGCCCACCAGGACCTTATTGGCCCTCTATTCTGATGTGCATGTAGGGTATGGAGCTCTGAGTTTTAACCATGTCATTACTTAGTCAGAGAATATTGCATCTTCAGTCAGGGATGCAATACCCTCCTGTGACGCACTCGTTGCGGGCGCCACAATGTCATAACATGTGACTACAATAGACGAAGCTAAGTCCCTACAACATAATATGTTTGTTCACTTAGCTCTGCCCACTATGGTCACATGATCGTTACTTCACACAGGTCCTTTAGCCATGCAAGTTAATAGTGAGTTAACTATTATCCTGCCAGACAGTCTCCCCCCCCCCCAAGTTGTACACTGAAATGTAAGTGTATAAATGCTTTTTTTCACCTTTCACAATACACTATGAGCTCAGACAGGGATGATTAGACTGGTATTATAAACCTACAGGTGCAGATAGTGACAGCAGGGGGGCATAAACCACCTGACAGGTTCCCATTAATGTGTATTTAATTCACTTGTAAATTATCATGAAAATTTATGGATGTCCTCTACTCCCTCAAGTGATTGTTATAATGAGAATTGTTCCGTTTTACCTTTATCCTTCTACACATAAACTACATTTTCACTCACTTTTAATAAAATTTGCCCCCCATGTATCACTATGGGCTGGATGACTGTTATTTGCCATCCGGTTTGGGACTTTTCAAGGAGTATCCAGTTTTGTCCGATTTTTGCATGGGACACAAAACTGGAGTCTGAAGCATTTTTTGTGTTCAATGCAAAAATCAGACAAAACCACATCCTCCCGAATCCGGTGCCCATAACATGGGAATCTATGGGCGCTGGATTGTGCCGCATCCGGCAGAAAATCGTACCAGGTCCCTGATGCCTGGTGCTGAAAGAGTGGCAGCTGTTAAAAGAGCCACCGCTGAATTTCAGCACCTGGAGAGCTAAACGGCTGAAATTTCAGCACTGTGGCCAGCTCCCCTGCAGCCATGTTGCTGAAATTTCAGCACTGGACAGCGCCAGCAACGAAGCCAGCAAAAAGCAGGATCGGAGGACCTCCGGCCCTGCTTGTCCGTGGCTGTCAGGTTCTGTCCTGTGCATCCTGCAAAACACCGGACAGAACCTGAGAGGTAAAAATCGTGGTGTGAAGCCGACCTTACATTTAGTTATGTTCATGTGGTCTCTGTAGCACCACAAATCAAACCTTTGTCTAATGTGATCAGATCCTTCTTATAATATCGCTTTTCTTCTTTGCTCTAACAATGAATATTCCCTCGGATATAATTTGGATTATTGGAACCTTCCAGGCCTTTATCTCCATATCAGCCGGAGGTCCTCACAACTTCAATTAAGATCTTTGCCAGGAATTAATTTTGGTGACCTCTAGCAAATAAGATTTTCTTTTCTTGGTGGTTTTCAAATGGATCTCAAATAATAAATTGTGAGTGGATAATCTGCAATGCTGTTAAGTAAAAACTATAACCGATAGCAGCCAGAAAACAATAACTGCACTAGTTGTTAATGATGTGTCACATACCGTTAGCAACTAAGATAATGCTTTTTTTGTGCCATATGACTTGTTTTTTCACATTTTCTATGCTCTTTAAAAATTGCATTTTATGGCTGTGTTGGCATGGCCAGCATTTGCCAGCACTGTGAGTGTATTTCACAGCTTCTGAGAGCAGGCTGAAAGTGAGATGTGTGGGGAGCCAGCAAAAAAGGGGTTAACAGAGATTCTAATTGAGCAGAGTGGAGCCAGGTGACAGATCTATCACTGCAGGACATGTGGTGATGTCACAACCATATGACTTTGTGGCACCCTTGGTCTTGATTGTCACAGTGGTGCTGCACCTACTCCACAGGTGTGGTGCCATTGCTCTCAGGTAAGATGGGGACACAAAGCTGAAACACCAACCACACATCCAACACCCATCCTAACTCCAGACCAGGGAGATGCAGGACAGAAGAAAACCCTCTAGAGGGCAGACCCCATTTAGTGGTTGGAGGATGGAGTAGGTTAAGGGGGGTAGGAGGAGTTAGTGGGTGTGAAGTTGTTAGGAGAGGAATCAGGAGCAAAAGATGGAGTTCTAGGGGTCACTGGAGCTGGGGCCTAACAGGACCAGTGGGTAGGTTGGCTGAGGAAACCCCAGTTCAGAGGACCCTGAATCTACAGCCGACTTCTAGGTCATGACTATAGAAAAAAAGGAGACAAAGAGGCGCAGATTGTGCCTTATCACAAAGACACTTTTGCTAATGTGTGGATTATATAGGGGTCCACTCACCTTTGTAGGTTGTGAAACCCACAACCAGTGTGAGCGCTTTAGCAGCTGCTGCAGAACCTCCACCGTCACGCCAAAATCGCAGGAAAAAACGGAGCTTAAACAGGAATGGTTTCCACGGTCCGTGCTGCTGATATTCAATCAAAGTACTTCACAAAAGGTTGTTACCATCATCAGGTTCTTTATTCATGAATAAAGAACCTGATGATGGTAACAACCTTTTGTGAAGTACTTTGATTGAATAGCAGCAGCGTCGGACCGTGGAAACCATTCCTGTTTAAGCTCCGACTTCTAGGTCATGGTAGAGGAACTAGCTGGATGACGGGACCGGCCCCATTCTGGTGTAAAACTTTATGATCAAGACAGGAAACTGGAGGCCACTGGACTGCATGTGCAGTGGCCTCCTACCATGGAGTTTCCCTGGCACAGTGACTACAGAGGGTCAAAAGGACGTGCCGGCCGTTACTCAACAGGGCCCACAGTCACCTGCCTTGGGACTTGTAGCACCAAGGCGCATGATAAGGGAGATAGAAGAACAGTGCAGAAAGGAAAGAGCAGCACAGAAAGTCTTATGAACAGTGTCTCAGTAGACTGAATCACAAAAAACAATCAGAAAAACGTGCAAAAATACTCTGTTAAAAAGATAAAAACAGTAAAAAGCAAGTGCTGCATAAAAAAGTGATAAAAAACAGGGTATTTAGTTGATACGTTTTTTGCAAAAAATGTATACGAAGCCGCTCTACCAAACGTCAAGGTAACCCGTATCAGAGCAGTCCCTATCTGTGTTTTCAAAAAACCTGACCATGTGAATAGTTACCTACATGAGCCGGGTCCAGACAGGTCCAGTGTCTGACATGGACTGACTGCAGAAGACGGCTTTCATGTGCAGGACCCAAAGGGAGTGGTGGGCGGCTCCCTTATCTTGCAGAAACAAGAAATCTTTTTAACAGAGTATTTTTGCACGTTTTTCTGATTGTTTTTTGTGATTCAGTCTTTTGGTGGTGTGAACAGTGTCCTACAGATCTGTTCACTGTGTGCATGGCTCATTAGTGTCTTTCTAGTTTGTTTCTTGTTTCTGCAAGATAAGGGAGCCGCCCACCACTCCCTTTGGGTCCTGCACATGAAAGCCGTCTTCTGCAGGTCAGTCCGTGTCAGACACTGGACCTGTTGGACCCGGCTCATGTAGGTAACTATTCACATGTCAGGTTTTTTGAAAACACAGATAGGGACTGCTCTGATACGGGTTACTTGACGTTTGGTAGAGCGGCTTCGTATACATTTTTTGCAAAAAACGTATCAACTAAATACCCTGTTTTTTATCACTTTTTTATGCAGCACTTGCTTTTTACTGTTTTTATCTTTTTAACAGAGTATTTTTGCACGTTTTATTTGATTGTTTTTTGTGATTCAGTCTTTTGGTGGTGTGAACAGTGTCCTACAGATCTGTTCACTGTGTGCATGGCTCATTAGTGTCTTTCTAGTGTCTCAGTAGAGTGGACCTGGACTATCTGAGGGCTGTGTAATCAAAAGGGCCGAAGGACACAGGGATGAATTTATAGAAAATATACAATCTTTATTTAGGATTCTCGATACAACAAGTTTAAAAATCCTTATAAATAATAACAATAACAGGGTGGAAACGGAACCATATAAGTATCAATAGAAAGAGCCACTGGATATCTATGGATAGTTAGAGTTATTGCCATATCCGGTGGTACGATATTAGGGAGGACCTGGTGACCGTGAAGGAGGTATGTATGGAAAAGGTACCCAATAAAATGGTTACATATAATGCATAGAGATTTCCCCACAATTATACCATACACTCAGCGAGAGTATAAATAAATGGAGATGGGTTCAATAATCATCAGGAGAGTCAATATACATATTCCTATTAGAATAATTGGGCTTATGTCAAGTTGGAATAAATAAAGAACTCTGCTTTTTCCTCCTATCGCTTGTATAGAAGGGGGAATAGCTCCAACTACACTAAACCAAAGTGTCAGTGCCTGTGACCTTTTTTAGTCTCTATTTAGATTGTACTACATATTTCATGTGGTCATATATACACAGTAAACACCACAAACAGTGAGAATGAGTGTGGTCCCAGGCGGCGGTGCTAGGTATAGTACCAATACACCACCACAAGGTCACTACACCCTCTCACTCCAAGGTGCTCACTGATAGGAGCCTATACCATGCAGTCAAGACCAGAATAATATCAAAAAGGTCAAGGTTACTCTGAGCACATTGTATACTGAGTCATTTTAGGACCGTGTCCACATACCTCCGTAGTTGTTGTTAACGGTCACGTCTTGCCTGCACCTAACCCCGACGCGTTTCATCCTAAAGACTTCTTCAGAGGGTGGTGTGCCATGATGGTGTGCCCCCCGCCACCATCCTGCCCCCTCACCACCATCCTGCCTCACTGGCTCCATCCTGCCCCCCTGCCACCATCCTGCCCCCCCCGCCACCATCCTGCCCCTCTGGCTCCATCCTGCCCCGCTCGCTCCATCCTGCCTCGCTTACTCGATCCTGCCCCCCCGCCAGCTCCATCCTGCCCCCGCCGGCTCCATCCTGCTCCCGTTGGCTCCATTCTGCCCCCGCTGGCTCCATCCTGCCCTGCTTTCCACCATCCTGCCCCCCCGCCACAATCCTGAATCACTGGCTCCATCCTGCCCCCCCGCACCATCCTGCCCCGCCACCATCCTGCCACCGGTTCCATCCTGCCTGCCGCTCCATCTGCCCGCTTGCTCCATCCTGCCCCCCCGCCAGCTCCATCCTGCCCAGCCGGCTCTATCCTGCCCCAATCGCTACCATCCTGCCCCCCCGCCACCATCCTGCCCCCGCCGTCTCCATCCTGCCCCCGTCGACTCCATTCTGCCCCCGCCAGCTCCATTCTGCCCTGCTTGCTCCATCCTGCCCCCCGCCACCATCCTGCCCCACCGCCACCATCCTGCCTCACTGGCTCCATCCTGCCCCCCCGCCACCATCCTGCCCCCCCTCCACTATCCTGCCCCTCCGGCTCCATCCTGCCCCGCTCGCTCCATCCTGCCCCGCTTGCTCCATCCTGCCCTCCCGCCAGCTCCATCCTGCCTCGATGGCTCTATCCTGCCCCAGTCGCCACCATCCTGCCCCCCCCCCACCACCATCCTGCCCCCGCCGACTCTAATCTGCTCCCGTAGGCTCTATTCTGCCCCTGCCAGCTTCATCCTGCCCCTCTGGCTCCATCCTGCCCCGCTCGCTCCATGCTGACCCGCCGGCTCCATCCTACCCAACTCGCCACCATCCTACTCCCCCGCCACAATCCTGCTTCCCCACCACCATCCTGCTCCCACGCCACGATCTTGATCCGCTGGCTCCATTCTGCCCCGCTCGCTCCATCCTGCCCCCCGCCACCATCCTGCCCCCCCACCACCATCCTGCCCCGCTCGCTCCATTCTGCCCGCTCACCCCATCCTGCTCCGCTTGTTCCATCTTGCCCCCCGCCACCATCCTGCCCTCGCTGCCCATCCTGCACGACTTGCTCCATCCTGCCCCGCTCGCCACCATCCTGCCCCGCTCGCCACCATCCTGCCCCGCTCGCTCCATCCTGCCTCCGCCACCATCCTGCCCGCTGCTCCATCCTGCCCGCTCGTCCCATCCTGTCTTCCCCCATCCTGCCCCCCCGCCACCATCTTGCTCTTCTGGCTCCATCCTGTCCCACTCCCACCATCCTGTCCTGCCGGCTTCATCCTGCCCCGCTCGAGCCATCATGCCCCGCTCGCCACCATCCAACTCCCCCGCCAACATCCTGCTCCGCCGACTCCATTCTGCCCAGCTCACCACCTCCCGCCCCGCTCGCTCCATCATGCCCCGCTTGCTCCATCCTGCCCCCCGCCACCATCCTGCCCCCCGCCACCATCCTGCCCTGCTTGCTCCATCCTGCCCTGCTCACCACCATCCTGCCCTCCCCCAATCCTGCCCCCCCGCCACCATCCTGCTCCTCTGGCTCCATTCTGCCCTGCTCGCTCCTTCCTGCCCCGCCCCCACCATCCTGCCCCGCCGGCTCCATCCTGCCCCCCGGCTCCATTCTGCCCAGCTTGCACCAACCTGCCCGCCGCCACCATCCTGCCCCGCTCGCTCCATCCTGCCCTGCTTGCGCCATCCTGCCCCGCTCACTCCATCCTGCCCCCGCCACCATCCTGCCCCCCGGCACCATCCCACCCTGCTCGCTCCATCCTGCCCCGCTCGCCACCATCCTTACCTCCCCCCATCCTAACACACCCCCCGCCACCATTCTGCTCCTCCGGCTTTATCCTGCCCCGCTCGCTCCATCCTGCCCCACTCCCACCATCCTGCCCCACCGGCTCCATCCTGCCCCACTCGCTCCATCTCCTGCCCCCCCCCGCCACCATCCTGCTCCTCCGGCTCCATCCTGCCCCGCTCCCTCCATCCTGCTCCGCGGGCTCCATTCTGCCCCGATCGCTCCATCCTTCCCCACTCGCTCCATCCTGCCCTGCTCGCTCCATCCTGCCCCCCCGCCACTATCCTGTCCCCCACCACCATCCTGCTCGCCGGCTCCATTCTGCCCCGCTCACTCCATCCTGCCCCGCTCGCTCCATCCTGCCCTGCTCTCTCCATCCTGGCCCCCGCCACCATCCTGCCCTACTCGCTCCATCCTGACCCGCTGCTCCATCCAGCCCCGCTCGTCACCATCCTGCCTGCCTCCCTGCCCCCACCATCCTGCCCCGCTCGCTCCATCCTGCCCTGCTTGCCACCATCTCGCCCTCCCCCATCCTGCCCCCCCCGCCACCATCCTGCTCCTCCGGCTACATCCTGCCCCGCTCCCACCAGCCTACCCCGCCGGCTCCATCCTGTCCCGCCGGCTCCATCCTGCCCCGCCGGCTCCATCTCTGCCCCATCCAACTTCCCCGCCACCATCGTGCTCCCCCGCCACCATCCTGCTCTGCCGGCTCCATTCTGCCCCGCTCGCTCCATCCTGCCCCGCTCGCCACCATCCTGCTCCGCTCGCTCCATCCTGCCCCGCCACCATCCTGCCCCGCTTGCTCCATCCTGCCCTGCTCACCACCATCCTGCCCAACCCTGCCACCATCCTGCTCCTCTGGCTCCATCCTGCCCCGCTCGCTCCATCCTGCCCTGCTCGCTACATCCTGCCCCGCTCCCACCATCCTGCCCCGCCGGCTCCATTCTGCCCAGCTCGCTCCATCCTGCCCCGCTCACTCCATAATGCCCTGCTCGCACCATCCTGCCCCGCTCTCACCATCTTGCCCCGCTGGTTCCATGCTACCCCCGCCGGCTCCATCCTGCCCCGCTCGCTCCATCCTGCCCCGCTCCGCCACCATCCTGCCCCGTTCACTCCATCCTGCCCCGCTCGCTCCATCCTGCCCCCCTGCCACCATCCTGCCCCGCTCACTCCATCCTGCCCCGCTCACCACCATCCTGCCACCATCCTGCCTCCCTCGCTCCATCCTGCCCCGCTCGCTCCATCCAGCCCCGCCGGCTCCATCCTGCCCCCCCGCCACCATCCTGCCCCGCGCTACCATCATGCCCCCCCGCTTCATCCTTCCCCGGTCTCACCATCCTGCCCCTGGCCACCATCATCCTGCCCCGCTCACTCCATCCTGCCCCGCTCACTCCATCTGCCCCTCGCCACCATCCTGCCCCCCCGCCACCATTCTGCTCCTCCAGCTCCATCCTGCTCCTCCGACTCCATCCTGCTCCTCCGGCTCCATCCGGCCCCGCTCGCTCCATCCTGCCCCGCCACCACCATCCTGCCCTGCTCGCTCCATCCTGCCCCACTCGCTCCATCCAGCCCCGCTCGCCACCATCCTGCCCCTGCTCCCAACATCCTGCCCACCAGCTCCATCCTGCCCCGCCACCACCATCCTGCCCTGCTCGCTCCATCCTGCCCCGCTCACTCCATCCTGCCCCCCCACCATCCTACCCCCCCAGCCACCATCCTGCTCCTCCAGCTCCACTCTGCTCCTCGGCTCCATCCTGTCCTGCTCTCTTCATCCTGCCCTGCTCGCTCCTCTCGCCCCACTCGTTCCATCCAGCCCCGCTCGCCATCATCCTGCCCCCCCAGCCACCATCCTGCTCCTCCAGCTCCACCCTGCTCGCCACCACCATCCTGCCCTGCTCACTCCATCCTGCCCCACTCTGTTCCATCCAGCCCCGCTCACCACCATCCTGCCCTCCCCACCATCCTGCCCCCCCAGCCACCATCCTGCCCCCCCAGCCACCATCCTGCCCCCCCAGCCACCATCCTGGCCTCCAGCTCCACCCTGCTCCTCCGGCTCCATCCTGCCCCGCTCGCTCCATCCTGCCCCGCCGGCTCCATCCTGCCCCACCGCCACCATCCTGCCCCCCACCACCATCCTGCCCCGCTCGCTTCATCTTGCCCCGCTCCCACCATCCTGCCCCCCCCGCCACCATCCTGCTCCTCCGGCTCCATCCTGCCTCGCTCGCTCCATCCTGCCCCGCTCACCCCATCCTGCCCCGCTCGCTCCATCCTCCCCCGCCACCACCATCCTGCCCTGCTCGCTCTATCCTGCCCCACTCACTCCATCCAGCCCCGCTCGCCACCATCCTGCCCTCCTCACCATCCTGCCCCCCCCAGCCACCATCCTGCCCCCCCCAGCCACCATCCTGCCCCCCAGCCACCATCCTGCTCCTCCAGCTCCACCCTGCTCCTCCGGCTCCATCCTGCCCCGCTCACTCCAACCTGCCCCCCGGCTCCATCCTGCCTCGCTCGCTCCATCCTGCCCTACTCACCACTATCCTGCCCCGCTCGCCACCATCCTGCCCCCGCTCGCTCCATCCTGCCCTGCTCGCTCAATCCAGCCCTCCTGCCACCATCCTGCCCCGCTCGCCACCATCCTGCCCCCATTCTGCTCCTACGGCTCCATCCTGCAACGCTCACTTCATCTTGCCCCGCTCGCCACCATCCAACCCTACCCCAACCCCACCCCCCCACCACCATCCTGCTCCATCCTGCTCCTCCAACTCCCACTATCCTGCCCTGCCACCACAATCCTGTCTCGCTCATTCCATCCTGCCCCGCTCACTCCATCCTACCCTGCTCGCTTCATCCTGCCCCGCTCACCACCATCCTGCCCCCCCCCCAGCCACCATCCTGCCTCCCAGCCACCAACCTGCTCCTCCAGCGCCACCCTGCTCCTCCGGCTCCATGCTGACCCGCTCGCTTCATCCTGCCCCGCTCCCACCATCCTGCCCCCCCCACAACCTTCCTGCTCCGCCAGCTCCATCCTGCCCCGCCACCGCCATCCTGCCCTGCTCGCTCCATCCTGCCCTGCTCACTCCATCCAGCCCCGCTCGCCACCATCCTGCCCCCCACCACCATCCTGCCCCGCTCGCTTCATCTTGCCCCGCTCCCACCATCCTGCCCCCCCGCCACCATCCTGCTCCTCCGGCTCCATCCTGCCCCGCTCGCTCCATCCTGCACCGCTCACCACCATCCTGCCCCGCTCGCTCCATCCTGCCCCACCATCACCATCCTGCCCTGCTCGCTCCATCCTGCCCCACTTGCTCCATCCAGCCCCGCTCACCACCATCCTGCCCTCCTCACCATCCTACCTCCCCCAGCCACCATCCTGCCCCCCAGCCACCATCCTGCCCCCCCCGCCACCATCCTGCTCCTCCGACTCCATCCTGCCTCACTCGCTCCATCCTGCCCCGCTCGCTCCATCCAGCCCCGCCGGCTCCATCCTGTCCCCCACCACCATCCTGCCCCCCCGCTACCATCATGTTCCCCCGCTTCATCCTGCCCCGGTCTCACCATCCTGCCCCTGGCCACCACCATCCTGCTCCTCCAGCTCCATCCTGCCCCGCTCACTCCATCCTGCCCCACTCTCACCATCCTGCCCCCCCCACCACCATCCTGCTCCGCCAGCTCCATCCTGCCCCGCCACCACCATCCTGCCCTGCTCGCTCCATCTTGCCCCGCTCACTCCATCCAGCCCCGCTCGCCACCATCCTGCCCTCCCCACCATCCTGCCCCCCCAGCCACCATCCTGCCCTCCCAGCCACCATCCTGCTCCCCCAGCCACTATCCTGCTCCTCCAGCTCCACCCTGCTCCTCCGGCTCCATCCTGCTCCACTCACTCCATCCTGCACTGCTGGCTAAATCCTGCCACACCGCCACCATCCTGCCCCCCACCACCATCCTGCCTCCCCCTCGCCACCATCCTGCTCCTCCGACTCCATCCTGCCCCGCTCACTACCATCCTGCCCCGCTCGCCACCATCCTGCCTTGCTCGCTCCATCCTGCCCTGCTCGCTCCATCCTGCCCTCCTGCCACAATCCTTCCCCACTCGCTCCACCCTGCCCCGCTCGCCACCATCCTGCCACCATCCTGCTCCTCCAGCTCCATCCTGCCCCGCTCACTCCATCCTGCCCTGCTCGCCACCATCCAACCATACCCCAAACCCCCCCCACCACCATCCTGCTCCATCCTACCACGCTCCCACCATCCTGCCCAGCTGACTCCATCCTGCCCCGCCGCCACCATCCTGGTCCGCTCACTCCATCTTGCCCCGCTCGCTCCATCCTGCCATGCTCGCTTCATCCTGCCCTGCTCACCACCATCCTGCCCCCCCACAGCCACCATCCTGCCCCCACCCCCTCCAGCCACCATCCTGCTCCTCCGGCTCCTCCGGCTCCATACTGCTCCTCCGCCTCCATCCTGCCTCGCTCGCCCCATCCTGCCCCGCTCACCACCATCCTGCCCCGCTCGCCACCATCCTGCCCCGCTCGCTCCATCCTGCCCTGCTCACTCCATCCTGCCTTCCTGCCACAATCCTGCGCCGCCCGCTCCATCCTGTCCCGCTCGCCATCATCCTGCTCCTCCGGCTCCATTCTGCCCCGCTCACTCCATCCTGCCCCGTTCACCATCATCCAACCCTACCTTGCCCCCCCCCCCGCCACCATCCTGCTCCATCCTGCCATGCTCCCACCATCCTGCCCAGCCGGCTCCATCCTGCCCCGCTCGCTCCATCCTGCCTTGCTCGCTCCATCCTGCCCCACTCGCCACCATCTTGCCCCCCCAGCCACCATCCTGCCCCCGTCCCCTCCAGCTACCATCCTGCTCCTCCGGCTCCATCCTGCTCCTCCGCCTCCATCCTGCTCCTCCAGCTCCATCCTACCCTGCTCCCTCCATCCTGCCCGCTTGCTCCATCCTGCCCCCCGCCTCCATCCTGCCCCCCGCTGTTCTTGCTCCCCGCCTCTATCATGCCCACCTCTGCCTCCATCCTGCCCCCCTTCTGCCTCCATCCTGCTCCCCCTCAGCCTCCATCCTGCCCCTCCTCAGCCTCCATCCTGCCCCACCCCCCGACTCCATGCCCCGCTCCCCGACTCCATCCTGCCCACCTGCCTCCATCCTGCCCCCCTGACTCCATCCTGCCCCCTCGCTCCATCCTGCCCCCGACACAATCCTGCCCCCCTGTCACCATCCTGCCCCCCTGCTCCATCCTGCCCCCCCGGCAGTTAGCGGTCATGTGACCGATCAGCTGATCGGTTTCCCAGGCAAGGACAGGTCCTAAAGGCCTGTAGGACCTAGAAGACGGAGGTGGAGCGAGCCGGCAGACAGGTGAGTATCCTCACTGAGGATTTTTTTACTTTTACTCTGGAGGAGCGGGGAGCCGCAGACAGCGGAGTATCACCATATACCATAGCGCTGCTATACATGTACTGTAATATACCGCCATATACTATAGTGCTGCTATACATGTACTGTAATGTACCGCCATATACTATAGTGCTGCTATACATGTACTGTAATGTACCACCATATACCATAGCTCTGCTATACATGTACTGTAATGTACCGCCATATACCATAGCGCTGCTATACATGTAATGTAATGTACTGCCATAAACCATAGCGCTGCTATACATGTAATGTAATGTACCGCTATATACTATAGTGCTGTTATACATGTACTGTAATGTACCGCCATATACCATAGCGCTGCTATACATGTAATGTAATGTACCGCCATAAACCATAGCGCTACTATACATGTAATGTAATATACCGCCATATACCATAGTGCTGCTATACATGTACTGTAATGTACCGCCATATACCATAGCGCTGCTATACATGTACTGTAATGTACCGCTAAATACGGTAGTATAGTGCTGCTATATATGTACTGTAATGTACCGCCATATACCATAGCGCTGCTATACATGTAATGTAACGTACCACCATATACCATAGCGCTGCTATATATATATATATATATATATACTGTATATATATATATATATATATATATATATATATACTAGCTGTGAGCCCGATGCAAATGCATCGGGATTCTAGAACGTGGCAATATTATTTGCATTAATAGCATTATTATTACCATTAATAGCATAATTATTTGCATTAACAGCATTATTATTAGCATTAATAGCATTATTAACAGCAATAATAGTACTATTAATAGTATTGTTATTAGTATTAATAGCATTATTACCATAACTAGCATTAATAATAGCGTTAATAGCATTATTATGAGGAGTAATAGCATTATTAGCATTAATAAAATTATTAATAGCATTAATAGAATTAAAAATAGCATTAATAGCATTATTAATAGGATTAATAGCATGATTATTAGAATTAATAGCATTAATATTAGCATGAATAGCATTAATAGCATTATTAACAACATTAATACCATTATTAATAGCATTAATAGCCTAAATAATAGAATTAATAGCATAAATAATCGCATTAATAGCATGAGTATATTAGCATAAAGAGCATTAATAGCAATATTATTAGCATTAATAGAATTTTGAATAGCATAAATAGCATGATTATTAGCCTTAATAGCATTATTAATAGCGTTAATATAATTATTATTAGCATTATTAGCATTAATATTAGCATTAATAGCATAATTATTAGCATTAATAGCATTATTATTAGCATTAATAGCATTAATAATACAATTAATAGCATTAATATTAGCATTAATAGCATTAATAGTATTATTAATAGCATGAATAACATTATTAATAGCATTAATAGCATTATTAATAGCATTAATAGCATAAATAATAGAATTAATAGCATAAATAATTGCATTAATAGCATTACTATTAGCATAAAGAGCATTAATAGCAATATTATTAGCATTAATAGCATTATAAATAGCGTTAATATGATTATTATTAGCATAATTAGCATTAATATTAGCATTAATAGCATAATTATTAGCATTAATAGCATTAATAATAGCATTAATAGCAATATTATTTGCATTAATAGCATTAATATTGCCATTAATAGCATAATTATTAGCATTAATAGCATAATTATTAGCATTAATAGCATTAATAATAGCATTATTAGCAACATTATTTGCATTAATAGCATTATTATGACCATTAATAGCATAATTATTAGCATTAATAGCATTAATAATAGCATTAATAGCAATATTATTTGCATTAATAGCATTAATATTACCATTAATAGCATAATTATTAGCATTAATAGCATTATTATTAGCATTAATAGCATTAATAATAGAATGAATAGCAATATTATTTGCATTAATAGCATTATTATTACCATTAATAGCATAATTATTAGCATTAATAGCATTATTAATAGAATTAATAGCAATATTATTTGCATTAATAGCATTATTATTACCATTAATACCATAATTATTAGCATTAATAGCATAATTATTAGCATTAATAGCATTAATAATAGAATTAATAGCAATATTATTTGCATTAATAGCATTATTATTACCATTAATACCATAATTATTAGCATTAATAGCATAATTATTAGCATTAATAACATAAATATTAGCATTAATAGCATAATTATTAGCATTAATAGCATTATTATTAGCATTAATAGCATAATTATTAGCATTAATAGCATTATTATTAGCAGTAATATCATTATTATTTGCATTTTTTTTTTATTCTTATTTTTTATGTTATTATGTATAATTTTTTAATTTTTTTTTAATTATTTTTTAATTATTTTTTTATTATTAAATTAATTTATTATTTGTTATTTTAAGTGAGCCTGAGCCTGAGACACAGTTCTCCTTCAGGTCCGCTCAAAGGGCTCATATTCTTAGCATATTATTTTATTTTTTATTAATATTTTTTATTTATTTTTTTATTATTTTTTAATTATTTTTTTATTATTTTTTAAATATTATTTAATTATTTTTTTTATTATTAAATTTATTAGTTATTTTAAGTGAGCCTGAGGCTGAGACACAGTTCTCCTTCAGGTCCGTTGAAAGGGCTCATATTATTAGCATTTTTTTTTATTATTATTATTATTATTATTATTTTTTATTTATGTTTTTATTATTTTTTAATTATTTTTTTATTATTTTTTAAATATTATTTAATTATTTTTTTTATTATTAAATTTATTAGTTATTTTAAGTGAGCCTGAGGCTGAGACACAGTTCTCTTTCAGGTCCGCTGAAAGGGCTCATATTATTAGCATTTTTTTTTTTTATTATTATTATTTTTTATTTATGTTTTTATTATTTTTTAATTATTTTTTTATTATTTTTTAAATATTATTTAATTATTTTTTTTATTATTAAATTTATTATTTATTTTAAGTGAGCCTGAGGCTGAGACACAGTTCTCCTTCAGGTCCGCTGAAAGGGCTCATATTATTACCTTTTTTTTTTTTTTTTATTATTATTATTTTTTAATTATTTTTTTATTATTTTTTAAATATTATTTAATTATTTTATTTCTTATTAAATTTATTAGTTATTTTAAGTGAGCCTGAGGCTGAGACACAGTTCTCCTTCAGGTCCGCTGAAAGGGCTCATATTATTACCTTTTTTTTTTTTATTATTATTATTTTTTATTTATTTTTTTATTATTTTTTAATTACTTTTTTATTATTTTTTAAATATTATTTAATTTTTTTTTTATTATTAAATTTATTATTTATTTTAAGTGAGCCTGAGGCTGAGACACAGTTCTCCTTCAGGTCCGCTGAAAGGGCTCATATTATTACCTTTTTTTTTTTTTTTATTATTATTTTTTATTTATTTTTTTATTATTTTTTAATTTTTTTTTATTATTTTTTAAATATTATTTAATTATTTTATTTATTATTAAATTTATTTGTTGACATACATTAGCGGTGTGTCGGCGAATTAACGGCCGGGCCCCTGGTTCTATTTGTCGGCCCGAAAATCGCGGACACACCGCTAATGTATGTCTATGGGCAGTGAGGTTGACTTCTGATTGGTCGGCGTCAGCAGAGAGCGACCAATCAGAAATCGGGCTGACTGCCCATAGACATGCATTAGCGGTGTGTCCGCGATTTGAGGGCCGACAAATAGAACCAGGTGGGCGGCCATAAAATCGCCGACACACCGCTAATGTATGTCAATGGGAAATGAGGTGCTCTTCTGATTGGCTGAGGGCAGTAGACAGCGACCAATCAGAAGAGCGGCTCACATCTCATAGAGATAGAATGGCGGATTTTTCGTCCATTCTATCTTAATGAGAAGTGAAGAGGACGTCGGAGCTGGAAGTTGGCGGAAAGAAGACAGAAGACCCCGGGGGCCGGACGAAGAGCCGGAGATGGCGGAAAGAAGAGAGAAGACCGGCGGGCCGGAGGAAGAGGACGCCTGGCCGGACGGAGGACTTGTGGATCGGACGGACGATCAGATGACTAAGAAGGCATGTAAGTGATCGACGGGGGCGTTAGGTTAGGGGACGGCGGGGGCTTCGGGTGTAGGGCCTTAGGTGTTAGCAACAGCGGCGGGGGAAAGAGGCGGGAGCTTAGGAGGCGGCGGGGCTTAGGGGATAGGGGCTTAGGTGCGGCGGGGCTTAGGTGCGACGGACTTAGACTTAGGGGGTAGGGGCTTAGATGCGGCGGGGCTTAGAGGGTAGGGGCTTAGATGCGGCGGGGCTTAGAGGGTAGTGGCTTAGGTGCAGCGGGGCTTAGGGGGTAGGGGCTTAGGTGCGACGGTGCGGCGGCGGACGGTAGGGGCTTAGGTGCGGCGGGGCTTAGGGGGTAGGGGCTTAGGTGTGGCGGGGCTTAGGGGGTAGGGGCTTAGGTGCGGCGGGGCTTAGGTGCGGCGGACTTAGACTTAGGGGGTAGGGGCTTAGATGTGGTGGGCTTAGAGGGTAGGGGCTTAGATGCGGCGGGGCTTAGAGGGTAGTGGCTTAGGTGCAGCGGGGCTTAGGGGGTAGGGCTTAGGTGCGGCGGTGCGGCGGCGGACGGTAGGGGCTTAGGTGCGGCGGGGCTTAGGGGGTAGGGGCTTAGGTGCGGCGGGGCTTAGGGGGTAGGGGCTTAGGTGCGGCGGGTCGGGGCTTAGGTGCGGCGGGGCTTAGGGGGTAGAGGCTTAGGTGCGGCGGTGCGGCGGCGGACGGTAGGGGCTTAGGTGCGGCGGGGCTTAGGGGGTAGGGGCTTAGGTGCGGCGGGGCTTAGGGGGTAGGGGCTTAGGTGCGGCGGGTCGGGGCTTAGGTGCGGCGGGGCTTAGGGGGTAGAGGCTTAGGTGCGGCGGGGCTTAGGGGGTAGGGGCTTAGGTGCGGCGGTGCGGCGGCGGACGGTAGGGGCTTAGGTGCGGCGGGGCTTAGGGGGTAGGGGCTTAGGTGCGGCGGGGCTTAGGGGGTAGGGGCTTAGGTGCGGCGGGTCGGGGCTTAGGTGCGGCGGGGCTTAGGGGGTAGAGGCTTAGGTGCGGCGGGGCTTAGGGGGTAGGGGCTTAGGTGCGGCGGGTCGTGGCTTAGGTGCGGCGGTGCTTAGGGTGTAGGGGCTTAGGTGCGACGGACTTAGACTTAGGGGTTAGGGGCTTAGATGCGGCGGGGCTTATAGGGTAGGAGCTTAGATGCGGCGGGGCTTACAGGGTAGGGGCTTAGGTGCGGCGGGGCTTAGGGGGTAGGGGCTTAGGTGCGGCGGGTCTTAGGGGGTAGGGGCTTAGGTGCGGCGGGTCTTAGGGGGTAGGGCTTAGGTGCGGCGGGGCTTAGGGGGTAGGGGCTTAGGTGCGGCGGGGCTTAGGGGGTAGGGGCTTAGGTGCGGCGGGGCTTAGAGGGTAGGGGCTTAGGTGCGGCGGGGCTTAGGGGGTAGGGGCTTAGGTGCGGCGGGGCTTATGGGGTAGGGGCTTATGTGCGGCGAGGCTTAGGTGCAGTGCGGACATTGGGGGGGAGGGGCTGTGCGGACATTGGGGGGGAGGGGCTGTGCGGACATTGGGGGGGAGGGGCTGTGCGGACATTGGGGGGGAGGGGCTGTGCGGACATTGGAGGGGAGGGGCTGTGCGGACATTGTGGGGGGGTGCTGTGCGGACATTGTGGGGGGGTGTTGTGCGGACATTGGGGGGGTGCTGTGCGGACATTGCGGGGGGGCTGTGCTAGACTGTGGATGGGGGCTGGCGGCGGAGGTGTGCGGGCAGTGAGGGGGGGTGTGCGGTGCTGGAGGTCGGTGCGGGTTTGGGCAGCGTTGCTGGGCTGTGGATCGGGGCTGGGGGGAAGCACAGGGGGCAGCTGCATAGTCGGAGGTGGTGTGTGGGTAGCGGGGAGCAGAGGCGGCATTGGCGGCCATTGCGAGTCGGCTTAAAACTGCTCGCAATGGCCGCTTCGCGGCCAATGCTTCGCGCGTATCCACATGACGACACCGGAAGTAGCGCCGAGAGGGGCGCTTTTGCGATTCGCGATTATATAATAGATATATATATGTCAACAAATAAGAAAAATGCGACAGGACCAGTCGAAGAGGCATTGTCCTCGAAACGGCAGGCCATCGTCCGCCGTCTCCTCTCCCCCTCCCCGCACTTGTTCATCGCATGTACCGCAACGGAATATGTGAATAAATGGATATATGATCATCTCTGGTGAGTGCCGCATTTTTCTTATTTGTTGACATAATTATCTGCTACTGTATGCACCACCGAAAAGAGAACAATATTGCAGCAGACCACTGGAGGTTTTAACCCTTGAAATCCCGAAAGTGACCAGTGTTTTCTTCTCATATATATACAGTCATATGAAAAAGTTTGGGCACCCCTCTTAATCTTACTCATTTTTTTTTTGTTTAAAATTGTTTTTTTGCAACAGCTATTTCAGTGTGATATATGTAATAACTGATGGACACAGTAATATTCCAGGATTGAAATGAGGTTTATTGTACTAACCGAAAATGTGAAATATGCATTATTTCAAAATTTGACACGTGCAAAAGTATGGGCACCTCAACAGAAAAGTGATATTAATATTTAGTAGATCCACCTTTTGCAAAAATAACAGCCTCTAGTCGCTTCCTGTATTTGTTAATGAGTTCCAGGATCCTGGATGAAGGTATTTTTGACCATTCCTCTTTACAAAACAATTCCAGTTCAGTTAAGTTTGATGGTCGTCGAGCATGGACAGCCCGCTTCAAAACATCCCACAGATGTTCAATGATATTCAGGTCTGGGGACTGGGATGGCCATTCCATAACATTGTAATTGTTCCTCTGCATGAATGCCTGAGTAGATTTGGAGTGGTGTTTTGGATCATTGTCTTGCTGAAAGATCCATCCCCGGCGTAACTTCAACTTTGACACTGATTCTTGAACATTATTCTCAAGAATCTGCTGATACTGAGTGGAATCCATGCGACCCTCAACTTTAACAAGACTCCCGCTGCCATCATTGGCCACACATCCCCAAAGCATGATGGACCCTCCCCCAAATTTAGCAAATGTTTTTCTAGGAATGCTGACTTTTTGTGGCGCCATGCATAACGCCTTGTTGTATGACCAAACAACTCAATCTTTGTTTCATCAGTCCACAGGACCTCCTTCCAAAATGAAGCTGGCTTGTCCAAATGTGCTTTTGCATACCTCAGGCGACGCTATTTGTGGTGTGCATGCAGAAACGGCTTCTTTTGCATCACTCTCCCATACAGCTTCTCCTTGTGCAATGTGTGCTGTATTGTTGACCGATGCACAGTGACACCATCTGCAGCAAGATGATGCTGCAGGTCTTTGGAGGTGGTCTGTGGATTGTTCTTGACTGTTCTCACCATTCTTCCTCTCTGCCTTTCTGATATTTTTGCTGGCCTGCCACTTCTGGCCTTTACAAGAACTGTCCCTGTGGTCTTCCATTTCCTTACTGTGTTCCTCACAGTGGAAACTGACAGGTTAAATCTCTGATGCAACTATTTGTATCCTTTCCTTGGACAACTATGTTGAATAATCTTTTTTTTTCAGATCATTTGAGAGCTGTTTTGAGGAGCCCATGATGCCACTCCTCAGAGAAGATGCAACTAGGAGAACAACTTGCAAGTGGACCCCTGAAATAGCTTTTCTCATGATTGGATACACCGGGCTATAAAGTACAAAGCTCAATGAGGTTACCAAACCAATTTAGTGCTTCAGTAAGTCAGTAAAAAGTAGTTAGGAGTATTCAAATCATGAAAATCAGAAGGGTGCCCATACTTTGGCACCTGTCAAATTTTGAAATAATGCATATTTCAAATGTCCGTTTACAACAATAAACCTCATTTCAATCCTGAAATATTACTGTGTCCATTAGTTATTACATATATCACACTGAAATAGCTGTTCCAAAAACCCAATTTTAAACAAAAAAAATGATTAAGATTAAGAGGGGTGCCTAAACTTTTTCATATGACTGTATATATGTAGTCCACTCACATTGACTGCACAAGTTCTGTCAGTCACAGCATGTCAACTACATACATATTCTAGAATACCCGATGCGTTAGAATCGGGCTACCATCTAGTTAAAATCATAATTGTGGTCAGGATTAGGGGTTTATACAAAGTACAATCATGGATCCCATTCATTGGTTTCCATGACGCCGTCATTGCCTCGGCTGTATAATGCAGAGTGTAAAGATCAACAAACATGATGGGATTGACACTTCCGCCCTTTGTGTAATGCAATTGACCGGTCCCCGCTCGTGATTTCTGGACACGCCTCACGCTCCTGCAAAAGGCATCCTTACTGGCCAGTCTGAGTCTTGTGACTTAGAGACTCTGACTGGGAATTGGCCGGGGGCAGCGAGTGGGGGGCGTGGCGGCATTAGGCGGGCGGCAATGAACGCCACTCCCACACGAACTTACAATATAAATGGCGGAGACTTAAGGGGGTCCTGTACACCCCACCGAGGAAGCAGCAGGGGTAAAAACTTAATCTGAGGAAGACAAGGTGGGGGTAATATTGAAGGGGTAGGGCAGGTAGCGGGTGGTAAGTGGTAATTAGCAAAGATAGACCAGATAATCGCAGGGTTAGCCTTTAAGTTATAGACTTCGCAATAAGAATGATTCCACAAAGAATTTTCTAGCGAAACAGGAACTCAAGGTTTTTCGCAGGGTTGGGGGCATCTTAGTTAGAGACATCATGGCCACCCAGAAACGGGTGGAATTTTGGATACGGAAGAAAAAAAAAAAAAAGATGCCGTTATCGGCCCACTGCGATGTTTGGGGGGGTTTATGAATGCTAGGCCTTTATTATGTCATGAGGCCACACAGTTTAACGGGGCATTCATTTCATATTGCGCCTGCATCAGAGGCAGCTGTGGGGGGTCTGAGTTCACAAATTGTACAGAGGATTGGCCGGTGGGAGTTCCGGCAGTATTGGTCTTAGGTCAGACATCAGGGCTTAAGGGAAACTGGTTATTCTTGATGTGAATATGCACTAATTTTATGTTTGTTTCATTACAGGACGCGTCCCACTTTTAGTCTGGATTCTAGGTCAATCCCATGTTCATGGAGGAGCATTGCAGGAAGGCAGACAGACGGACAGGAGACAGCTGGATTTCTCAAGAGATGCAACATTAATCTGGTGGCTCGGTTTTAGGGTTATGGCCTGGTATCGAGTACTACAAGAGGTTCACAGGGCTGTAAGTCTGGATAGAGCCCTTAATATTTTAGTTTTGAATGTGGGGCATATAAAAAAAAACACAATTTTAACAGGGCACAAGGGGGTATCCAAATTTGTGGTTCGAAACAGGGATGTAGCAGTATGGCACTCAGATCTAGATGTTACGGACGAGGAATTTTGGTTGGTAGACCGAGTGCATTTAAATGTATGGGGATCAGACTTATGGACCTTGAGATTACAGGAGGGAATAGAAAGGGCCACAGCATTGCTGGATGGTGGGGTCTCGAGCACTTGTTGGTGAGTCCTCGAAGTTGGTTAAAAAATTAGGGATTGGGGATTCATTAAATAGATCCCATTTATTGGATGGTTAATTGATGGTGATCTGGTGAGATTTGGGTGATATCCAGCGATGGAATGTCGGGTTCATATTAATGGTATTGGAGGACAACCTCTTCTCTTGCTTTCACGGTGCTCCTGAGCCGGTGAATAAGGGAGAGGAGGGGCAATGTCAGGGAAAAAATCAGATTTTTTGTAGCTTCGAGGACCTCACCAATTGTGTTAATTATATGTTTTTCTTATAAATAAATTTGCTGCTTTGACCATTTTTATCCAAAGAAGCATGGATTGTTGTCTGAGTTTTATTCATGGGATGGGTTTGGAGGGAACTCTCAGGAGTTGTAAGATTGTTGTTAGTGGTCAGGTCACAAGAATCGACCTTACTAGAGTCAAGGTAAGACTGCGTTAACGCTGTAGGTGCAATCCTATGGCAGACAAAACATTCTGGTAACACTGCATTAATGCTGACAAATTCTAGGTTTTAGACAGAACCCCCTGAATGCAATGCATAACACTGGTCCGACCCTTGCCTAAGGACACAGGGATGTGGGTCTAACATGTTTATCTTGCTTAACACTTCATTGTAACAAATCATTTTCCTATCATTCATGAAGCCAAAAATCAAACCTTTCAAGTATGGCTAGGGTCACATTTCCGTTTTGTTTTCAAAATCCTGAATCCGGATCCGGCACTGCTGCCTGCGTTTAAAATCATGCAGGCAGCAGTTTTCGCAGCGTCTGCCGGGACCGCACTGCGGTCACCGGATGGCTCAGGATGTGTAATCCTGAGCCATCCGGTAACTGCATAGGTTGCGGTTCCCAGCTCAGCAAGCCTAGTAAAGAGTTAAATTGATTACTAAAGTACTGTTTGAGGTCTGTAGGGGGGCTTAGACCCCCCTACAGACCGGCCGCCCACTTCGGTGGGCTCCTAATACAATATCCCCGCTGTCACGGGCTCCTCCGAGCCCGTGCAAGTCCCCACACCCCCAGCCCCCCGAATTACTATACAGGGGTGCCTGCACCCCTCTTGTATACTTATTCCTGTATGTGGGGGAAAATGATGTATTAAAGTATTGGTAGCAGGTCATATTTACGTGTCTTCGGCATTGTTGAGAATAATCCATGGGCGGGGCTGTTCGCGGCAGCCTCCGCCCCATCATTTCTTATGGCCGCCTCCTCTGTGCCTCAGCCATTGATATGAGGCCGGCCGCGTCATGAAAGGGGCGGGCGCACGGTGTGACGTGTTCGCCTCGCCCCTTTCATGATACGGCCGGCCTCATATCAATGGCTGAGGCACAGAGGGGGCGGCCATAAGAAATGATGGGGCGGAGGCTGCCGCGAACAGCCCCGCCCATGGATTATTCTCAACAATGCCGAAGACACGTAAATATGACCTGCTACCAATACTTTAATACATCATTTTCCCCCACATACAGGAATAAGTATACAAGAGGGGTGCAGGCACCCCTGTATAGTAATTCGGGGGCTGGGGTGTGGGGACTTGCACGGGCTCGGAGGAGCCCGTGACAGCGGGGATATTGTATTAGGAGCCCACCGAAGTGGGCGGCCGGTCTGTAGGGGGGTCTAAGCCCCCTTACAGACCTCAAACAGTACTTTAGTAATCAATTTAACTCTTTACTAGGTTTGCTGAGCCGGGAACCGCAACCTATGCAGTTACCGGATGGCTCAGGATTACACATCCTGAGCCATCCGGTGACCGCAGTGCGGTATTCAGCACACATTTTTGTAAAAAAATGTGTGTGCCCGGCATTGCGTTCACCGCATCCGGATCCGGATGCGGTGAATGCAATTTAGGTTTGCAATGTGACCCTACCCTATGTGTGATAACATTAGGAGTCTGCATTTATTCATAGAACTTAGGCTAGGTTCACATCACGTTTTCATTGCATTTGAATGGAATGCATTTTTCAGCTGCATCAACGCAATGAAAACGCCAGCATTTGAATGTGTTAACGTACCCATAGACTTGTATGGTAAAAGCATTGCAAACGCAATGCAGTTGCGTTTGAAACGATGCATTTTTCACAAACACACAGGAAATGTTGCCAGTGCTCAGGAAAAATGAAGTGTATCGGTATGACGCGAAGTTAGCCCCGCCCCTTTCATGACGCGGCCTCCCTCTCAATACAGAAGCAAGGCCAGAGGGGGCGGGCATAATTAATTAGCGGACAGAGGCAGCAGCACACAGCCCCGCCTATGGCTTCAAACTGAAACTGCCTGCCACAGCACGTAACTATGAGCTCAATTCTCTACTTTAATACTTAGTCTTTGTCACAAAAAGGGAGAGCTAGAAAACAGGGGTGCAGGGACCCCTCTATAGAGATACGGGGGGGGGGGGGGGAAGTGAGTTTGGGGGTCATGCACGGAGCTATGAGGAGCCCGTCACATGTGGACATTGCAGGATAAGCCCACCTGAGTGGGCGTACGGTCTCTAGGGGGACTAAGCCCCCCCTAGAGACATCGAGCAATCATTTATTTATTAAATTTATCGATTTTCAATGCATATAACAGTTTGCTTATCCCTGCAGCAGGGATGAGTAAACTATCCAGTAGCCGGATTGCTCAGGATTACACATCCTGATTACACATCCTGAGCAATCCGGTTACTGGAGTGCGGATGCTTAAACCGCTCCGAAAACTGCAGCCTGCATGATTTTTAGCGCAGGCTGCAGAGCCGGAGACGGACACCGGATTGCTTGTGAAGCAATCCGGTGTTTAGCATTGGCTCCTATGAGGAGCGTTTCTTGATCCGGTTTTGAGCTTTTTGAAAGCTCAAAACCAGATCAGATTTTAAAAATAAAAACGTAGATGTGACCATGCCAGTGTCTTGCATTTCTGCCAGCCTCTGTCTAATATTTGAATCCCACTCATGTTTGTCCATTTGAATTAAGTTGGTTCAAACTCAGCGTGTCATCATTTGACATTTGGTGGTCACTTAGGCTAGGGTCAGATTAGCGCTATTAGCTACGCTCAGGGGTTCCGTTACAAACATAGAATTTGTTAGCTTTGTGTTACCGTCATGGAAACGCAGCATCAGCGCTGCCAATTCATCCCTATGGTGATGGAGCCCTGAGCACAGCTCAAACGCTGGTATCTGAGTGCCAGAGTTTGAATTCTCGCGCTTTTTCCTAGTGCATCAAATGATGCTTCAGAGCGCATCATGTGATGTGTCAGGAAAAAGCTTGAGAATTCAAACTCCGGCACTCAGATACCAGCATTTGACCTGTGCTCAGGGCTCCATCACCATAGGGATGAATTGTCAGCGCTGATGCCGCGTTACCATGGCGGTAACACTGCATCAAGGCTCCCAAATTCTATGTTTTTAACGGAACCCCCTGAGCGCAGCTAATAGCGCTAATCTGACCCTAGCCTAAGTGACCAAAACTGTCCAATGATGACAAGCTGAGTTTGAACCAACTTAATTCAAATACTAGACAGAGGCTGGCAGCAAAGCAAAGACACTGCAATACATTTAATGGATAATAAATAAACGCAAAACTTATTTCCTATTGTGTACAAATTGAACAATTAAAAATAATTATGTCTGGGGAAACAGCACAGTAAGGCTAGGTTCCCATCATGTTTTGATTGCGTTTGAACTCAATGCGTTTTTCAGCTGCATTAATGCAACTGAAACGCCAGTGTTTGAATGCGTTACCGCACCCATAGACTTGTATGGTAAATGCATTGCAAACGCAATGCAAAATGTGGTTGCGTTTAAAACACTTAGTTTTTCCTGTCCTGTGAGACATTGACCAAATATACTGGGCTTGTGAAGGCATCAATTTCTGACCAGCAGCAACCGATGTCAGAGACTTCAGATAGGCCAGGGTCACATTTGCGGTTGGACCCTGGCCTGCCGGATTCCGGTTTCAACTTAGCAATTTTTCCATCACCGCATAGCGTTTCCGCTATGCGGTGCTGGAAACCGCAGTCCCTAGTTACCCGGTGTTTACCTGCACGACCTGTCACACAGGCAGCGGCTCGGAGGGCGTTTTACAGCGCCGCACAGGAAATCGTGTCTGCAACGGTTTCCTGTGCGGCGCTGTAAAACGCCCTCCGAGCCGCTGCCTGTGTGACAGGTCGTGCAGGTAAACACCGGGTAACTAGGGACTGCGGTTTCCAGCACCGCATAGCGGAAACGCTATGCGGTGATGGAAAAATTGCTAAGTTGAAACCGGAATCCGGCAGGCCAGGGTCCAACCGCAAATGTGACCCTGGCCATAGTTACAGTACTTCACCATTAAATATCGTACTGTGTCCAGGTCAAAATAAACCAAATTTGATTTGTACCAACACTATGGCTTTACATTTTGAGTCTACGGAAGCTGAGACCACGCAGGTCCTGTCTGCTCCTCATTTGGATAGAGAAGAATAAACATCTCACAGCACCATAAGCCAGCCATACCTCAAATTGCATTGTGAGGAGACAGAAGAGTCAAAATTTGCTTTAGGGTACCTTTACATGCCACAACCGCGGTGAGGAATATGACTGGCGACATGTTGCTCTGGCACCATCCCCGTCAAATTGCCTCCCAGTTGCGGCGTGTAATTTGGGAATTTGGCGGCGATAAAAAAACTGTCGCCTGGTTCTGATTACAGAGCACTGCTCCAAAATCAGAGGCAATCATGAAGGCGACATTCCCGGCTTTTGGCGTGTGAACGGGCGATAGTGATGGAATCTGCGTCACCTATTGATTTCCTGTAGGCGTGCCACAGTGTGCTCGAGACCGCGCCCGTCAGCGATGATTGGTGGTGGCTACTGTGTTTCCATTGGCTGTCCCTTCACAGGGCGCCATATTTGAAGAGCTGTCACTTCAGCACCACACACATCTTCACCTACACAACCATCCACTACATCAGTCCAATTATGCGCGCATTCAATAGCGTAAGCTATGCTAGGTGCGTGTATTGGAAGTTTCACTGTGTCCACCATACTGCCACACATGACAGTTCAGATATTGGAATACACATTGCACATGGGTGCCATGGGCAACGCACTGCAATCGTTTGGGAATTTCGTGACGCTGATGGCTATATTACGCTGCTTCCGCTCCGCGGACGGCTAACTTGTTAGCGTCCTCAATGTTGTTTGGCGGCGCCAGTGTGCATGGTGACGTCATGACATTTATTTTCGTTACTCCCTGCCTGGCAGGTGCCTGCCCCTCCCCTGCACATAGCAGAACAGTCATCGCCGCCGCACAGCGTGCTGCCACATGGGGTCTGGCAGACATAATGCTTCACATAGACCTATGTGACCGCCATGATTACTGGTGTCACCAGCGTCACCGGCACCCACGGCTGCACAAGCGCAGAATACTCGGGAGGATCCAGCGGGCCCTGCTCCAGAAACTGGGGGTGGAGAGGACCCGCACGATCCCAAAAAAAATTGCGGACCTGAAGCACAAGTCCCCAGGGCGCATTGTGGATCTTCGTGCCAGGATTGCCAGGCTGCGTGGTGAGTATGTGGCAATGCCAAACACACACATGGCAAGCTAAATACTACAAACACTACACAAACATCATGTGGTATTGTGCCATGACACATAATGTGGCCTAGCCACCATGTGGAGCTGTCACCAATGTGCATCAGCATGTTGGTTACACTGCAACATGAAGGTGTAAGAAACACTCATTTGTCATCCAAATGGTGATGGCTATAGTGGTCCTTGACCTGTGTGGTGGCAAAAATTGTTGTGTCATGACTACAAAGGTGATTCCAACATATTAATGTGATGTTCAACACCCACATGACACCTTGCAGCACATATGTGTGACCTGTGACACATACAATTTTGCGACACATTGATCACAATACAGAACACTCAATACAATCTCACTGCTATGTGTTGGCCCCCATGGTGCGAACACCTGATGCTTACTGGCTACTCTTGTGTTCAACTTACAAATACCTACCATGCTAAGTCAAGGGTTATCTAACGTCAAAAATATGTGGCCACTGGTGTTATACTCATGTCCCAAACCAGAGTGGGCCCTTACCATAGGGTAGGCGCCGACCATAACCTTTTACCGTACCATTCACGCCGTCATGACATTCATACACACACAAGGTGTTTTCCCTATGTAGTGTTCCTTTTCTTAAATTGCTCTGTTATCATGTTTGATATTACAGATGACAAGGACTCCGTGTCTGGGGACGCTCAACAGTCCCCAACAGCACCCGGGACTCCCCCATCACCTTCCCCGGAGGGCCCAGCCAGTCCCTCCACACCTGGGGCTCCAGCAGCCCTGTCCCCAGAGGGCCCAGCCAGTCCCTCCCCACCCAGGACTCCAGCAGCCCCGGCCCCAACCCCGGAGGGCCCAGCCATTCCCTCCCCACCCGGGACTCCAGCAGCCTCGGCCCCGGAAGGCCAAGTCATTCCCTCCCCATCCGGGACTCCAGCAGCCCCGTCCCCGGAGGGCCCAGCCAGTCCTTTCCCACCCAGGACTCCAGCAGCCCCGGCCCCGGAGGGCCCAGCCACTCCCTCCACACCAGGCCCACAAGCCTTGGTTGCAGCCAGTCCTGGAAGCACCACCCCACCTCAGCATCTCCAGCTCCCGGCCTAGCCCTGGTGTAGTTCGCCACACACCCTCACCTTGAGCCTGCTGCTTCAGTGTATGGTGGTAAGTGTCTGCTAAGGCCTACCAGCTTGCTAATGTACTTATTGTTGTGTGCTCCACACACCAGTATGTGAGTCCTGATGTTTTTTGTGTTTTTTTTGGGATGAAGGAGAACGAGCCTGTGTTGCAGGCTGGGCTGTCAGCCCATCCCCATCTCCTACAGATGGCACCCGGGATGGAGATGTGCTGCGTACGTATAATCACTAACAATTCCCTCAAACACCCACCCACACATACACAGGAAACTCACTAATGTCCTTCTTTCCCATACAGGTGTACCAACCATTGAGGAGCTGCTGCTGGCTCACCAGGAGGCACAGCAGCACATGGAGAGGGCACACCAAGAAGGGCAGCATCACCTTTCCAGCTTGGGTGCAATGATTTATGCTCTCCAGGCAGCCCAGTCCGCCAGGGCCCCTACTCCATCAACCCCCCCCCCTATAATGTGACCATAGTCACCTAGTAATTGTTGTCCATATTGGACCCTTGTTTTCCCTGTTGCCATGTTGGCACCTTAGTTTGTTAGGCCACGTTGGCCTCTTTTCTCATAGTGTCCCACATTGGGAAAGTGGGTAGTGTGTATTGGCTACTCCTAAGCTGACAAAGGCTGTTTGATTGTGTTATCACTGGTTTGTAAAAATTACATGCACAAATAAAATTCAGCCCAGCTACATCCTGTGTCATCCCTTGTTGCAACACACACAGGGTAACGTTTGTGAGGTTACATTTGACCAACCACACTGGGCCAAGGTTTTTTCAGAGGTATATGCTATCACATAGCAAACATGTCACCATACTGAACCATTACAACCGCCATGCACCGCTATAAGACATCAATGTTTACTATATGACACCCTCAGTAACAAACACACACACACAAACATACTGGTCAAGTGACACAGATATGGACAGAGTTGTGGGTAAATTAAATGTTTATTTGTTTTTTTTTAACGTATAGAAATTAAAATGGGGCCAAGCTGCCCATGAACTAAGCCTCTAGGTATGCCAATCTTGTGCATTGGCTAGTAGCACTCCTGTTCTTCCTCTTCCTCTGCTGGCTCAGACAATGGGGCCTCCCCCTCATCGTCATAGACCCATCGTGTGTGTGATGGGCCAGCTCTGGTGGCCTGTCTTTGTGAGGGAGGTGGAGTATCACGATTTTGCCTACACCTTACCATGCGTCTTGCGGGCGCAGTGGGCCCTGGGGTGGTCTTGTGGGTAGTGACCTAGGGGCCCCTCATCGCAGGGACCCATCCATGCCCGCCACCAGGACATGAAAGATGGCCCTCTCAGCGATATTCCATTGCTCTGGCTCCATGCGGGCCAGCATCTCGCTGGTGACGTACCCGATCCCAGAGCCGCGGGTCGTCTCACGATCTAAGAGGACCCGTTTTGCCCAGGTACCCAGCTCCGTGTTTGGTGGGGCAGGTGGTCTTCTTTGTTGGATTCCAAAGCTGGGCCCTGGGCCTGGCCCCCATCACTCGTCTCGGGCACTGGCTCTCCCGCAGATGTTGAGGGGAGAGCCTCGCCAGCTGCTGATTTATTCATCACTGGAGCCAGGCTCCCGAGAGGCCTGAAAAATAAACAACAAAAAAAAACAAACATCAGCCACATGTTGCTATGTAATTTAAGATAATCCCACAACCAAACACCCAAGACAACATAGAGTCAATCTGACCAAGGCTAACACCAAAAGCCACAGGAGCAGAGTTTGGAAACAAAAGATCAAAGAGGTAGACCAGTTCAGTATACTCACCTGAGGCTCCACATTGATATGGCAAGTGCCCACAAATAACACAATCTGTGATAACAGCCACCACAAAACAGATTGAAAAGAAAAGTGAACAAGATTTGTGAAGGAAAAGCATAATGGTGACTTCCACATGTGCTGCAAACCCCACATCAGTGGACAGAACAAGCTGGGTAGATAGATCACACAAACACAATTACCCACCTCCTGCGACAGGGTAGGGTCTTGGGCTGTGGCCACAGCTGGTTGCGGGTGGTGCCTGCTGCACTGTGTTCCCCGAGGCCCCTCCTGGCCAGGGTGAAGGTGAGGAGGTCATAGTACCACAGACATGGCCTAGGGACCTCCTCAGCTCCAGTCCCGGACCGGGCCTCAAGCCACTTTTTGTGGGTCTTGGTGAACATGGAGCGCTTGCGTTTGATCTTCTCCGCAACCATGGCCGCTGTCCAGTTCTTAGTGGGTTGGAGCCGGTTTGCCAGCTCCACCAGCGGCCTGTAGGCCGCAGCCCTCGCTGCCTGGTCATGATATTAAGGCAGCGACACCCGTCACAGTCATTCGTGTTCCTGGTACATGGTGAGGACCTGTGACACAAAATCGTGATACCCAGCCATCTGAAAAACAAACATATAATTGTGTCATGCAAACAAATACATGCCCATCACAGGTCACACCCTACTCTGTGTGGCCAGCCCATGTCCAGCAATACTAATGACATGTGTTCTGGTAGTCAGCTTGGCTATGCAGAATCATTATTGGCCTTAACATGTGTCCAATACATTAGGCATGCAGGACATGCCTGGTGCTATATGTATTTTGGGCCACTGCAGGGAAATATGGCAAGGTATGTCATTCATGGGCTTACTAACTACATTAAAACACACACTCATGAGATACACACATATTTATGAATAAACATAGTGCTGTAGTACACATTGTCCTGGCAAGGATCTCCCAAAACATTATGTGTGCTACATGACATGGAGTGTAGTTACAATGCGTATACGTCGCTAAATACATTTATACAGGACGCTACATGAAGCTGTACATAAGGCGCACAAACATCTACAAACATATGGGTCTCAGCACACAGAAACTAACGTACAGGAGTGCCCAATAGCATGTGCCCCCACTTACTGTCTGTCCAACAGAGATCTTGTGATGAGACGCTACTAACACAATGCACATTCCAGACGGGGCAGGGGTGGCGCACCAGCACGTGCTTATTTAAACACAACCGGACCAATCAAGAAAGCGCAATGGCGCATAATCATTTTTCGCACCTGCGTACGCCCAGGCAGCTACGTCGATTACAAGATGCCGCTGCTGTCTGATTGGTTGGTTACCATATCAAAAGCGCTCACGACCTCGATCGGTCACGCTTGCTGCCCAAAGTCATTAAGTACTGATGTGCAAACATGAACTGTGATATGGCTGTGTTGCGTTTAGAGCACCTTACCATTACGGATCGTTATTGTGTAGTGTAGCTCACGCCCAAGTGGTGGGGTATGTAGTTAGTTTTGAGGTTTTTTGTAATATTTTCTATTGCGTACTGGCAAATGGATGCATGAGTGTTTTCACAACCAAAACCCTATCTTCATTGAAAAGCCATTTTGCCTTTGCCATATAGGATCATGTTTGAAGGATGCGTGTGTCTTTAGTTGCGGGGATCATCTGAATTGAGGACACATAGTACTGTCGTTTACCACACACAATGGGACGTTTAAGGCCAAACTCAGATGTGGAGTGGGTGCGTGGCTTCTGCAAATGTCTGCCTCAGAAGATCCTGCGTTCACAACACATCAGGGATGTCTCTTGGACATGATGAGTATTCAATAGTCTGCTGCGTGGCCTGATATTTTGAGCATAAGACACAAAGGCTTGGGTACGTGTATAATGTAATTGTATAAAGTTGGAAACAACCATGATTTAATTGATGTGACCTAGGTCTTTGACCACGCCTTGTGGTCAGACGTCAACATTATGGCCACGTATATGGGCTTATGCTGCTGATGTGTTGCATTTGACAAGGGAGATGTGTTGTACAGGAGGGCCAGGGGTGTAGAGCGACCAGGTTTGGTTGTCAGACACTGTAATGTTGTGTTTGGGCGTTCAGTGGTGCTCTATATGTATGTGTGTGGACTGGTGATCACACTTGGGTATGTTGTGTAAAAGTGGCCAGGAGATGTATAGGGAAGGAGGTGGTGTGTGAATAGGATGTGTGATGAAGCGTTCTTATAGTGATGTTTCTTTTTCTCACTTTTGCAGGGGTTGGTACGTGAGATGATGTTCGACCCTGATGGAGATGCTATCGTGGCTCTTGCCTTGGTGGAAGAGCAAATGTGGCTGGAGGATAGAGAGGTTGCGGGCTCGCAGACCACGGCGTGTGTGGGCTCGGGATTGGCTTCGCCCCCGGGACACCCAGAGCCACATGCACCTGGCGCGTGAGCTGGAGGATCGTTGTCCGCATGATTTCAGGAACTACCTCTGTATGTCGGAGGACTCTTTCACATTCCTGTTGGAAGGCATAAAGCCATTGATAGCTCAACAGGACACTGTGATGCGTCGAGCTGTGCCACCTGAGGAGCGTTTGGCGGTAACTTTGCGGTTCCTGGCTACAGGTCGTTCAAGGACCGACCTGCAATACACTTCACGTGTATCACTGCCCCTGCTGAGCCGCCTGATCCACAAGACGTGTGAGGCCATCTGGAGTAGTCTGCTGCCATCCTATATGCAGTTTCCAACAACCCCCGCTGAACGGATGGATGTTGCTAGAGGGTTTGAGGATCGCTGGCAATTTCCAAACTGCGGGGGTGCATTGGATGGTAAGGACGTGAGGATCAACAAACCCCCAAACTCGGGGTCTTTGTATTACAATTACAAAGGATATTGTAGTGTAGTACTCATGGCCATGGTGGATGCGAGTTCCTCTATGTGGACGTTGGAATGAACGGGCATATCTCAGATGGGGGTGTGTTTGCACACTGCTCCCTGGCCCAAGACCTATGGACAGGTGGGCTGAACTTGCCTTCAAATGATGAGACAACCCATCATCTCAACCTTGCGTTTGTGGGGGATGAAGCCTTCCCACTTCAGGCACACCTACTACGGGCGTATCCCCAGAGGACCCTTACTTCTGAGCAGCGCATTTTCAATTACCAGCTATCCTGGCCCCACCGTGTGGTTGAAAATGCATTCGGGATCATGGCCAATACATTCCAGGTTTTTCATACACGACTGCATATGAAACTGGAATCTATTGATGTGGTAGTGCTGGCCTGCTGTGTGCTGCATAACTTCCTGCGTCGTAGGGATCGGTCATCATACACGCCGGCAAGTTATGTGGATTCAGTGGACCCCACAACAGGGGAGGTCCGACTTGGGATTGACGTGCTACCGACCATGGTGTGGCACCACTCCAGCCGCTGAGCCAGGGTCGGACTCCACAGGATGCCAGGAACAGTAGAGACGCATACTGCTCCTACTTTAATGGCCCTGTGGCAGTGGCCTGGCAGCACCAGCAGGTGTAGGGTGGCTGGTGTGAGGCAGCAACATGATGAGGAGGGTGGAGTCACCAGGGTGGCTGCACCAGGAGTATTTGGGTTGTCTTTTTGTGTGTGAACATTAGTTAGTTAGTGCTTTGGTGTTTTTTTCTTGGAAATGTTTTTTGTTTTCCACTATTTCTCATCATGTTGCATTTGTTTGTGTGATGTCAACACTTCTGGTTTATTTTATTTTGTGTGTGTTGTTGTACTTATTTTTTTTGTGCACAAAATAGAAACTAAAACAAAATTGTACCAAAAAACAACCTGTGTGTGTCGTTACTTTGGGATACAGGGCAGTTGCACATAGCTTTATGCTGTGCACAGAGGTATGTGATCCGTAACATGGTATTGATGGGTCCAAAGAAACATTGTGTGGTAATATGCAGTACACAGGTCCAGCCCTTTGAGCCACACTGTATGTTACAACTGTGTGTATGTGGAGCCCCCACGGGACGGGGGTACTCGGTACCGGACCGGTCGGTGCCGGGGAAGTCACGGGTGGCTTGGTCCGGACCGTGTCCCTGGGCCCGCACAATAAGATGGGGAATATTTACAAGGGGATTTGTCACGGGTGACGCCACCCACTTGGAGCAGCCAGTGATGGGGCCGCCGCTGCCGCAGAACCTCCGGGGGGTGATGTGATGGCAGCGGAGATGGTGTAGTTCCAGTGGGGAGAACTGTATCCCCCGAGGCAGTAAGGGTTAAAGTCTATTGGGGTTATAGATGGTGGAGACGGGGTTAAAGGACACACACTCACATTTGGTAGGCACTGGTGCACTTCTCCTTCTCTCCTGAGGCTGCAGAGCTGACAGGCTTGTAGCAGGGGGAAGCTCTCTGTGCTGAATCTGGAGCAAAGGTCGCAATCAATACACAGACTCACAGTTTTGCTGTTTTCCAAAGCTTTACTACTGATGTTACTGCAGATTATAGTCCACGGAGTCTGTAATGGGGCTGAGCTCTCTTCCCACCCTGTCCGGGGTCGTCAGCGTCCTTATGCTGCACTGTGTGTGTGTCCTGGCTGCTGCTATTAGCTGAGCAGCTGGGATTCCTCACGTCTCTCTCTCTGTATTCTGCTGGTACCACTTGGCTAGGCAACTTGAGTCCTCTGTGCTGTGCTGACCCCTCCGTGTTGCTTTGCTCTGGTACTAGGGGCATCTAGAGATCCCACTGTTCCGGGATTCACTGTGCTGTGGGTGCCAGACACAGTACCGGATCTGGTGTCCGTTCTGTGCGTTCTTCTGGGGCAAGTGAAGGTATCACTCCAGCTCCCAGACGTGTTTCTCTGTCGGTAGTTCTCCTGTTCCTCTGACCCTTACTAGGTCTACACTGAGCTAACTCTGCTCTAAGTGTCCTCTTCACAGCCCTGCTCCGAGCTGAACTCAGCTCTCCCTCAAAGGCAAGAGTATTTAAGGGAGCAGGTGGTGCTCCCCCTCCTGGCCCAGAGGTGCTAGTGTTTGTCAGTGTGTAGTGGGGGAGAGAACCCATGTGATGTTATTGTGGCACATTAACCCATGGGGTGCCACATGTACATATCCATTATTATGTGTTGGGCCCACAGAGGCACGTGTCCACACACATTGAGCAAACAGTGGTGTTTGTGGGGGATGTAGGTACAGTCCAGTACACACACAAACATGTGTACAGACACATAGTTCAGTTGTGCCATGGTAGCTGTGCCATGGCATGGACCATTGTAGGCACATATGGGCATAGTGTTGTTTGTATGTTTCCAAATCAGCTACAGACACACACATAGCAAACCATTGTGTAATGTAAACCACTGTCCTGAACAAAACCGCTCCTGTGTGACGCTTGAGCGGCTCGAAAGTGTGTCGCAGCAGCCAATTTCGACGACACACAATTTCGACGATGTGTATTCATCAGAACCTCAGAGACAATGGTGTCAGGTATTAGTCAGCCTTCCAGCACAAGCTGGCCAATCATGACGCTATTGCATTGTCCAATGAGCATGTTTGGGGCGCGGTGTCAATCAATTTGGCACGCCTATGTTCTCGCCGCGCTGAACATGTATGCCCACATTCCTTTGGGGATTGCGGCGTGTGAAGCGGCGACGGGAGTCTACCGGATGTTTCCCGCTGTTGGTGTGGCGATTTCCGGGGCGACACATTTCCTTGGGTTGAGGGCGAAATTGCGGCGTGTAAAAGCGCCATCGGCGATCGGAGGTGACCGTGAAAAACGTGCACGCGCACATTAGATCGCCTACGATCGCCACCAAATGTTGCGGCGTGTAAAGGTACCCTTAAGGTACCGTCACACGCTGAAATATTGCATGCAATTTCACTGGCAATTTGCTAGTTGCAGTGAAATCATGGGCACATCGTTCTATTTTGTTGCCGTGTACAAGATAGAACAATGTGTCCATGATTTCACTGCAACCAGCAAATTGCCAGTGAAATTGCTAGCAATATTGCGTTGTGTAACAGTTCCCTTAAGGTACCGTTACACACAGAGATATCTGTGCAGACATTGCTTGCAACTCACTGGTTGCAGTGAAATTATGGACACATTGTTCCGTTTTGTTGCCGTGTACAAATAGAACAATGTGTCCATGATTTCACTGCAACCAGTGAGTTGCAAGCAATGTCTGCACAGATATGTGTGAGTAACGGTACCTTTAAGGTACCGTCACACCTGGCAACGGGGCAGGAGATGTCGGCGGCGACAGGCGGGAGTGCGCACATTTTTGGTGCCCTGCCAGCGTCGCCGACCCCCATTTACATGGGGTGACACCTCCAGCGCCGCGCCGGCAATCTGTCAGGTCGCCGGCGGCCATTTACATGGGGCGATGTGTACACATCGCCCCATAATGGTCGCCTGGTTTCATAGCACTGCTCTGAAACCAGGCAACCGCTCAGAGACGCCGACATCGCCCCTTTACATTAGGAAACACAGGGACGATGTTGCCGCCGATAGGCCACGCCCCTACGTCGCCTATGTAATTGGCGGCGATGTCGCCACATGTGCCGTGGCCTTTAGAGTCCAGTCCTTGTGTATGCCTTCTGTCTGCAGCCAAAGCATAGGAATCGCTATAGCAAAAGGCATGTCTGGGAGAGGTGCAGTGTGTCTGCAATTATCTACACTCGCCAGACGTCTTCTGGGCACTTTAGCAATCCGTTTTACGTGAAAATTTGCTTGCACAAGCCGAGAACAGCTTATGTACCCACAGATTTACCTCAGGTTAGCCAAGGGTCAGACTTGCGCTACAAATGTAGAAATTTGCAGGCTGATTGCATAGCGTTACCAGCAGGTAACGCTATGCGCCGCCTGACTATTGATCCCTAGGACAACCCGATGTTTACCGCAGCAATCGACTCTGCACAAATCTCCAGGATATGCGCTTTTGGAGAGCGCACAGGAAAGCGCTGCAAACAGCGTTTCCTGTGCACTCTGCAAAAGCGCAGATCCAGGGATTCGTTGTGGAGCCGGTTTCTGCGGTAAACATCAGGTTGCCATAGGGATCAATAGACAGGCGGCGCATGTAACGCTATGCAATCAGCCTGCAAATTTCTACGTTTCAATCGCATCCTGCAGGCTAGGGCCAGACACAAGTCTGACCCTAGCCTTACTCCTTTTAAGAGACTTTCTGCAAATTTTACCTCAGAGTGCTATAACAATTTTCCACAGCCATCCAGACTGGAAACCTTAATATTCACTCAAAACATTTTGGAAGTCTTATTGGAGCAACCAAAAGGAGCTGTGCAGTGATTTTGGTCTCAAAATTTAAAGACTGTATTTTAAAGAAACAGTACACCCAAAACAAAATGGCCCAAAAACGTCCCGTACAATCTCCCGGTGCTAAAATACAGCAATTACAACCTCAAATAAAACCAGGGTTGGAACTAAAATGTAATTATGCAGAACCTAAAATCAGTTACTTGTACCTTATTACCTGTTTGTGACGTGGAAATGACAATGATTGAATCAAGCAGGACCTGGGTCCCAACAGAGAATACCATACAATAGGAAGCTGCACAGTAAATAATGTCTAGCTCAAAGGCAGGCCACACCTCCGATTGCATGATTGCAACAAAACATCTATTATATAATTGCTGTAGCGACTTCCGTCGCGTCCAGCGCTACTTCCGTGGCTTTGTTCGCGTGGCTCGGCACTTTGTCTGGCGCTCTGTTTGTGGCCGCGTAGCGGCCCCGCACCCCGCGAAGCATTGCCCGCGAAGCGGGCATTGCGAGCCCTTGCCCCGCGAACAAAGCCACCAACATGCCCCCCTGAGCATGGGGCTGTAGTGTACACTGCTATGGTATACTACAGCCCCATGCCCAGCTGTCTGTCTGCCCCGCTCGCCTCGCCGCCGGCATGGGGCTGTAGTGTACACCGCTATGGTATACTACAGCCCCATGCCCAGCCGCCTGTCGGCCCCGCTACCCTCGCCGCCGCGCTACCCCGCTCTGCCCGCCTGAACCCCGCGGCGGCGACGGGAGGCAAACGGGGCAGAAGAGAGGGGTTGCTCCGGAGCACTGTGTCACCAGGCGGTGACAGCAGCGGCTCCGGAGCAACCCCTCTCTTCTGCCCCGTCTGCCTGCCCTCGCCGCCCCGCCACCCCACCGTACACTGCGCCGGAGCCACTGCTCCGGAGCCACCCCTACCCCCCCGCCGCTACCAACCACCCCGCCACCTACTACCCTCCGCCACCTCCTAAGCCCCCGCCGCCGTGGAGCCCCCTAAGCCCCCGCCGCCGTCGAGCCCCCGCCACCGTGGATCACTTACATGCCTTCTTCTTCATCTGCTCATCCGTCCGATCCAGGAGTCCTCCGTCCGGCCCAGGCGTCCTCTTCGTCCGGCCCCGGGGGTCTTCTGTCTTCTTTCCGCCATCTCCGGGTCCTACGTCCTCTTCACTTTCCATAGAGATAGAATGGACGAAAAATCGTCCATTCTATCTCTATGGGAAGTGAGGCGCTATTCTGATTGGTCGCTGTGTGCTGGCGGCGACCAATCAGAATAGCGCCTCACTTCCCATAGAGATAGAATGGACGACTTTGAGTTTCAAATTTACCGCTTAAAGTGAGGCGCTTTTCTGATTGTTCACCGCCAGCACACAGCGACCAATCAGAATAGCGCCTCACTTCCCATAGAGATAGAATGGACGATTTTTCGTCCATTCCATCTCTATGAGAAGTGAGGCGCTATTCAGCCACTCCACACGATACAAAAGAGAAAAAAACTGCACAGCACTCACAGACATGTGAACTGGTGCCAGCAGGGACGCTGGATCAAATACTAGATAAAACTCTCTGCAGCACTCAGCTACTACCAGTGGTGTACAATGCTAACAAGCTAAATATATATGAGAAAAAATTTAAAAACTTACGTTTTTTCAAAAACTCAAAATTCTTATATTTTTTTTAATCTGAGTTCTTAGTACACACATTGGCCAATGTCTGAGTTTTTGAAAACTATTTTCATTGGTCGCCGGCAGCACACAGCGACCAATGAGAATAGCGCCTCACTTCCCATAGACATAAATGGACGACTTTGAGTTTCACATTTACCGATGAAAGTGAGGCACTATTTTCATTGGTCGCCGGCAGCACACAGCGACCAATGAGAATAGCGCCTCACTTACAGCGGTAAATGTGAAACTCTAAATATTCTATGTATTTGAAGTATGGCGCCATACAGCGCGGCGCTCTTCTGATTGGTTGCCGCCTTCAGCGTGCTGAATAATCGGAATAGCAGCGGCCGCTATGCCACCATATTTGAAATATACTGAGTAAAGTATACACAGATTCCTGCCCCCCTCCGCTGCTCCTGCCGCTCCCCGCGGCCTCCCTCCCTCTGCCCCTCCGCTCCCCACGGCCCCCCCACTTCCCCTAGCCCCCCCCCGCTCCTCCACGGTAATAATAATAAAAAAAAAAAAAAACCTCAGTGAGAATACTTACCTTCCGCCAGCGTGCTCTAGCTTCTACAGGGCTTGAGGACCTGTCGTTACCTGGGAAACCAATCAGCTGATTGGTTTCCCAGGCAATGACAGGTCCTGTCCTGGGAGCTACAAGACGGAGGTGGAGCGAGCCGGCAGAGGGTAAGCAAGCATCCTCACTGATGTTTTTTTTTTTATTATCACCATGGAGGAGCGGGGGGGGGGGGCAGGGGAAGTGGTGGGGGCCGCAGGGAGCGGAGAGGCAGAGGGAGGGGGGGCCGCGGGGAGCAGAGGAGGGGCCAGAGCAGAGGAGAGGGGCAGGTGGAGAGCATCCATCCTGCCCCCCCCTCCCACATCCATCCTGCCCTGCGGGCTCCATCCTGCCCCGCTCACTCCATCCTGCCCCCCCGCCACCATCCTGCCCCCCCACCACCACCTCCTGCCCCACCTCGCCCACCATCCTGCCCCGCTTGTCACCATCCTGCCCCGCTGGCTCCATCCTGCTCCGCCGGCTCCATCCTGCCCCGCTCACTCCATCCTGCCCCGCTGGCTCCATCCTGCCCCGCTCGCTCCATCCTGCCCCGCTCGCACCATCCTGCCCCCCTGCCACCATCCTGAACCCCCCGTCACCACCCTGCTCCTCCGGATCCATTCTGCAACTCCGACTCCATCCTGCCCCGCTTGCTCCATCCTGCCCCCCCACCACCATCCTGCCCAGTACGCTCCATCCTGCCACGCACACCACCATCCTGTCCCCCCCATCCTACTCCCCCCCACCACCATCCTGCTCCCCCGGCTCTATCCTGCTACCCCAGGTCTTTCCTGCTCCCCTGGCTCTATCCTGCTCCCCCGGCTCCATCCTGCTCCTCCGGCTTCATCCTGCCCTGCTCGCTTCATCCTGCCCCGCTCACCACCATCCTGCCCCCCCCCCCATCCTGCTCCTCTGGCTCCATCCTGCCCCTCCAGCTCCATCCTGCCCCGGTGGCTCCATCCTGCCCCGCCGGCTCCATCCTACCCTGCCCCCCCACTATCCTGCCCCCCCCACCACCATTCTGCTTTTCCGGCTCCATCCTGCCCCGCTCTCTCCATCCTGCCCCCCACTATTCTTGCTCCCCCGCCTCCATCCTGTCCCCCCGCTTCCATCCTGCCCCGCTCGCTCCATCCTGCCCCGCTTGCTCCTCCGGCTCCATCCTGCTCCTCCGGCTCCATCTGCCCTTCTGGCTCCATCCTGTCCTGCTTGCTGCATCCTGCCCTGCTCCCACCATCCTGCGCTGCTCGCTGCATCCTGCCTTCCGTCACCATCCTGCCCCGTCTCCCCACCATCCTGCCCCCCCACCCCGCCACCATCCTGCTCCTCCGGCTCCATCCTGCCCCGCTCGCTCCATCCTGCCCTGCTTGCTCCATCCTGCCCCCTGCTGTTCTTGCCCCCCACCTCCATCCTGCCCCCCGCCTCCACCCTGCCCCCTTGCTCCATCTTGCCCCCCCTGCCTCCATCCTGCCCCTCCGGCTCCATCCTGCCCCCCCCACCACCATCCTGCTCGTCCGGCTCCATCCTGCTCCACTCGCTCCATCCTGACCCGCTCGCTCCATCCTGCCCCCCGCTGTTCTTGCTCCCCCGGCTCCATCCTGCCCCGCTTGCTCCATCCTGCCCCGCTCACTCCATCCTGCCCCGCTCACTCAATCCTGCCCCTCCGACTCCATCCTGCCCCTCCGGCTCCATCCTGCCCCTCCGGCTCCATCCTGCCCCACCGGCTCGATCCTGCCCCGCTCGCCACCATCCTGGGCCCCCCTCCCGCCACCATCCTGCCCCGCTTGCTCCATCCTGCCATGCACACTCCATCCTGTTCCCCCCGCCACCATCCTGCCCCCCCCCCCACCATCCTGCTCCTCCGGATCCATCCTGCTCCTCCGACTCCATCCTGCTACCATCCTGCTCCTTCGGCTCTATCCTGCCCCGCTCGCTCCGTCCTGCCCCCTGCTGTTCTTGCCCCCCCCGCCTTCATTCTGCCCCCACGCCTCCATCCTGCCCTTCCCCCGGCTCCATCCTGCCCTTCCCCTGGCTCCATCCTGCCCCCTCCGGCTCCATCCTGTCCCCCCCAGCTCTATCCTGTTCCCCCGACACAATCCTGCCCCCCCTCCCCCCACAGCTGATCAGTTTCCCAGGCAACGACAGGTCCTAAAGGCCTGTAGGACCTAGAAGACGGACGTGGAGCGAGCCGGCGGACAGGTGAGTATCCTCACTGAGGATTTTTTTATTTTTACTTTTACTGTGGAGGACCGGGGGCCAGGAGGAGGGGGGGCTGCGGGGAGCGGAGTATCGCCATATACCATAGTGCTGCTATACATGTACTATAATGTACCGCCATGTACCATGGCATTTCTATACATGTACTGTAATGTATGTCCATATACTATAGTGCTTCTATACATGTACTGTAATTTACCACCATATACTATAGTGCTGCTATACATGTGCTGTAATGTACCGCCATATACTATAATGCTGCTATACATGTGCTGTAATGTACCGCCATATACAATAGCGCTGCTATACATGTACTGTATTGTACCACCATACACTACCATACTACCATAGCACTGCCATATATACATATATATATATATATATATATATATATATAATATATAGTTCAATCACGTTGACTGAAAAAGTTCTGTTAGTCACAGTATGTCAACTACATACATATTCTAGAGTACCCGATGCGTTATAATCGGGCCACCATCTAGTCTACTATATAATTGTTTAAGGCGTCTGTCGGTCACAGAAATCGCGCCGCCAAATAGAGTCCGCTCATTGGTGCCTGCCGTAGGCGGGGCCAATGAGCACAGACTATGTAAATTGGCGTGAGAATTCAATGTTCGAATTTCACGCAAATTTGCAGCCCGGCAACAAAAATGTGAGCTGGGGGGGGGCTGCAGGAGAAAGCGGGAGATCTCCTGCTCCCGCTCATATAATATGCATAGCCGCTCTCCATCACCGTGGTGCTGAAACCGCACCACGGTGATGGGTTGGAGGAGCGGCGCATATTATATGATCCTGCCCCCCCCTGTGATGGCACATGCCCCCCCCTATGTTAGATATGGCCCCCATGCTGCTGCCATAGTAAAATAATAAACTATATACTTACGTCCTGGCTCCTCCTCCAGCGCTGATCTCCGGTGTCTCTCCGGTCTCTGGCTGCTGCTGTGATCGCACGCATAGATGATGTCACTCTCTGCCGATCACATGCCGCACAGAACAAGGAAGTGGAGGAGCTCTGCAGCATCATCTCTGCCCGATCACAGCAACAGCAGTGAGACCAGGAAGATCAGAGCTGGAGGAGGAGGTAAGTATAGAGTTTATTATTTTCCTATGGCAGCAGCATGGGGGCAATATCTAACACAGAGGGGCATGGGCCACACATAGTGGACATGTGCCATGCATAGGGGACGTGTGCTAGGCATACGGGACATGTGCAACGCATAGGGGATGTTTGCCACGCATAGGGGACGTGTGCCATTGATATTGGACGTGTGCCATGCATAGGGGACGTGAGCCATGCATAGGGGATGTGTGCAACGCATAGGGGACGTGTGCAACGCATAGGGGACGTGTGCAACACATAGGGGACGTGAGCCATACTTAGGGGACGTGTGCCCTGCATAGGGGACGTGTGCCATGCATAGGGACGTGAGCCATGCTTAGTGGACGTGTGCAACGCATAGGGGACGTGTGCCATGCTTAGGGGATGTGTGCCATGCTTAGGGGACATGTGCCATGCATAGGAGAAGTGTGCCCTGCATAGGGGACATGTGCCATGCATAGGGGATGTGAGCCATGCTTAGGCGATGTGTGCCACGCATAGGGGATCTGTGCCACGCATAGGGGACATGTGCCATGCATATTGGATGTGTGCCATGCATAGGCGACGTGTGCCATGCATAGGGGACGTGAGCCATGCATAGGGGACGTGAGCCATGCATAGGGGACATGTGCAATGCACAGGGGATGTGTGCCATGCATAGGGGACGTGTGCCCTGCATAGGAGACCTGTGCCCTGCATAGGGGACGTGAGCCATGCTTAGGGGACGTGTGCAATGCATAGGGGACGTGTGCCACGCATAGGGGACGTGTGCCACGCATAGGGGACATGTGCCACGCATAGGGGACGTGTGCCACGCATAGGGGACGTGTGCCATGCATATTGGATGTGTGCCAGGCATAGGGGACGTGTGCCAGCATAGGGGACGTGTGCCAGGCATAGGGGACGTGTGCCACGCATAGGGGACGTGTGCCACGCATAGGGGACGTGTGCCACGCATAATGGACGTGTGCCAAGCATAGGGGACATGTGCCACGCATAGATAGGGGACGTGTGCCATGCATAGGCAGGGCCGCACTGTCCAATGGTCAATATGAGCCTTTAGGTTCAGGTGGCATGGAGGTAGGGGGAGATGCAGAGCAGAAGGTGGCGGCGCCTGCACCATGCAGCCGGCTCCCTGTGTGACGTGCGCCAGCTGCATAAAGTAAAAATCACCATTGGCCAGTGGCGGCTACCCACAGCACCTCCCTAGCTCCTCACCCGCAGCTGCCGACAGCAACCCCTCTCCCGATTCTCACCTAGGCTCAGCCGGCAGAGAGCCTTGCTGCACCCCTGTGCATAGGGGAAATTAATCTGAAATGCGTACTGGCAAATATGTTTTTTTACAAAAAAAGCACTGGCGACGCATCAACGACGCGGGATTGCCAGTGACAGAGACGACAGCACTACACTCACATAGCGGGCGGAAAAGCCCACTTCACTGTCAGCTTTCCCGTCCCGCTTTTGAAATGAACAGCGATGTGAAAACGACCAGGCCGGGTCGTATCGGTATCGCTGGTGCGTCGTTATGTGTGACGGGGGCATTATACTTATAGGACCACTGATGATGTCACAATCATGGCCGGAGAAAGATCACATGGCTGTGACATCACCAGAGGTCCTTAAGGTAAAAGCACACAGCACCAGGAGCCAGGTACTGCAGACCACTTACACCCACACACCTTACACACACCCTGCACTCACACTCACCCACCACTCACACTCACCCTGCACTCAGGTCACACTCTGCCCTGCACTCACGTCACACTCTGCTCTGCACTCACGTCACACTCTGACCTGCACTCACGTCACACTCTGCCCTGCACTCACGTCACACTCTGCCCTACACTCACGTCACACTCACCTTGCACTCACGTCACACTTAGCCCTACACTTACCTTGCACTGACCTCACACTTAGCCCTGCACTCACCTTGCACTTACGTCACACTGTCTCTAACGCAAAACCTGCATTGCTGATTATTCGCGACCAATCAGCGACGCGGGATTTCTGTTACAGCGAAACAGGCACAGTCCGTCTGGTCTCCCGGCCCCCCTCCGCTCGGTTTCCTGCCCGCTGCTCACCGGCTCCATTCTCCCTCCTGGCCGCCGCTCCATGCTCCATCTGCCCGCCGCTCACCCCGCCATTCTTCTTCGTTTTGTGGCATAGACTCCAGAAATTCAAATGTCGCGGGGGGTGGGGTGGAGCTACCAAAAGGGGCGTCGTAATGGCCATGAACAAGGGCACGCCCACCACATCAGGGCTATGCGCTTGGACACGCCTACTATGACGCCCCCTGTTAACTCCGCCCCCTGTGACCTTGGAATTATTGACGTCTATGCTGGAGGAAGAAGAAGAAGACATGCTAGGGTGAGAGGCAGCTGGACAGAAGCCTGGAGCGGGTGAGAACTGAGGGGGTCACCGCTGCACATTCGACAACCGCACCACCATACACCCGCACGCCGCACACCCACACATTCTAGAATACCTGATGCGTTAGAATCGGGCCACCATCTAGTAATAAAATAAAACCACGGCTGGAGCTATAATGTAATCATGCAGTGGTGCATGTTCACACTGACCTCATAATGGAAAAAACAACAAGGAAAGCAAGTGAGCAAATACCTTAAATAATAAAATTTAAATTCTAAAGTGCAAGAAAATAAATAGGGTACTTGGTGACATTCATTTGATCAAAAAAATGTGTAAGCTGTCCCACAGCGACAAGGCAAACTCATTGGGACAGTCCCTACCTAAAATCAAGTACTAATACCTTATCACCTGTATGTGATGTGGAAATGATAAGGATTGGATCAAGAAGGACCTGGGTCCCAATATAGTACACCATACTGCTTTTGAACATTAGGAAGAGCAGGAAGTAAAGCCCACACTTATAGCAGACCAAATCGCACGGTTAATGTGGTCTTTCAAACAAACGCTAAGGGCCCCTTTACACACGGCTACATTTGTAGCTTGTCACCAGGTAACTTACTGGTTGCAGTGAAATCATGGATACATGATTCCATTTGCACACAGCAACAACATAGAACCATGTATCCATGATTTCACTGCAACCAGTAAGTTACCTGGTGACAAGCTACAAATGTAGCCGTGTGTAAAGGTACCTACTAAAAGTCATTGGGAAACTACTACACCATAAAAGATGAGCTTCGCAATAACCTGGAAGATCAAGTTGTCTCCCTCATGTCAGGTTTTCAACACTACAAAAGTGATGCAGTGAGTTTACAAGATGCTATTAAACAGTTGAACACAACTCATGAAAGGCACAAGAGACTGTTCACAAGGTATATGACCTTTCTAAAGGACTCTTATGGTACCTTTACACGCCGCTACAGAAGGTTAGAAACAACCGGGTGTCTCACGTGCACGAGAACGTTCCAACGGTTGCTAACGGTACCTGATACCGCCTTTACACGCCGCTACAAAGTGCTCTACAGAAGGTTTTTTCTATCCCTGGAGGCACCGACGGGTGCCGCAGGTTACCTTCTGTAGAGCACCTTCCCTCATTTACACGCCGCTACAGAAGGTAATATGGGAGGACCTGGAGCAGCAGGGACAACACATAGGCGTGCCAGAGTTGTGGATTACGAGACGCTCGTACGGTGATTGGACAAAGCAATAGCATCATGATTGGCCAGCCAGCGCAGGTAGGCTGGCTTATACATGATGCTATTGCAATTGTGTAGTTTGACTGGTCAGCTCCTTAAATATGCCTCCCTATGCAGGGACAACCAATCGTAACGCAGGAGCTTCCACCAATGATCGCTGATGGGGCGCGGTATCCTGGAGGCTGTGTCACTCCCCAGGAAGTTAACTAGGTGTCGCAAAAACCTTCCTGTTCCTCATTTAGACACCGCTACCATTGGGTTGAAACCAACCTGTTTTTGAGCACTGCTCAAAAACAGGTGTCAACAGTGACGGGTGGCAACAACCTGATTTACACGCCGCTACCTCACGGTGTTTTGACGGTGCAAGATACATTTGTCTCCGACACCCGGTTGTTTCTAACCTTCTGTAGCGGCGTGTAAAGGTACCATAATATTGACAAATAGTGATGAGCGAGTACTAAAATGGTCGGGTGCTCGAAGCTCGGGCCGAGCATCCCAAGATACTCGTGTACTCGGCCCGAGCAACGAGCCCAATGTTATCCTATGGGAGACCCGAGTATTTTTCTGACATGACCCCCGGCAGCATGGAAAACCCCTAAAAATGTCACAAAAGTATCAGAACAGTGCTCAAATGACATGGGAACAGCATGGGGAAGACCCCTGGAAGCATTTCAGACCCCAAGGTCACTGATGTCAACAATGTTGTCAGACTATTGCGCCACTTTTAAGGACTGTCAAAAAAACGTTACAAAATGAAACCAAAACGGATTTTCATGGAAAAAACTATTAAGGGCTCATACCCACTTGTGAGACAGAGTTGGTGTATGTTAGGTTTTTGGACTATATCAAAGATTTTTTTTTTTAAATTGTGTGGCACTCCCATGCCCCTGGGAAGAGACGTACATGAAGGTCTCTTTAAATAATGTGCCCATTATAAGGAAGTGTGTGTTTTGTAGCATTGCCCTAGGCAGGGAAGCCAAAAATTGTGTGGCACTGTGATGCCCCTGTATAGAGACATGCATGAGGGCCTCTTTAAATAATTTGCCCATTTTAAGCAAGTGGGTCTGCGGTAGTATTTCCCTAGGCAGGGAAGCCAAAGATTGGGAGGCACCAAGATGCCCCTCGATAGAGGCGTGCATGACGGCCTCTTTAACTGATGTGCCAATTTTAAGCAAGTGGGTCTGTTGTAGTATTTCCCTAGGCAGGGAAGCCAAAAATTGGGAGGCAACAATATGCCACTAGATAGAGGCGTGCAAGAGGGCCTCTTTAAATGATGTGCCCATTTTAAGCAAGTGGGTCTGTTGTAGTATTTCCCTAGGCAGGGAAGCCAAAGGTTTGGAGGCACCAAGATGCCCCTGGATAGAGGCGTGCATGACGGCCTCTTTAACTGATGTGCCCATTTTAAGCAAGTGGGTCTGTTGTAGTATTTCCCTAGGCAGGGAAGCCAAATATTGTGTAGCACTTCAATGCCCCTGGATAGAGACGTGCATGAGAGACTTTTAAAAGAAAGTGCCCATTGTAAGCAAGTGTGTCTGCTGTACTATTTCCCTAGTCAGGGAAGCCAAAAATTGTGTAGCACTTCAATGCCCCTGGATAGAGACATGCATGAGAGCCTTTTTAAATAATGTAATGAGATATAGAAATTGGTTGCGCCACGCTGCTTTATGTTTTATATCCACCCTCTGTTAAGTCACCGTTACACTCACCTTTTCCTGTTGTGCTGTCCGCACAACAGGGGGGCTCACGTAGTGAGTGCACGGGGTCTCTCTCTATGCGGTGTGGAATTCTTTCCCTTTTTCCTCGGTGTCCGCCTGTGCAATTGCACGTGATCCCTCACGTGTTTTCCTCTCCTCTGTTAGGTTTGTCTTCTCCTCTGGAGCTGCTCCACCGCTCTCCCCATAGGGAGATGGATATGCAGGCAATGGAATGAAATGATGTTTGGGTGAGCGCTGGGATCCACTTGAGGAAGACGCCCTGAGCATCGAAACATGTTGTGGGAGAGGACCTAGTGTGATTTGAACAATAAACTTACAGGTAAAATACTTGTTGAAGTGTAGCTGTCTTCATATCCCAGCGCTCACCCAAACATCGTTTCATTCCATTTTTAAATAATGTGGCCATTTTAAGCAAGTGGGTCTTTTGTAGTATTTCCCCTAGTCAGGGAAGCCAAAAATTGTGTAGCACTTCAATGCCCCTGGATAGAGACGTGCATGAGAGCCTTTTTCAATAATGTGCCCATTTGAAGCAATTGAGTCTGCTGTACTATTTCCCTAGTCAGGGAAGCCAAAAATTGGGAGGCATTGCGATGCCCCTGGGAAGAAACATGGAGAAGAGCCTCTAAAAATTGTTCCCATTACAAAGGAGCGGGTCTCCTGCACTTGTAATGCCCATTCTGGAAGCATGGACTAAAACATTTACCCCTGGGGGGTATACATGAAACTAATGCCTAACTTTAGAACGGTTAGGTGCATCATCATTATAAATATGATGTAAAAAATTATGGTTTTTTGGCATCATGAACCACGGTCACACTGATTATATGATGGTGGCGGATGAGGAGAAGGAGGAGCAGTACAGCAAGTAGCCAAACACATGAAGTCTGTACCGATGTGTGGGTGTGCGGAAGTGCATGGGAATCTACCGGCACCAAATTCCGCTATCATTTGGTGGTGGTGTGGTGAAGTCAGGCCCAATCCAACCCTTGTTCATCTTGATCAAAGTCAGCCTGTCAGCATTTTCAGTTGACAGGCGGGTGCGTTTATCTGTAATGATTCCACCTACGGCACTAAAAACACGCTCTGACAAAACGCTAGCGGCAGGGCAGGCCAGGACTTCCAAGGCGTAGAGAGCCAATCCCTGCCACGTGTCCAGCTTGGATACCCAATAATTCTAAGGCACAGAGGAGTCTAGGAGCACTTTAGTACGATCAGCAAGGTACTCCCTGTGGTAAGGGAGATGCTGAGAAAAGTGTCCCAGATCTTCGAGAGTGTTCCCCTACCTCTGCTGGATTGGACTTATGTCTCTCTCTGCCGGACACCTTGGTTGTCCACTGAATCGTGCCCTCTGCCGCTAGCGTTTTCAGAAGGGAATTTTTTTTAATAATTTCGCCACTAGGGCCTTCTGGTACTGCAGCATTTTTGTAGACCTCTCCGCTTCGGGAATAAGAGAAATAAAGTTCTCTTTGTAGCGTGGGTCTAAAAGTGTCACCAACCAGTAATGAGTGTCCGTCAAGATCTTAATAACACGAGGGTCACGACACAGGCAGCGTAACATAAAGTCAGCCATGTGCGCTAGACTGTTAACAGTCAAGACTTCTGAGTCCTCACCAACAGCACGACTGGCCATGCTGACCTCCTCCTCCTCCTCCTCTCCCCTGTCCTTTGGCCATCCACACTCAACCGACGGTCTGACGGTTGTGCATGTATTACCGTCAATTCCGAATGAAAGTAGCTCCATTTCTTCATCCTCCTCCTCGTCATAGTCCTCCAATGCACGTTGGGATGAGATGAGGCTGGGCTGTGTGTAATCACCCAGTATGGTTTCTTGCTGCAACTCATCCTGCTCTGCCTGCAATGCATTGTCTTTGATTTTGAGCAGAGAGCGTTTTAGAAGACAGAGAAGCGGGATGGTGACGCTAATGATGGCGTTATCGCCGCTCACCATCTTGGTGGAGTCCTCAAAGTTTTGGAGGACGGTACATATGTCGGACATCCATGTCCACTCCGAGGTCTTATGTGTGGAGTTTGAACCGTATACCGATGGCCTAGTTGATGCTGGTACTCAACAACTGACCTCTTCTGCTCACAAATCCTGACTAACATGTGCAGTGTGGAATTCCAACACGTGGGGACATCACACACCAGTCTGTGAGCCGAAAGCTGCAAACACCGCTGAAAGCCGGCAAGGCCGGCAGAAGCAGTAGGTAACTTTCTAAAATGGGCACACAGGCGGCGTATTTTGACGAGCAGATCAGACAGCTCCGGGTAGGATTTAATAAACCGCTGAACCACGAAGTTGAGCACATGGGCCACGCATGGAACATGTGTCAGCTTGCCTCGCCTCAGAGCCGCCACAAGGTTCCGGCCATTGTCACACACGACCATGCCTGGCTGTAGATTCAGCGGTGTGAGCCAGTGATGTGACTGCTGTTTCAGAGCTGTCCACAACTCTTCAGCGTTGTGGGGTTTGTCACCTATGCATATTAGCTTCAGCACAGCCTGTTGCCGCTTAGCCGAGGCAGTGCTGCAGTGCTTCCAGCTTGGGACTGGTATGGAGGGTGAAGTGGAGGAGGAGGAGGCTGAGGAGCATGACTTGCCAGAGCTGTACACTGTGGGTGAAACTCTGACTGAGTTAGGGCCTGCAATCCTCGGTGTCGGAAGGACGTGTTCCGTCCCAAGCTCAGACTGGGTCCCAGCTTCCAGAATATTAACCCAGTGTGCCGTTAGAGTGATGTACCGGCCCTGCCCGCAAGCACTTGTCCACGTGTCTGTGGCTAGGTGGACTTTGCCTGAAACTGCGTTGTTAAGGGCATGTATGATGTTTTGTGACACGTGCTTATGTAATGCGGGGACGGCACACCGGGAAAAATAGTGTCGGCTAGGGACCGAGTAACATGGACAGCCGCCGCCATCAGGTGCGACAGAGTCACGCAGGATCGCATCAGGTTGCGCAATGTGGCATTTGTCAACAAAAGGCATATTTCAGCGCATTGCGCCGATTCAAGAATGGGATGGCATGAACTTCGCGCTGCAGTGGGACTGGAACTGCCGCATGTGGCACGTGCAAGTCAGTGTGAAGACAGAGACGGCATCTTCGCCTGCAGTATGGACAGGGGATTGGCTTGCACGCACAACAGTGGAAGACGCAGCGGTGTCACCCGCAGACAATGCTCCTGTACTCTGCTGTACATCTCACAAAGTCAGGTGCTTTGCTGCCATGTGCCTGATCATGCTGGTGGTGGTCAGGCTGCTAGTTTTGCTACCCCTGCTGATGCTGGCATGGCAGGTGTTGCAAATGGCCTTTTTGGAATTATCTGCAGACACCTTAAAAAACAGCCAGACTCGGGAAGACCTAGCAGTTGTACTGGCAACATCACTCGTGTTGTTGTTCTGGGGAACAGTTGCCTGCCTTCTGCCTGCGGACACCACCCTGCTTCTTCCGGCCTGTTGTGATGCTATGCCTAACTCCCCCTGTGCACTGCTGTCCTTGTTCTGCATGTTCTCCTGCCAGGTTGGGTAAGTTACTGGATCATCCACCACGTTGTCTTCCACTTCCGCACCCTGGTCCTCCTCCTGACTTTCTGGCAATTGAGTCTCATCATCGTCATTGTTGAAACACGTTCCCACCGTTGCCTTTGTGAGACCGTGGCTGCTCAAATATTTGGGCATCGGTACATACGATCTCCTCATGACCCACTTCAACTGGAGCTGGCGAGAGGCCAGAATCTATGAATGGATAAGTGAACAGCTCTTCAGAGTGTCCAAGTGTGGGATCAGTTATGTCCGGGTCCGGGTACTCGGCATGATGGGAGGAAGGAGGATCAGGGTTTGGAATGTGCAGTCCAGTCTCACGGCTACTGACACTTGACCGTGTGGAAAACAGGGTATTTGTGGTGGTGCCAAACTGACTGGAAGCATTATCCGCTATCCAACTAATAACCTGTTGACACTGGTCTTGGTTTAATAGTGGAGTACTGCTGCGTTCACCTAGAAATTGGGACAAGAAAGTCGAGCGGGATGATGTGGGCGTTTGTCGTGGCGCAATTCGAGCTTGCACACGGGCTTGCCCTCAGCCTACACCACCATCACATCCAGTTCCTTGTCCCTTGCCACCGGACTTGCGCATTTTCAATGTGGTGCTGACTGTATATAGCTAAATTAGTGCAGACAAGAGTAGTCAGACACAAATGCTGACTACAATAGCGAGTCTTTTGGCGTATCCTAATTTACGCTGCAACAGACAGTAGCAGCACTTAGATGCAAAATTAGTGCAGACAAGAGTAGGTTTTAAGCACGACCCTAAGTTTTGAAATTAAGGCCCTGCAGGTGGACTAGTCAGACACAAACGCTGACTACAATAGCGAGTCTTTTGGCGTATCCTAATTTACGCTGCAACAGACAGTAGCAGCACTTAGATGCAAAATTAGTGCAGACAAGAGTAGGTTTTTAGCACAAGGCTTTTGGTGTACCCTAATTAACGCTGCCACCTATAGGAGCAGCACTTAGATGCAAAATTAGTGCAGACAACAGTAGGGTTTTAGCATGAGGCTTTTGGCGTACCCTAATTAACGCTGCAACCTACAGTAGCAGCACTTAGATGCAAAATTAGTGCAGACAAGAGTAGGTTTTTAGCACGACCCTAAGTTTTGACATTAAGGCCCTGCAAGTGAACTAGTTAGACACAAACACTGACTACAATAGCGAGTCTTTTGGCGTATCCTAATTTACGCTGCAACAGACAGTAGCAGCACTTAGATGCAAAATTAGTGCAGACAAGAGTAGGTTTTTAGCACGACCCTAAGTTTTGAAATTAAGGCCCTGCAGGTGACTAGTCAACACAAACGTGACTACAATAGCGAGTCTTTGCGTATCCAATTTACGCTGCAACAGACAGTAGCAGCACTTAGATGCAAAATTAGTGCAGACAAGAGTAGGTTTTTAGCACGAGGCTTTTGGTGTACCCTAATTAACGCTGCAACCTACAGTAGCAGCACTTAGATGCAAAATTAGTGCAGACAAGAGTAGGTTTTTAGCACGAGGCTTTTGGTGTACGCTAATTAACGCTGCAACCTATAGTAGCAGCACTTAGATGCAAAATTAGTGCAGACAAGAGTAGGTTTTTAGCACAAGGCTTTTGGTGTACGCTAATTGACGCTGCAACCTACAGCAGCAGCACTTAGATGCAAAAGTAGTGCAGACAAGAGTTGTTTTTTAGCACGAGGCTTTTGTGTACCCTAATTAACGCTGCAACCTACAGTAGCAGCAATTAGATGCTAAATTAGTGCAGACAAGAGTTGTTTTTTAGCACAAGGCTTTTGGTGTACCCTAATTTGAGCTAAAACCTTCTCCTGCCTATAGTGAGCTAAATAAATCCCTAAAAGCACGGTTTTTGGGATGCATGAGCCTGGAAACCAGCCCCAGATGCGATGCAGGCTGGTATACTGGCACAGCGAAGTTTGGTAGATACCCTGCCTCCCTGTCTGCCTGTATACTGCTCTATTAGTCCTCAGAAGGACTGTTGTGGTAATTAAACTGGCAACCCTGTGCCTACACTAGCTGAAAGGCCACAAATCTGTCCCCCAATCAGCAGCAGCTCTCCCTACACTGACTGTCTAATGGTGCAGAGTGACGAGCACAGCACGGTCAGGTCTTATAAAGACCTGATCACGCTGTACGGCCAGCCAATCACTGTAATGCCACAACCACATGGCTGTGGCATTACAGTGTCTGTCAGCCAATCCCTGCATGCGGGCTGGCTCTGAAAAGAGCGCCAACATGCAGGGAGGTGGACCCCGAGCATAGCAAGAGTATCGCGAGATTACTCGGTACTCGCCGAGTACCCCGAGTACGAGATATTCGTGCGAGTACTGAGTAGTGACAAGCATACTCGCTCATCTCTATTGACAAAGCCTTGTTGGAGCTAAGCAAGGCTAAATCAATAAACAGAGAAAGAGACGTCAGGATGTTAAAGATAAAGCAGAACTTCGAATCACTTATTTACAAGAAGCCAGATTGCACAGATCAGATTCATCTAAATATTCTGTTCAACCATACGGATTATCTTGCTCAATAAATTCAATCCTGAGTGATAGAATGCTAAAAGCCCCCATAAATACAGAGCAATTCAAAATAAGCCAATAAAGCAGAAGCTCGAGCAAAAATAGAGAGAGCAGAAGCAGAGGCTCATAAAAAGATTCTTCAAATTAAGATGGAGGAAGAAATCCCACTAGCCAAGATAAAAGTACTTGAACAAGCATTGAGCTAAATTCTCACTCCAGTTTGCCCATCATCACAGGATTCAGATGATCCAGTTGACCCAGCGTTAGGGATGGGCGAATCTACTCGCTACTATTCGGGACTCGCCCGAATAGTAGCGGACTCGGGGGACTCGCTACTCGCCGAGTTTCCTTAGGAATTACTCGGGAGTAGCGAGTCCCTGTACTTTTGCAGTGTATCTATACAGATACACTACAAAAGTACCCTAAAAGTTAATCTAAGGGGTTAAAAACAATAAACATTCATACTCACCTTCTGTGGGGCCTGTACCTTATGTACCGGGACCGGTACCGAAGACCTCCGGATGTCACAAGACCTCAGATCACCGGGAGAAGATGGGCTGAAGGACCTGAGAGATTTCAGCCAATCAGCATGCGGCAGAGCGGTCACATGGGTTTGTCACGTGGCTGCACTGCCAGCCAATCAGATTGGCCAGATCGCTCATTGGCTGGCAGTGCGGCCACGTGACAAACCCATGTGACCGCAAGCCGCATGCTGATTGGCTGAAATCTCACAGGTCCTTCAGCCCATCTTCTCCCGCTGATCTGAGGTCTTGTGACGTCTGGAGGTCTTCGGTACCGGTCCCGGTACATAAGGTACAGGCCCCACAGAAGGTGAGTATGAATGTTTATTGTTTTTAACCCCTTAGATTAACTTTTAGGGTACTTTTGTAGTGTATCTGTATAGATACACTGCCAAAGTACAGGTTACTATTCGGACTCGCTGGACTCACAACGAGTACCGAGTCTCGGACCCGGACTCGTTAGAGTCCAGCGATTCCGAGTATTTCAGGATTCGCCCATCCCTACCCAGCATCTATGCTCTTAAATAGTCATCTGCAGTGCTCCCTGTTTTCAGCACCGTTCAAGCTGACAACGCTAAAACCTCCATGTCAATGCTTCCTGTGATTCCGGTATCGCCCACGGTAACCCACAAACCCCAAACTATGTGCCCTCACAAGGACAGTTATTACAGCAAGATGACCACAAGGTGTTTTCTGATCTATTTTCACAGCTCAAACAACAGTCATCAGAAACTCCAGAGCCTACGCTACAGCTCAACCCTGCATCACCATCATTCTACGTGGGAAACTCACTCTTTCATGACAGAAAGCTTTTAAGTCCAAGGGTCACCACAAGTTGACATGACAACAAGGAGTGAAAAACCAGACATGTCTGAATTCACCAGGGTCATGGTGAGCCAGGAGCTAATCAACACTAGTCTCTTGAAATTCAATGACTGTGCAGAGAATTACAGGAAGCAAACCTTCAAGACCGCAATAGCCAACCTCAACCTAACTCTGAAGCAGGAGGTTTGACCTCATGATCAAATGGTTGGGCACATACTCTACAAATCTTGTCAAAAGGTCTCAGGACTGTCGAACCTTTGGCAGTGCTGAACCATAGAAAGGGCCATATTCAAGAGACTGCAGAATGTCCCAAGATTATTAGGAAGTCCAGCTTCTATTTAAGTATCTGCTCAGAGTGAATGAGTCTGTGGAGCTCTGTAGATCTCAACACAGACTAGCCATATTCTCAGGAAGACCACCAAGGGTGGCTCTTGCGAAAACCCATAACCATTGAAGTGCCTAGTCAATATCCAACTTTTTAAGTTACAGATATGACAAGGAATACAAGGCAAGTATCATCCACGCGTTCGGTTTGCCCCTCATCATGTGGTAGATTCGGCTAGGTGGGGAAGCTAGTAACCACTGTCATGAATGGCCTTCAAGACCTTGTCTGTCTGGATTGTAATATCTGGACACTGACTGTTGAATGAATCCAATTGTCACAAAGCTGCCACGCAGTTTGGAAGAGAAGTAGAGTTGACAGTGCAGATCTCAAGGTACAAAAAAGCAAACAATGTCACCTTTCCTCCATTTATTTATTTCTGCAAGTTCATCGATGAATAGGCTCAGATGAGGAATGACCCCAGCCTCGATTTCCTGGAATCTAACACTGCAGCTCTAGCAACATGACTATCAAGGCATGAAGGCATCACAAACAAACACAAAGACTTTAAGGAAAGTGTAAGGGTCCCATCATACTTGGCGATGTTCCAGAGATCCCGACAATGATACGACTGCTAAGGATCGCTGGAACGTTGCTACGTGGCCGTGGTGAGATGTCAAACCGTCAGATCTACTGAATGACGCAGCAACGATACGCCAACCCGTATAACAACCTCGGCGGTCGTTGGGACCCTGTCACACAGTAGCTAGCCTGACGACTCAGACTTACATTGCTGAATGTCAAAAACACCAATGCATCCTGCCCAGCAGGAACCCGACAATCAAAAAATGGTCCAGGCCTTTCGACACGATCAGCGATGTCACAGCGGGGGCCCGGTCGCCGCTATGTGTCAAACATAGCGAGATCACTGGCAAGGTCACTGTTGCATCACAAAACCTGTGACGAAACAGCGATCTCGCTAGGTGCGATGGGACTTTAGTGTGAGAAAGACTAACCTGCCACCACCTGAAGCACCTACAGTTGTGGCCAAAAGTATTGACACCCCTGCAATTCTGTCAGATAATACTCAGTTTCTTCCTGAAAATGATTGCAATCACAAATTCATTGGTATTATTATCTTCATTTAATTTGTCATCAATAAAAAACACAAAAATAATTGTTCTAAAGCCAAATTGGATATAATTCCACACCAAACATAAAAAAGGGGGTGGACAAAAGTATTGACACTGTTAGAAAAATCATGTGATGCTTCTCTAATTTGTTCAATTAACAGCACCTGTAACTCACCTGTGGCACCTAAGAGGTGTTGGCAATAACTAAATCACACTTGCAGCCAGTTGACATGGATTAAATTTAACTCAACCTCTGTCCTGTGTCCTTGTGTGTACCACATTGAGCATGGAGAAAAGAAAGAAGACCAAAGAACTGTCTGAGGACTTGAGAAACCAAATTGTGAAGAAGCATGAGAAATCTCAAGGTTACAGTCCATCTCCAAAGACCTGAATGTTCCTGTGTCTACCGTGCACAGTGTCATCAAGATGTTGTAAAGCCTATGGCACTGAGGCTAACCTCCCTAGATGTGGATGGAAAATAAAAATAAAAATTGACGAGAGATTTCAAAGCAAGATTGTGCAGATGGTGGATAAAGAACCTCGACTAACATCCAAACAAGTTCAAGCTGCCCTGCAGTCCGAGGGTACAACAGTGTCAACCCGTATTATCCGTCGGCGTCTGAATGAAAAGGGACCCATGGTAGGAGACCCAGAAAGACCCCACTTCTTGCCTCGAGACATAAAAAAGCCAGGCTGGAGTTTGCATAAACTTACTTGAGAAAGCCTAAAACGTTTTGGAAGAATGTTCTCTGTCAGATGAGATAAAAGTAGAGCTTTTTGGGCAAAGGCATCAACATAGAGTTTACAGGAGAAAAAAAAGAGGCATTCAAAGAAAAGAACATGGTCCCTACAGTCAAACATGGCGGAGGTTCCCTGATGTTTTGGGGTTGCTTTGCTGCCTCTGGCATTGGACTGCTTGACTGTGTGCATGGCATTATGAAGTCTGAAGACTACCAACAAATTTTGCAGCATAATGTAGGCCCAGTGTGAGAAAGCTGGGTCTCCCTCAGAGGTCATGGGTCTTTCAGCAGGACAATGACCCAAAACACACTTCAAAAAGCACTAGGAAATGGTTTGAGAGAAAGCACTGGAGACTTCTAGGTGGCCAGCAATGAGTTCCAGACCTGAATCCCATAGAATACCTGTGGAGAGATCTAAAAATGGCAGTTTGGAGAAGGCACCCTTCAAATATCAGGGACCTGGAGCAGTTTGCCAAAGAAAAATGGTCTAAAATTCCAGCAGAGCATTGTAAGAAACTCATTGATGGTTACCGGAACGGTTGATCACAGTTATTTTGGCTAAAGGTTGTGCAGCCAAGTATTAGGCTGAGGTGCCAATACTTTTGTCTGGCTCATTTTTGGAGTTTTGTGTGAAATGATCAATGTTTTGCTTTTTGCTTCATTCTCTTTTGTGTTTTTTCATTGAAGACAAATTAAATGAAGATAATAATACCAAAGAATTTGTGATTGCAATCATTTTCAGGAAGAAATTGAGTATTATCTGACAGAATTGCAGGGGGGTCAATACTTTTGGCCACAACTGTACGAGTAAACATTACTCTACCTTGTCAGGGAACAAGTCTTCAAGTTTTTCGATCGTGAATGTCCCATTCATAAAAGACCACACTCACTGGGCAAGTGCAGAGAATTTAGATCCAAAACCATACAGGAGTGGAGTGCAAAAACCTCTTCAGTGAGCTTGGGTTATGCTGGAGATTCTTTGCTCATCGGAATACATGGCCAAGGACTGAAAATCTGTCATTAAGCGTGAGGAGTGTAATAGCAACAGACATGCCATAGCCATGCACCCAACCCCACATACCAGTGATTCACTACTAGTCCTGCTCCAAGCCATAGCGGGGAGCCACAGAATTACAAAAGCTCTACCACAGCTGTTACATGCTCTTACTTGGAGGTATGTGAGGGAAGCCAGTGTCAAATGTTGTTCCAGAATCTGCCTAATCAGGGGTTGCCCAGAATGAAACCAGAAAAGGAAGTTTTTTGAAGCCTTTTGAATCAAGGGACCAGCAAAACCCTGCACCCTGAACACTTGCTCGGACCACATAGTGACTAGTAGCAGAAGGACACAATAATTCATTGCTTCTCCATCTCTTTTGGTTTCAGCAGGTGACATTTAGATGGTTTGAGCTTCATTCCGTACTTTGTTAGATCTGCAAATACCTCCACCAGGTGTTCCAGGTGTTCCTCATAGGTTTTAGAATACACGATGATGTTGTCCAGGTATAAGAGCACTGTTTCGAAGTTCCGGTGTCCCAGGCAACATTCCATGAGTCTTTTAAATGTTCCTGGTGCATTGCATAACCCGAATGGCAAAAGCAGCTTTGAGCTTGTCAAACACATTTTCTACAGAGTCTCCGTCAGCATCACTCCAAGACCCGACCTCTAACTCCGCTGCGCCTGTTAATTTTCCCAGCACCTTGGTGGATCGCTGCTTTCCTGTCATTGCATATATGTCCAGCACTGCACATATTTTACATTTGAAGGCTGCTAAGGTACCGGGTTTACTTTCATAGGTCGGCAACCATTTGCTCCCGGTATGTATGGCAAGGCTATCGGCATTATCGGGGCCACCACTCCGGGTGCTGCGGCTCCAATACCGGCTGTGGGACCCGCTGGTGCTAGGTCACGGACGTCCCCTCCTGCAGGGACTCGTGCATCATTGGCTTTACTCATGGCGGTGCCCCCCTAGTTAACCGCTGCCAGGCTCTGAGGTAAACTTTGAGGTAGTCAGCAGCTCGCATGCGGAGGGGAAAGTTCAACACTTCGGAGCTTCCTGTCAGATGCTGTGTGGCGGCAGATGACATCAGCGTTGGCCTCTCTTCCTTTTTTGTGTGCCTGTGATACTACTCCGTATCTACGATATTTTTCTCAAGAGCACCTTAAAGTCCAGTGAGCCAGGTCTACTCCTTGATTATCAGCTATCAAATTATGACTTTACCATCAAGTACCGGGCGGGCTGATGCCCACTCCAGAGACCTCAAGTACATTTACAAGGACCTGAAGAAGAGGTGGATGACTTGGAGGAAGTTGAAATCCCACCTTTCCATAGAAAAAGAGAAATGACAGAAGCCAACATCTACCAGAACCATCAGAATGTTGCACTTAACTCGTTGCCTCACTATGGATGGAAAGAGACACAATACAGTGATCAAGCAGTGAGCCTAGTAAAGAGGCTGGTAACCCAACCAGATTCCAACTTTAAAAGAATGCTCCACCAGAGGCCCAACACCTGTGGAAAGAAAGAAGCAGGTTATTCATCTATCAAGATCAATTGCGCAGATGGTTTGACAACCCCAGAGCACATGAAATGGTATGGCAAGTTGTGGTTCCAAAGAGAGATGTCCGAATGGTGTTGGAAGCGTACCATAATGGGGCAGGACACTTGGATGTAGAAAACTGATATTGTTACGTGAAAGATTATTGGATTGGCATGAGATCTACCATAGAGAAATGGTGTAAAAATTGTGGACCATGCTCATTGAGAGAAAAGACAGTAACAGCCAGAAAGCACCACTACAGCCTATCATCACTAAACAGCCATTAGAACTGGTAGCCTTAGATTACGTCAAACTCAGACCCAGCAGATCAGGCTATACCTATGCTCTTACCATGTTGGACCACGATTCCAGATTCCTAGTGGTAGCTCCTGTGAAAGACTTAATAGCTCAGACAGCAGCAAGAACCTTTCAAGCCTATTTCTGCAGACCATGGGTATCCAGAACAGGTATTGACAGATCAAGGTCCTGCCTTTGAAGTTGAAGTGTTTCAAGAGTTCTGTAACTTGTACGGATGCAAGAAAATTTGTACCACTCATTACCATCCCCAAACAAACGGAATGTGCGAGAAAATGAATCACGTGGTAATAGAATTGCTTAAAACTCTGCCACAGATGGCCAGAGAAGTTACCAGACCTTGTTCACATCTACAACAACATCTCAGTGAGCTCAACAAATTGTATCCCTGCATACCTCATGAGAGCAAGACGAGAAAAATTGCCAGTAGACATTAAAATAGGCATTGTAGTTCCTGAAGGAAACACCTCAGATACAGATTGGGATACCAGAAGAAAAGATCAGTACAAGAAAATACAGAATGTGTTTAGAGAAGTCAGACAAAATCAAGAGAAAAGCAAGAAACAAACTTTAACAAAAGCACACAAGGAACACCTGACTCACCGTAGCCGGGGGGTACACGTAGCGGGCGTTGTTTCTCCTCCAGTCACGGAACCGCGCCTGCGGTGGTGTAGGCCCGGTGGTCCAGATCAATAGGGGAATGGCGGAACAGTGGGGTGATTTGTCTTCGTGACGCCACCTGCGGGTGTTCTGGTAACTTTACCAGCGCTGTTCGGGTCTCCGGGGGATGGTACACAGCGAGATGGAACGCTCCCCACAGGATGAGCGGGAATCCCCGGAGCCGGGAGCTGCGCAAGATGTTGTGAGGCAGCTGCGGGACGCTGCGCGCTGAATCCTGGAGTAATGCACAACCACACAAAGTCTCTTTTAGGTACCTTTACTGGTTGGTAGGCAGGTACACTCGGACCGGGATAGTGAAGTTGGCACTTATGGAGTTTCACAGCAAGCAGTGTTAGGCTTCCTTTCTCTACTTCTGGTGCTAAGGTCGGGTGGATGTGGAATCCAGCCGGACCGGGCAGGGTGTTCAATGGAACTTGCTTCACCTGGTTATCAGCACTGAGGGCACTGTAAAAGGGTCTGAGCAGGATCAGTACTCTTCCCTGGGCTCTCGTGGGTAGGTGCATCAGGTGGAACAGGTGGCTAAACCTCCTGTTGGATGTAGCTGGTTCTCTGTGAGGGCTTTGTAGCTTCCACAGCTTCGGTTCCAGTAACCGGATGGTTTGGAAAGAGTTGGATTAACTCTGTATTCCTGAGAGGTGATCTCCTTCTTCCTATTATCCCAATTGCAGGGATCTCCACTGGCTAACAGGCTAGCAGGGCCTAGTGTGTTCCTCATAGGGTGGAGGTTTCACACAGGCAGGCAGCTCTTGTAGCGTCTACCACACTCTGGAGTTTCTCCCTCCAAGACCCTTTTTATAGGGGGAACTGGTTAGAAGTCACCAGTGTTAGCTCCCCCTAGAGGCTCGGGGTGAAACCAGGTGTTCTAAGTGTTGTTTGTGTTGTGGTTTTGCTGTGCTGTTACTTACTCCATTTGTACCTAAGGATTTCTGTGGTGCCCAACAGGTGCCAGGGTGCCACACACCCTTAACACCAGGTGAATTGGTTTTGAAAAGGAAAAGGAGACTCCACAAGTTAGATGATCAATTGGAAGCAGAACCATACACTGTATTACCATCAAACTTTGACAACCAGAAGACCTGTCTGATCAGTAAAGAGAATGGAGAAACAACAGCAACAGTGTCCAAAGATCATTTAAAGAAGTACCCTCAACCACCACAACCAAAGGAAGATGTCCCTTGTCCAGTACCAGAAGAAAAGAAACCAAAGACAGTCAAGACAATCTTAGGAGATCTACCTGCAGATTGGCCCCAAATAGAAGGTGCATACCTAATACCAATGATACCCTGAGGACGGTGCCAGGATTGGGCGCCGAAACGAGTCGGTTTATAAGAATAAAGAGAATTTCGTTTGGAACTTTGTTTCCCTTGTGATCCTTTGGACGATCGGGCAGCGCGGACTGCAACACACCTTTGATCCCAGAACTCTTGAAGTACCCACGGTCCCGTGGAGGTGGAGGTCCAGCAGCAGCCTGCATTACTAAAACCAACGCTCTTATTCCAGTTGTGGGATTCACAACTGGACCAGATTAGTGCAAACCTGTTTATACCGTTTAGTCCCTAATCTATGCCAAATGATAGGGCACTATTGCGCCTCTGTTGTCTCCCCTTGTATTTTTATATAATACCAATGTTGACATTCCCACAACCAGTTGAAGAACCAAGAGCAGAAGACCCGCCCGTTGTAGCAGAGCAAGAGAATTCTGTAATCGGTGTATCTGCCATTCCCACTTTGAGAATGAGAAGACACTCAGGCATACCTGTGTTACACAGACCAACACATGGGTCAGTAAACAGTGTTTTCTCTACACCAGGTTTACACAATAGGGGAATACCAGTTTTACGAAGATTAACATGTAGTAACTTGGGTCAAACACCACTAAGGTACAGACAATAAAGTACAAAACTTAGAAAAATGTAAATATGTAATTAACGTTAGTGTACAGAAGGGTGAAGAGTAGGCTAAAACAGGTCACACCAGGTACATAACATCAGAAAGAGGAGTGAGTGGAGTTGGCATAAGGAGCTGTCTAGGGGGAGCAAAATCTTGGCCAATAGGTGACCCCAGGGCCAGGAGTTGTCAAGCCTACAGAGACTCTCCCTGTTGGGACTTTTTGAATTTTTTTTTTATAATTTCAAAAATGGACCATAGCCACAGGATTGCATTTACAAAATGTACCCTTAAATAGTGCCCGGACAGACTTTTCAGAATATGTAATAATCATTAATGTACCATTTGTAGTTCTCTTCCTATAAGCACCTTCACACCCGGCAGGCAGCTACCTTTTGCAGTAAAAGTAATTGACCGGACTAGTGAATAGTCTGGATGGAAATGGTCATTTATTATTCACTCCTTCTCAAGCAGCTATTCCCTCCCTCCTCCCTGTGCTCTGTGAATCATTACTGGTTTCGGTTTCAATTTCTATACAAGGAGACAGATAGCAGGATACAGAGCACTTTGATTTGTGCTTGCAGATCAGAGCAGGCAGTAACCTTGAAAAGGTGGCCGAGGGACCACCGAGATACAGAGTGAATTACAGTACACACGACGAAGTCCAAATAACAAAGGGTGCATTTATTATCAGGCAGGGAATAATGGGGGACAAGACAGGTTCAAACTTTAGTATGCAGTGGCAAAAAGGTAGTTTAACAAGTTTTGTATTCTTTAGCTGGGCCGCCCAATAGCATGGAGCTCCAATTATAACAGGATAAATATTACACAAGGAAATCCAAACAACTGTTAGCTATATCACTACTCTATACTTATAAACTCACTGGCCTGTGCTAAACGGGCCACACAGCTGCTGTATTCTGGCTATTGAACCTACACTAGGCCCAGACATGTGCACAATCAGAGACAAACTCACGGTGATATTGGGGATGCAGATCCAGTCCCGGGTCCACCAACAGTCTTTCACAGTGGTGCGCACTTCTTCTTACTTTATGGTCCTCAAAGTTCTCCTGGGGTCTGTGTGGCACCCTGTGCCAGGTCACCACAGATTCCCTTGGTACATGGAAGGATGTAACACAGCAAGCAGACCCCACTAACAAACAACACTTTTCACCCCAGACCTGTAGGGGGAGCTCCACTGGTTGCCTTAAGCCAGTTCCCCCTATAAATACGGGTCCTGCAGGGAGAAACACCAGAGTGTGCAGTCACTATAGAACTGTGAAGAGCTGGGTGAGCTGAGCTGGTACAGGAGCCATGCTAGGCTCTTACCAGAGACACCTGAAACAGTGGTAGACTCTCAGAGTAGGGCTCACAGGAAAAGGAGAGAGTAACCAGTACAAGAAGCGAAGTGGAGTCATACCGACTCACCCTAACAAAGTTCCGGTCACTGGGTCCGAGCTACAAGGACACAGTATAGACCTTGCAGAGAAACCAGCACTACAAATAGGGGTTTTAGCTCCCCGGACACCCGAAGCACCACCAAATGAGAGCCCGGAGTCTAGGCCAAGACAGGAATCCCATAGAGTGCCCTCAGTGCAGCTAATCCGGGTGTGAAGAGTCACACAGAAAGTGCAGTAACGGTTTGGTCGGGTTTCATGTCTGCCAGACTCCAGCAGAATAACAGACATAAGGAAGCCTACAACCCTGCTTGCTGTGGAAAGTCCTGAAGTGTTTCCTCATCTCTGGTCGAGTGTACCCATCAACAACATGAGTTAAGGTACCAAAAGACTTTATGTGTGCGTGTCCCTCCTTCCATCTACACCATACCGACCGCGCTACCTTATTTCCCTCAACTCCATTAACTGCCCCGGGGAACCCCGCTCGTCCTGTAGGGAACGGTTCCACTTAGCTGCCGCACATCACCCTGGAGGCCAAAGCAGCGCTGGTGCTATCACCGGACCCTCTACAGGTGGCGTGTCGACAGACATTTTATTATTTTATTGCCATCAAATCCCTTTTAACTGCATCCCCTGGGTCCACGGCCTCAGGCACCGCCACCTGTGACTACCCCCAGAGACCTGTGCCTGAGTGACCGAGTACCCCACGGGCCTGGGCCGGACATCTGCAAGCCCCGTTCTCGGTCCTATGTAGGACCACCAACTCCTAATAAGATACAGGGCAGTCACCTTGTCATCATCACACCCGCTGCACAGATAAACTTTAGTTCTAGCAAAGCACACAGTCAGTGTGACCTTACACACAGTTCCTCCAAGCAGTACAATTCTACCTCTCTCCAGGCTGGTCTCTCTCTGTAGCCTCGGCCACTCCATTAGCACTCTCTTAAAGTGGCAGCGTGTTTTTAACAGTTCACTGCAGTGACACCACCTGCAATCTTACTACATGAATATTCATTAAGTAAGTGGTTACTGACTGTGATTGACATATGGAATTAATCTCTTATTTTGCAGTTTATAGAGGATAGGGGGGTGAGCATAAATAACAGAAATGTATAAATAGAAAGTGCTTTACCAGGGGAATTAGAAAATGAAATCAGTTACATATGGATTTTTGACCTGACAGATTCCCTTTAAGAAAGGTATTATTTTTGTAAATTGACCATACTAAGCTTTATATTTATATTGATTGCCCACAGGCTGCAAAAATTTAAGTTATTGTCTAATATAGGCACTAAAAATTCAATACCACTTATAAACTAATGACATCCACATCTACCCCTCTGGCCTAGTGTCACCTGTCTGTTCTTCAGAATCCTACAGTGTCTGTCAGCTATACCCTCCTTCTTCTCATCATGTTTTCTAAAACTCATTGTGGACAAGAATGTACTGATAATCTTTCCTCTATCTCACGAAACTTGTTCTAGTTATCACAATAAATGACATCGCAGTTTACCTTGTCCGTTGCCTTGGAGTAACCTTGATTCTGCCTTGTCCTTCAAACTGCTCCTCCAAGCCCTTACTGCCTCCAGTCAACAACATTTGTTGACTACATGCAGAGGTAGGAGATGAACCTGGGCTTCACTGCCTCTTATGAAGATTGGCAAGTGGCACTGTCAGGGATTTACAAGCTACGCAGTGTGTCAACCATCTGGAAAATCTGAAAAAATTCATCTCCGATGGTATCTGTCACCCTCTCGTCTGGCTCGCTCTGCCCCCTTCCAGTCTGTACTGGAGACAATGTGGGCTTGGGGGTACCTTGACACAGATATGGTGGTCCTGCCCAAAAATTTTTTCTATCATTTGATAAGGATGCCAAACAGAGGGTCTTGAAAGGGTGTGTTATATGGGAACAGCACCCGCTGGCAACAAATTAACTACTTGATACTTACTCTCTTTGCTATTACTTGTGTTTATACTTTATTTTATTCTGCTTCGTAATGGCTGCCTTTATGCTGGTTTTATCCCCCCCTCCCCCCCTACCCCCACCACTCTCCCTTGGTCCAGCTAAACCCCTGTATTCCTTATGTTATGTGATTCTTATCACCGAAAGCTTAATAAAAAAATTTTGAAACCAACAATACTTCTTCAATCCAACCTTGCCTTAACCCCCGGATGTACTAAAATGTTAGCACCTGCTCTCATCATTTCCTGCCTCAACTATTGCAATATCCTATTTGTAGCTTCTGAACTAATCCATCTCATCCCTCACTACCCCTTCACTTCTCCCCTTTGTTTATTCCTTAACTGACTTTCAAATCCCAAGAGAATCCAGTTTAAACTACTAATATTGACCTATAAAGCCATCCATAATCTGTCTTCTTCATTAGTCTCCAAAGTGATATCCCAATAGCGCTTCACACCTCATCTCTGGTCATCACAAGACATATTTCTCTCCTGCACTCCCACACATTCCTCATCCAATTGTCTCCAAGATTTTTCCCAAGCATCCCTCAAGCATCCCCATCCTCTGGAATTCAGTGCCTTAGCAAGTCTGATTGTCTTACAAATTTGGATCTTCACAAGCAACCTGAAAACACATCTCTTCTTGAAACCTTTGAGCCTGCAATAACCCTACAGTCCCCTCATTACCACCATAGCTGAACCAAACCTTCAACCTACTTTCCACTCCCCATTACAGAGATTGTGAGCCCACGAGAGCAGGATTCTCTTTCCTCCTCTTCTTGGTACAGTCTGTCAGTTTGTCTGTAGTTTTATACATGTTTTATACATCTGACCCTTTTCACATGAACAGTATCCTAAAATTAATGACCTTTTAAAAATAAATTATAACAATAAAAATATAACCTGAATATCAGGATGCAATATTAGTTCACAATTTGCAATGTTTTGTCGAATTACTAAGTAGCTCTATATATTATTATGTATAAATACAATAAAATGTGTTGAATACTTCAAAACAAATTTACTTTAAAATTTGAAAGAAAAACGTATTTATATCTAGACTTTCCAGGTATAGTTGCATAGCTGTCCTATATATGAAGGGAATGGGTTAAGACATTGAAGGTGTGGTGTACGTGATATCACAACAGAACACAGTGTGCTCATTGCTCCTTATATTAAAACCTTTCCTACTTATTTTTAGCAGTCTATGTGCCAATTAGAATTGTTTACATACCTGCCTCACCTTTTCTCCTTCCTGACAGATAGCCTGCTCCTTTTGAGATCTTCCATATATTGTTTTGCTTTTATACCTTTTTGGACAACAGACTTTTTCTTGATCCAGACATACGTGTTGTGTACATTGTATTACAGTGATAACAAATTTTAACATATAAAAGAAGCTGTAGATTGGTATTTCATACGTCACATATATGTGGATCAGAATTTTAATGTGCACATCCATGGAGAGTAGGGTGTTACATTCCTTTAAAAGGACATTTGAGGTATTCCAGTGCCTTATTTCAATACAAGGTAAGATATGTGATGAGACACAAGTCTCAAAATGAAGTATGTCCAAGCTCCTGGAAAAATAACTGGATTAGAAGTATATATGCAAATTTGCACTTCACTAAGGAAGTTGAGAAACTCCCGTGTGCCACATTTAAGCAGCTTCCTCAAAGTCATAATCGCTTTCCTACAAGCTTTTAATATAACTAAGGGATTTGTGCCAGATCAGAACCCCAAACTACAGACGCTGCGTTTCGGGGTACCTGCCCCTCATCAGTGTAGTGTGTGGGATATTCTGATCTGGCAGAGTGAGTGGGCTAAGACAAGGTCTGGGAACTTGCTCTCAACCTTATGGAGAGAGCGAAGTAGGTGAGGAGATTGTAAGCCACTTCCCTCCTCTCAGATATATGCATATATGCAAATTTGCACTTCACTAAGGAAGTTGAGAAACTCCCGTGTGCCACATTTAAGCAGCTTCCTCAAAGTCATAATCGCTTTCCTACAAGCTTTTAATATAACTAAGGGATTTGTGCCAGATCAGAACCCCAAACTACAGACGCTGCGTTTCGGGGTACCTGCCCCTCATCAGTGTAGTGTGTGGGATATTCTGATCTGGCAGAGTGAGTGGGCTAAGACAAGGTCTGGGAACTTGCTCTCAACCTTATGGAGAGCGCTGATGAGGGGCAGGTACCCCGAAACGCAGCGTCTGTAGTTTGGGGTTCTGATCTGGCACAAATCCCTTAGTTATATTAAAAGCTTGTAGGAAAGCGATTATGACTTTGAGGAAGCTGCTTAAATGTGGCACACGGGAGTTTCTCAACTTCCTTAGTGAAGTGCAAATTTGCATATATGCATATATCTGAGAGGAGGGAAGTGGCTTACAATCTCCTCACCTACTTCGCTCTCTCCATAAGGTTGAGAGCAAGTTCCCAGACCTTGTCTTAGCCCACTCACTCTGCCAGATCAGAATATCCCACACACTACACTGATGAGGGGCAGGTACCCCGAAACGCAGCGTCTGTAGTTTGGGGTTCTGATCTGGCACAAATCCCTTAGTTATATTAAAAGCTTGTAGGAAAGCGATTATGACTTTGAGGAAGCTGCTTAAATGTGGCACACGGGAGTTTCTCAACTTCCTTAGTGAAGTGCAAATTTGCATATATGCATATATCTGAGAGGAAGGAAGTGGCTTACAATCTCCTCACCTACTTCGCTCTCTCCATAAGGTTGAGAGCAAGTTCCCAGACCTTGTCTTAGCCCACTCACTCTGCCAGATCAGAATATCCCACACACTACACTGATGAGGGGCAGGTACCCCGAAACGCAGCGTCTGTAGTTTGGGGTTCTGATCTGGCACAAATCCCTTAGTTATATTAAAAGCTTGTAGGAAAGCGATTATGACTTTGAGGAAGCTGCTTAAATGTGGCACACGGGAGTTTCTCAACTTCCTTAGTGAAGTGCAAATTTGCATATATGCATATATCTGAGAGGAGGGAAGTGGCTTACAATCTCCTCACCTACTTCGCTCTCTCCATAAGTTTGAGAGCAAGTTCCCAGACCTTGGATTAGAAGTAAAATTTTCTTTTTCCACTTCTGTGAACAGCTATAGACTATGAATTATATCTTCAAGATACCTATTTATTATACTAATTGTAGGCAGCTATGTTCCTGGATATTTAAGGAAAACCTGTCAGTTCAGAAATTCTACAATTTATGTGTAGCATGTAGAGATGAGCAGAGCTTTTGAAATTCAAAGCTGCCATTTCCCCCAAAAAATTGATTTGATTTATTTGTGTTGAATAAATTTGCACAAATCGCATAAATAAAACCTCCGATTGCTTGGAAGATATGTATAGAACACTGTGAGATCCACTTGGCTTCAATTACCGTATATACTTGAGTGTAAGCTGACCTGAATATAAGCCGAGGCCCCTAATTTTAACACAAAAAAATAGGAAAACTTGTTGAATCGAGTATAAGCCTATGGTGGGAAATGCAGCAGCCTCCAACCTTGTATATCATCCCCCATCCTGGTACATAGACCTTATCCCCCAACCTGGTATATAATCCTCATCCTCCACCTTGGTACATAGCCCTCATCCCCCATCCTGGTAAATAGCCCTCATCCCCAAGGATGTATCTAGGTTTTCTGGAACCGGGGGCAAGAATCCAGATTGGCGTCCCCCCCTTTCCCAAAATAGTCTGAGTAGACGTCATTTGACCAATTATTCATATGTTATTTTGTCACATGATGTGAGTATGAAAATCACACATGAGTGGAGTGGCCATGTGATGACTGCTGGAACCAGCAAGAGCTGAATCCTGACATGCTGTTAGGATTGGGCTACAGAGCTTAAAGGGAACCTGACCCCTAAAGATCACTCCCCAGCCTATCAATACCTGTCCCTGCACCTTCATAATGGTATTCTACCTATCCCTTTGTGTCCTAAATGTGTCTTTTGAAAGTTGAAAAAAGTGCTTTTCATACTTACTGAACTGAGGCTTCTCGTTCCCTGAGAAGCTGCAAAGGGAGTTCCCTGTGGCTTCTTTTCGCTGCCTCCACTGCTTGTATTCACGATGGACATGATAATGCTTTCCAATCATCCTCACTCTCCTCCATGGGCGCATTAGCCGACATGATGCTAATCGCGTCATATCTGGCTCGGATGACGTCAGTACACCCTTTGGGTGTATCGCCGGACCTCACGATGCGCATTGCATATGCGAGAGGTTTGCTTTAAGACAGCTCATCACAGATCACAGATGAGCTGCCGTAAAGTAAACCTCGCGCATGCGCAATGCGCATCGTGAGGTCCGTCGATACACCCAAAGTGTGTACTGACGTCATCCGAGCCAGATATGACGCGATTAGTGTCATGCCGGCTAATCCACCCATGGAGGAGGGTGAGGATGATTGGGAAACATTATCACGCTCATTGGGGCGTGAATACAAGCGGCGGAGGCAGCGAAAGGAAGCCACAGGGAACGCCCTGTGCGACTTCTCAGGGGATAAGAAGCCTCAGTTCAGTAAGTATGAAAAGCACTTTTTTCAACATTCAAAGACACATTTAGGACGCAAAGGGATAGGTAGAATACCATTATAAAGGTGCAGGGACAGGTATAGATAGGCGGGGGGGTGATTTTTAGGGGTCAGGTTCCCTTTAATGTTTGAATTAAAGGGCTTGTCCAGGTTTGAGATAAAAGTTTGTAGTCCCTCTAGGTGACTGCAGGCCTCTGAATTCTCACAGCACTTGGTCTGCACACTTTAAGGATTTTCTCATGCTAATGTCAAGATTGGACGGTCATGTGGACACAAATATGTGATTTATATACTTCTGGCCACTTTTCGACTAGACGTGTCCGGCCTTGCTCCATTTATTTTCATTGTTCCGAGGCCTCTCACGTCTAGTCAGCATGTGACTGCATGTATGTAAATTCACATAGTTGCAATTATGTGACCTCCCACTCTCACCTCCGGCACCAGAAAATTCTTATGTGACGACATGCACTCTTTCAATGCATAGCATGGGTTAAGTTTCTTAACATTTAGCTAGACATGATGTTATTTTGTTTAGTTACTTGTGATAAGCTACTCATTGTTTCTACAAGACTTGGAGGACCTTGCTAGTGTTTAAAGTTTGTAAGGTAATTATCTCGCCCCTTTGTCAGAGAAGGTCAGAGGCTCAGAGAACTTAATTATGCTAACCTGCCATTGTATTACTATGTGTACTGCTAGATTCTATGTAAATTATCTGTCTTTCAGTCTCCCCTGCCAGCAATGGAATTCTACTAGAAATATTATGAATGTGGCTTGAAATCTAGCCAATGAGAGTACAGTCAGACATGTTCATTAACCAGAGTAATTTGTTTTGTGGCCTCAGTCTAGGGATTTCGGTCCCAACTAGAGGTGCACGAGACTTCATACATGTTGCTAATCTAGGATCTACGGATCCAATTGGCAGGACATAACCTCAGGCCTACGCACTTCAGTGCCGACCAAGGGGATCAGAACCTGAATTATAATACTACATGGACTTCAGCATCGAATGCTAAGATTCAGCTGGGATATCAAAGACTACATAAGAAAGCAACACAGGTTGGGACAATCCAGTCACCTGGCTACAGACTTTGCTGTGATAGCACAGCTTCCTAAATCTGGCATTATTCCTTTCTCGGTGAGTGCCCGCCAAAAGTGGGGTGCTGCTGGTTTGGAGTAAGTAGCCCTGGAAGTTTGGAGGCACGAATATTGTAATCCCTGGTGAGCCAGTGGAAGGGTGAGAAACTGTTAAATTTTATGTTTGCTGGTTATGTGTTATATGCAGTTAACTGTTTGGGGATCTAATCAAGCCTGAATATTGTGGTTCCTTCACCCTGTGTTGTCTGAGTAGTGTTCCACCCATGGGTAAGGAGCTCAGGCATTCAGTTGGGATGAGCCCTGGTCCATGTTGTCTTTCTAAAGGCAGCTGGGCCAGCGGACGAGAGCACCCACTGACCTCCGTGTCTCCACATCTTACAGTGTGCAGTTTGTGCACTGTGGGAATTCAAAAGTATGTAGTCACGAAGAGTGACACATAGAGTGATTGCAGTCTTATCCCAGACTTGTACAACCTCATTAATGCTCCAAACAAAAAAAGATTGAAATCATGGCACAAAACTTTACTAACATAGCCGTATCTAACATAATCTTACAAGTTACGTATTGTCACGTGTACAGGATCAGAACCAATAACAACACAAAACTACATCACCAGACCCACCAGAGGTACAGAAATACTATGTCAAAACCCTTATCATAAAAAAATACATCTATATACCCTCGATCAGTACAGAAACACTATTTCAAACCCTTCATCAGTACAGAAATACATCACTAGACCCACCAGAGGTAAAGAAATACATCCATATAACTCCCATCAGTATAGAAACACTATGTCAAACCCTTCATCAGTACAAAAATACATCACTAGACCCACCAGAGGTACAGAAATACATCACCTGAACCAACATCGGTCTGGGCCGCTGGGGAACCGATTAAACCCCCGGCGGGCCCCAGTCCTCGTCGCCCCGCCTCCTCGCCCCACCTCCAACCACCCCTCCAGCTGACAGAGGGGGCCCGAACGGGTCCCCCTAGAGCTACCACTAATCATATCTGGCGTGCACTGCACACCTATATGATTAGCGTCTGCTCTGGGGGGTACAGCAGGGAGAAGAGATCTCCCTGCTATACCCGCTGCCGCTGCTTCCTATGAGCGCACAGCAGCAGAGAGACGGTGCAGGCGCATGCACATAGGAGCTCAGTCCGGGAGCACTCCAGGACTGCTGTGTGCGTGTCAGCACTGCAGCTCTCAGAGATTCCCCAGCACTGGACACTGAAGGATCGTCAGTGAGGTGATTAAAGTATTTTTTATTTTTTTTAATGCACAGGATGGGGAGCCCAGCATGTGGGAACCAGGGGCCCAGCATGGGGGGCCAAATTATTAGGATGGGGAGCCCAGTATAAAAGACCTAGCATGGGGGGGCCAGAGGCCCAGGATGGTGGGGCCAGAAACCCAGGTTTGGGGGCCCAGCATACGGGAACCAGGGGCCCAGCATGGGGGGCCAAGGGCTCAGGTTGGGTTGCCCAGCATGGTGGGGCCAGTGGCTGAGGATGGGGGGCTGGTGCTGCTGGGTGCCTGGAGCTGCCAGGTGCCTGGTGCTGCCTGGTCCTGGAGACCGGGAGCCGCAGAGGAAGAAGCTGCCTGGTGCCGGAGACCGGGAGCCACAGAGGAAGAAGCTGCCGGGTACTGGGTACCTGGTGCCGGAGACCAGGAGCCGCAGAGGAAGAAGCTGCTGGGTGACTGGTGCCTGGTGACTGGTGCCGGGTACCTGGTGCTGGAGACTAGGAGCTGCAGAGGAAGGAGCTGCTGGGTGTCGGGTGCCGGAGACCGGGAGTCTGTTGTCCCAGGGTGTGAGGTACTCGGGTGTCAGGTGACAAAAGGGTTAATTGTGTCACGGGGAATGGCAGCCATGCCTGATCCCGTGTCCTGGGGACTATTCTCTTGAAAAGGGGGGAATTATTTCCAAGGATTATGTACAGTTTGTCGTGACACCACCTGCAGTGCCTGGTGATGCTAACCAGCGCCGCCACGGTCCTCCGGAGGTCGGTGGTATTGTGGCAGTAATGGTGTAGTCCTCTGCAGGCAGGACTGGACCTCCGGGGCAGTGTGATTAGGAGAGACAGGTTGTAGTGGAGCTGAGTTTGTGAAGGAAGAGTTGGGACAATCTATGAGGGCACGGCGAGTGGAGAACAAGGATGCACACACACAGAAGAGATCTTTTTTACCTTTTACTAATGTTTCACAGGTAAATATGTCCAGGGCACCGACGGGTGACAGGGTTGCACAGTGAGCTCCCACAGCAAGTGGGTATAAGGTCTCCTCTGCTCTGTAGTGATGATTGAAGCACAGCCTGCTTGCAGCCAGGCTTGCCTCCTCTCTCTTCCTGACTGTAGTGTCTCTCTTCCTCCTGTGCGGTCTCTGGGATGCTCTCTCTGAACACTGCGGTGCTGTCTACTGTGTCTGGCTCCCTCTTTTGACTCTCAGGGGGGAACAAACCGGGTAGCCGAAGCCTCCACAGTGTGACGGAGTTCTCTGTGGTCCTAAAGTATCCCACAGGTTCAGATCCCCAATATCCGGTGATTCTCTGGGTGCAACTCTTCTCTAAGTTCCTCACTCCCTCTTAGCTCTCTCTCTCTGCTCCTCGCCTTCAGTCCCACTTAGGCTCGTGGAACGCTGAAGGCCACTCCAGGTCACTGGCTCGGGCCTGAACGCAGCACCGACCACCAGGACTTCCTTGCAGCTGTTCTAGCGTCTGCACACACTCTAACTAACTGCCCCCAGCAGCAGTATTTATAGGGGATCTTGCCTAAAGTCAGCAAGTGAAGCTCCCCCTACTGTGCCGGGGTGGAAGGTGTTGTATGTAGTAGGTACCTGCTGTGGAAACCTAGCTGTGCATTAGGGAAATCTGTGGCTACCTGTGTGAGCAGGGCGCCTCATACCCCCTAGGTAACATCAGTACTCCTGGACTAAGCATTTTTGTATTAACACAGGAAATAACAATAAAACAGATAACATATATACAAGGGCTGAAAATAGAAAAATTACAAAAAGACACTGAAAAAGAATACTGAAAAATAGAAAAAACGGGTAAGACCATATGGTGCCAGTCCATCCACCGCAGCCTTTTTTATTAAAAGTTTGTGGCTACGTTAGTCCATCAACCGTAGTCCATTTTAAAAGTTCAAAAAGGGGAAAAAAGTTCAGTTCCATGAGAGTCTTTACAGTAAAGTCTCTGTACGCTCCGCATAAGGAAAAGGGAAAAAGTCTTTGAGAAAAGTCCACAATTTTCAATAAACAGGGGTCCCTATGGGTGTCTCAGCTTAGGAGACCTGGTACCTCTCCCCCCCAGGCACTTTCTGTTCCTAACTTAATGTGCTTGGGACCGGGCCCAGTTCCTCCACCTTTCTGTACACTACTATTTACATTTCTATTGTACAGTTTACTTATTTACATGTTACTCTAATGTGCTGTACCTTATACCCACTCTCCAAACCTAGACAGGGGTTGACCTCGTGTGCTCCTATGTGACTTCCGCACTACAGGTGTCACTGTCTCAGGTGAGGTGTCTAGTGTTGAGCTTGGTGTAGGTGGTTCAGGTAAGCTTCTGCGCGGCCTTAGTCTAACTACTGGGCTAGCAGGTGTACCGATTGCAGCATCCTCAGATTCTCTAGCAACAGGTTTATCTTCCTGATTCCTAGGCATCTCTTCACGGGGTTGGTAGAAGTTTAGTACTTGCACAACGATGGCTCCATTTTGTTGAGGCCAATCTGCTGTTAATTCTCCTAGGATTGTTTGAATAACTCTTTCCTTCGGTTTTGGGCTTGGACTTAGTTCTGGGATTGATTCAGTTCCTGGAATTGATTGGAGGAAGGGACTTTTGTTTTCCCAATCTGTTGGACATCTTTTTATGTGATCTCTGGATACGGTCTGTGTGGTTCTTCCACCGTCTTTGCTGATGATACAGATTTTGTTGTTATCATTTCCAGAGTCTAATAGGACATAGGGTTCTTGTTCCCAACGATCATCTAACTTATGTTTGGTTCTCTTTCTCTTGAGGACAATACTTCCAGGTGTTATAAGTTCTGCTGTAGCATGCTTGTTGTAGTCCCTTGCTTGTTTTTCACAGGATTTCTCCAGATGATCTTCTACACAGTTTTGAACCTTTTTGTATTGTTCTAAGCGGTGAGTTTTCCAGTTGGAAATGGCATGATCTGCTTCAGGATCTACTACTTCAAGTTTCAAGTCTACGGGTAATTTTCCTGTATGAGCTCTCATCAGGTATGCTGGTGTACAGTTAGTAGAGCTTACTGGAATGTGATTGTACATGTCAACCAAATCAGGTAGTTTCTCTGGCAATTGGTTTCTCTCTTCTACTGGTAAGATCTTCAGCGTGTCGATGACGATGTGGTTCATCTTCTCACAGAGTTCGTTAGTTTGGGGATGATACAGGGTTGTTCTGATTTTCTTGCACCCATATATCTGACAAAACTCTTGGAAGATCTCTGCTTCGAAGGCTGATCCTTGATCCGTTAAGACATGTTCAGGGTATCCCAACGGTCTGCAGAAGATGTTTTGAAAAGTTCTAGCAGCTGTTGCAGCTGTCAAGTCCTTTACAGGGGCAACCATTAAGAATCTCGAGTAATGGTCTACCATGGTCAATGTGTAGGTATAGCCGGATCTACTTCGAGTCAGTTTTACATGGTCCAAAGCGACTAGTTCCAGGGGCTGTTTCGTTACAATGGGATGAAGCTGGGCTTTCTAGCTCTGGACATCTTTTCTTCTCAGGCTGCAGGATTTGCAATTCTTACACCATTTTTCAATGGATGACCGCATGCCGACCCAAAAGTACCTATCCTTCAGTAGCATCTCAAGCTTCATCCATCCGAAGTGACAAGTCTGGTTGTGGTAAGCGTTCAGGACCACGGGAATCTCTGATTTTGGCATGACGATCTGCCAGGCCATCTCGTGAGTTTGTGGGTTGATGTACCGTCGACATAGTTTCTCCTGCTATTGAAACAGTTTACTCCGCTCATTCCACAGATGTTTGGCTTCAGATGAGGGATTCTCAGGCAGCTTGGCTGACTCCTGGGTTATCAGTTGTTTTATTAGACTGACAGCCGGGTCATGGTCTTGCGCTTCCCTCCAGCCGAAGTGGGGTAACGGGTTCACTGTCCTTACCGAAGGATCTTGACGGGTTTGCTGACATTGGGTTATTCTGACCTCTAGTTGATGAAAGACGGGCAACTCTATTTCCTCCAACTCATCTTCATCTACACCTTTTTCTGATAAATGAGGCATCCGCGTTACCATTCTGGTGCCCAGCCCGGTACTTGATGGTGAATTGGTAGTTGGAGAGTCTGGCCATCCATCTCTGCTCCATGGCTCCCAACTTCGCAGTTTCCAGGCGGGTGAGCGGATTGTTATCCGTGTAGGCGGTGAACTTGCTAGAGGCTAGATAGTGTTTCAACCTCTCTGTGACGACCCAGACCAAGTCCAGGAATTCTAGCTTGAAGGAACTGTAGTTTTCTGGGTTCCTCTCTGTGGGTCGCAGCTTCCGGCAGGCGTAGGCGATTACCCTCTCCTTGCTGTCTTTCTTTTGGGACAGGACGGCTCCGAGTCCCACATTGCTGGCGTCTGTATACAACAGGAATGGCAGGTTGTAGTCCAGGTAAGCTAGGATTTCTTCTCCTGTCAGGGCTTCTTTCATCGTCTGGAACGCTTCTTCTTGTTCCTTGCCCCATCTCCACGGAGAGTCCTTTGACTTGCTCTTCGTGGGTTGGCCTACTAGGAGGTCTTGCAGGGGAGCAGCCTTCTTGGTGTACTCCTTGATGAACCTTCGGTAGTAGCCCCCCAAACCCAGGAATTGACGTTCCTCCTTAATGGTTTTAGGTTCTGGCCATTCTCTGATTGCTGTCACCTTGTCTGAATCAGGGGCCACGCCTTCAGCACTGACTATGTGTCCCAGGTACTGCACTCTTGGCTTTAACAGGTGGCATTTTGATGGTTTTAGCTTCATCCCGTATTTGGCCAGAGCTTCGAACACCTCTCCTAGATGTGCGACATGTTCCCCGTAGGTCTTAGAGTACACGATCACATCATCCAGGTAGAGCAGTACCGTCTCAAAGTTCTTATGCCCCAGGCAACTCTTCATTAACCGCTGGAAGGTTCCAGGTGCATTGCATAGGCATGTTGTTGAATTCACATAGACCTATAGGTGCTGCGAATGCCATCTTCTTTCGGTCTTCTTCAGCTACGGACACCTGCCAATACCCACTAGTAGATGAGGGGAGTTGTAGTCCTAATCTCTATGACGCTGAGAGGCCTTTCGGGCAACAGAATAAATGAAGCCAGACACCAAATCAGCTCAAACAGTTCCTGTACTGGTACCAGATGTATAAGGTACATGGTACAGTCTGGCTCACCGGGGATTATAGCCACAGGTTTTAGGATTCACCACAGAGTCTATCAGAGGTGTCTCTCAATTATCTTTCTTGGTCTCCCTCTTCAATGGCTCTCTACCCTCCCACGATGAAGTCTGGTTACTAGTCCCCATGTCCTTTGCCTTAAGTCTTGATACCTCTTGGCGTCTTGAACCTAGCTTTGGGACAGAGATTAGGTTTCTTGGTGGGTGTCGTGGCTCTCTTATGGGGGCACACAACGCGCTGGTCTGCTGTTTGGGATAAACCTGTTCAAAACCACCTCAGCTCCAGTTTACGGGTGTGGCACTCCAGACGGCTCCAACCAGACCTGGAGTGTCCCCTTCTTTTCTTGGTTCACCTCCGCTCCTTAAAGGTGCCCTCTCCTCAGGACAGCAGGGTCCCCTGCGTCCATCCATTCTCCCTCTCTGTCACTTCTATCAACTGTCTCTCACGTCTCCCGCTCTCCTAAGCTCCACCCCCCGGGACCTATTGAAATACAGTCCCATGTGCTAGGGTGTCTGTGGGATGGTTCTGTGGACAGACTCTGTAGTTTCCCCCCTCCACCTGTGACTACGGAGATACTACACCTTCTTTTTGGGGTGCAGTACCTCCCTGTGCCGTCCCACCAGGGGGTCACCACACTAACACCAAGTTGTAATAGTTATTATTCCCTGCTGATTCTCCTGGATCTTTCTGCTGCACTTGGCACTGTGGATCATCATCTCCTCCTCACTAGGCTCTGCTGAATTGGTGACAAGGACTCTGTTCCCTCCTAGTTCTCCTGTACTACTTCTCTGAAGGCTCCTTCCCTGTGTCATTAGCTAACTTTTATCTTACCTTACTGTTGGGGTTCCTCAAGGATTAGACACTGCCCCATTGGAATAAACATCAGATTTGGTTTCCAGTATAATCTGCATACTGATGATACCCAATTACCCACCTCCTTTCCTCTTCTTTTGCCATCATCACCCCCACATTATTGCAAAATACCAGAGATTATCTTTCTACCATTTCTAACACCATGTCCTTCCCCTATCCAAAACTGATTCCTCATATTTGTTCCATCTAGTATCCTACCTTTATTGCAATTGCCTTGTGGGGTTCAACCATAACTCCCAATCAGCACGGTCACTGTCTTGGCATTATAATTGACATAGAATTTTCCTTTATTTCCTATGTCTAACAACTCACTTACTCATGTTACTTGTATTTTATAAACATCTCCAGAATTGTACCTTTTCTCACCATTGAAACTGCAAAAATGGTAGTTATCGCTATTATTCATTCATTATTCAATACAAAGTTATCTCTCTAACCAACAAAACTCAAAAGGTTCTGCCCCACCCTATATCTTCTCCCTCATCTCTATCATCCTACCTGTATTCTCCAATCTGCAATTTATCCAACATCTCCATAATGTGAAATTTGCACCTCTGCCTCCAAGACTTTTCTTGGGTCTCAGGCTGCACTAGTTTTCTTGAATGCACTACCCCAGATGATCTGACTAATACCTAGCCCACACGTTTTAAATAGTGCTTTAAAAACACATGTTTTTAGACAAGCCTATCACTTTATTCACTAACCTAACTTTCCCATGTCCTCTTGCTAAATTTTACTCAGAATCTGATCCCTCCTATTCATCTGTGTCCACATCCGCCATGCACCTAATACCATGTAGTAATTGCACTTAGAAAGACACTGGTTGAAAGTGTGGATCATGCAGTTAATTTGAAATGCCATATTTATTATAATGATGGATGGATCATACATGACAAGCAAGTTTTACCTATTGCGCCTCCCATATTTCCATATAGATTGTAAGCAGGGCCCTTACTACTCCTGTAACTGTTGAACTACACTGTGTGCAGAATTATTAGGCAAGTTGTATTGTAGAGGATTATAATCCTGCATTTATTATTAATCAACAACTATGTTCTCAATCAACCCAAAAGACTCAAATATCAAAGCTGAATATTTTTGGAAGTTGGAGTGTTTTTTTTATAGATTTGACTACCGTATATACTCGTGTATAAGCCGACCCATGTATAAGCCGTCCCCCTACTTTTGCCCCCAAACCTGGGAAAACCTATTGACTCGTGTATAAGCCAAGGGTGGACCCCAGCACAGGTATACAGCCCCCAGTAGTGTGGTATACAAGCCCCCCCAGTGGTATACAGCAGCCCCCATGTTAACAGCCCAGCAGTATTACAGCAGCCTCCTCAGTGTATATACAGGCCCCAGCAGTATTACAGCAGCCTCCCCAGTGGTATATACAGGCCCCAGCAGTGTGGTATACAGGCCCCCCCACTGGTATACAGGCCTCCCCAGTGGGGAGTATACTGCTGGGGCCTGTATATGCCACTGGGGAGGCTGCTGTATACTAATACAGCAGCCTCCCCAGTGGCATATACAGGCCCCAGCAGTATATACAGCAGCCCCAGTGGTATAGAGCAGCCTCCCCAGTGGTATATACAGGCCCCAGCAGTATTACAGCAGCCTCCCTAGTGGTATATACAGGCCCCAGCAGTATATATAGCAGCCCCAGTGGTATATAGCAGCCCCAGTGGTATACAGCAGCCCCAGTGGTGTGGTATACAGCAGCCCCAGTGGTATATAGCAGCCCCAGTGGTATATAGCAGCCCCAGTAGTATACAGTAGCCCCAGTGGTGTGGTATACAGCAGCCCCAGTGGTATACAGTAGCCCCAGTGGTATATAGCAGCCCCAGTGCTATACAGGCCCCCAAATGCTGGCACTCGCCCCCCTCCGTTGTAAGGCCCCCCTGCTGCTTAACTTACCATCCCTGGTCTTCTGCAAAGTGCCGGTCTTCCATGCTCCATCCTCCATGCTCCCGTCCTCGCTGCATCCGGGGTCCCCGGCCGTCGCAGTTACGATGACGTCATCATTACTGCGACGGCCAGGGACCAAGGATGCAGCCGAGGATGGGAGCATGGAGGACGGACACGGAAGACCGGCGCTTTGCAGAAGACCAGGGATGGTAAGTTAAGCAGCAGGGGGGAGCCTTACAATGGAGGGGGGCGAGTGCCAGCATTTGGGGGCCATATATTTAGATATGCACTGCTTCCCCCTGCCGCTGATTGACAGGGGGAAGCAGTGCATATATAATGAGCGGCCCCACGTGATGGGGCGCTCATACAGCAGCCTCCCCCCCGCCTCCTCCAGCCTCCCCAGCCCCGGACACAGCCCGCACCACCGTATTGACCCGTGTATAAGCCGAGGGGGGGACTTTTCAGCCCAAGTTTTGGGCTGAAAAACTCAGCTTATACACGAGTATATACGGCATTTTAGGAGGATATCTGCTTGTGCAGGTAACTATTACTGTGCTGAATTATTAAGCTACTTAATAAAAACCAAATATATTCCCATCTCACTTGTTTATTTTCACCAGGTAAATATATAACTGCACAAAATTTAGAAATAAACATTTCTGACATGCAAAAATAAAACCCCAAAAAATTATTGACCAATATCGCCACCTTTCTTTATGATGACACTCAACAGCCTTCCATCCATAGATTCTGTCAGTTGCTTGATCTGTTTACGATCAACATTGCGTGCAGCAGCCACCATAGCCTCCCAGACACTGTTCCGAGAGGTATTCCCTCCCTGTAGATCTCACATTTTAGGAGGGACCACAGGTTATCTATGGGGTTCAGATCAGGTGAACAAGGGGCCATGTCATTATTTTTTCTTCTTTTAGACCTTTACTGGCCAGCTACGCTGTGGAGTACTTGGATGCATGTGATGGAGCATTGTCCTGCATGAAAATCATATTTTTCTTGAACGATACCGACTTCTTCCTGTACCACTGCTTGAAGAAGTTGTCTTCCAGAAACTGGCAGTAGGTCTGGGAGTTGAGCTTCACTCCATCCTCAACCCGAAAAGGTCCCACAAGTTCATCTGTGATGATACCAGCCCATACCAGTACCCCACCTCAACCTTCCTGGCGTCTGAGTTGGAGTGGAGCTCTCTGCCCTTCCATCTGTCCCATCAAAAGTCACTCTCATTTCATCAGTCCATAAAACCTTTGAAAAATCAGTCGTAAGATATTTCTTGGCCCAGTCTTGACATTATATCTTATATTTCTTGTTCAAAGGTGGTCGTTTTTCAGCCTTCCTTACCTTGGCCATGTCCCTGAGTATGGCACGCCTTGTACTTTTTGATATTCCAGTAAAGTTGCAGCTCTGAAATATTACAAAACTGGTGGCAAATGGCATCTTGGCAGCTTTACGCTTGATTTTCCTATATTCATGGGCAGGTATTTTGCACCTTTTTTGCCCAACACGCTTCTAATGACCCTGTTGGCTATTTGCCATGAAACGCTTGATTGTTCGGTGATCACGCTTCAAAAGTTTGGCAATTTCCAGACTGCTGCATCCCTCTGCAAGACATCTCACAATTTTGGACTTTTCAGAGCCCGTCAAATCTGTCTTCTGACCAATTTTGCCAAAGGAAAGGCATTTGCCTAATAATTAAGCACACCTTATATAGGGTGTTGATGTAATTACACCACACCCCTCCTCATTACAGAGATGCACATCAGCTGATTTACTTAATTGGTAGTTAGCTCTCAAGTCTATACAGCTTGGAGTAGGACCAACATGTATAAAAAGTATCATGTGATCAAAATACTCATTTGCCTAATAATTCTGCACACAGTGTATGTATTGGTTATAATATTTTTATTGTTGGTACAAGTCCCTGCTCAATTGTAAATTGCGGCGGAATAGGTTGGCACTATATAAATAAAATTATTATTGTTGTTATTAATTGAATATGTTTTGAGCCCTATAATGGAAATAACATATTTTACAACACATTGTAATATGAGACTTTTTAGGCTACTTAATTTGTATAAATTGTCTAAAAACAATCACTTTTGGTATGTCATTGCTGTTGTTTATAGTCAGGTGGTGCAAATAGAAGAAGCCATGGCATTTTAACACGGTTTGGTGCAAAAATGATTGCTGTTTAGCATTTATACAGTGCTCTGCAGTTTACTTGATGAGGAAGCAATAGCTTTTTTATAAGCCATCCAAAAATGATCCCATCAAGAGGCAGACTAAACAGGTGTCCTGTATTGTCTGGAATAGGAAGAATTAATGACCTCTGAACAAGATGTTAAAAAAATCCTTTTTTTGTAGTTTATAACTGTTTGCAAATCACAAAATCATTACAGTTTCAAAGGGTTTTTATCAAGCCATCCAAACATGATACCCTTATTTCTGGAGACAAAACTGTGGCACTGTTTTGAACCTTTAGATGTTCTGGCTTTTTGTCATCAAGCCCTTTAAAACATTAGCCCTATTTTCAGAGCTGTCACTTGAGGGTACAAAATATTAGAGCACATTTCTTATTATCAGAAGTATAGTCAAGTACTATAAACATAGTGGGTAGCCAGGAGGTGTGTGGCTGGCATGGCTTTATAGTGACTGCAGCGGGAGCAGAGTTAAGATGGTGCAGCCACAGACATGCTTGGCAGTTTGTGGCCAGCACCAGCACTAATAGACAGTATAGATGACACAATGGACAATGAGTAGATGCCTGGCAAAGTGTGGTCCATTAACACTGGCAGAAACAAAAAAGTGTAGACAACATTCAACAGACAGGCAAGCAAACAGATGGTATGTTCAATTTAATGACTGGTATCAGTCATTGGTGCATGAAAGTCTGCACTGATCCACATGTGATTTATTTGACAAATGTTAATTCTAATTCTTGGTTAGTAGAGAGAATAGGGTTAGATTGTGCTGCCCTCCTGTAGACAAATTTGACAAATGGTAGAATTTTAATTCTTGTAGCAAATAAGCTGGCCCATTTTGTTTGTGACAAATCCACCAATTACACTAAATACCTTCTCTAACATGACACTAGAGGCTGGACATGACATTGTTGATCCAAAAATCCATTGGATCAGAACTCAAGGTATTTGCATGAGAAAGAACACAGTTGTTTTGGCTACCCTCGTGAGGTGGATATTCCAAACCCAAGGTCCAGATGGGCACATGGGACATGGGAGTAAGTCAAGCATGCAGCTAAGGCATGCGTGAAATGGGTATTAAAAACACTGGAGACTGAATGCAAACAGAAGACCAAGAAGCAGGTAGTATGGGAATAGAGGCTGCAAGCAGAAAAGACACAGGAACACTGATGGTGGGTTTACACGTCCCAACGTCGGTTCGATATTGGATCCAACGGCGCGGGAGCGCGCTTTTTCTGAGCAGAATTCCAACATCGCATAGGAGCTGTCACACAGCGCGATATCGGCATACAACGTCTCTACGATGTCTACGCCCCCCGACCCAGGAACGACCATTTAACATGGGAGTGAATAGGGGACGTTGTACTTCACATCGGAGTTGGGTGTTTACACAGCGCGATCCGGCTCCAACCTGCATCCAATATCGGCCCGTTGAATAGCACGCTCATTCGATCCCCGATATCGGATTGACATCGTTCGTGCATCGTATTGGTCATTTACACCATACAACGCACAAACGATATCGGGTCCAACGCACGAACCACGTGACTTTTGGTCAGGGTTGGACGCCGATATCGGGACGTGTAAACCCACCATAAATGTCTTAATACAAAGACACAGGTGTATGTCTTTATGAGGGTTGAATAGGCATAGGCAGACAATCACATGTGAGTACGCCAGGCCACCTGCAAAGTCCAATGAGACACACAACAGAGTTTAGTAGATCGAGGTGAGGGGAGCAAAGCTCAGATCTGGAACAAGTGTGTAAACAACAGTCTAGTATTACGAAATCAGGCTGTATACAGTGTGTCTGTGTTTGCTGAATTGTGTCAGGTTTTTCAATGGCAAAAAGGCATCTGGTCCATCATGTGAAATATACTGTAAGAGCTGCTGATGTCTCAGATTCCTTTTGTTTTCTTAATGCTGGCACAGGCAGGGGAAGATTGCCATGGCTGCCAGCAAAACCATGTTCCCTATAGTTTCATTATTATAACCCCACTTCAATGGGCCAGTATTTTCATTATGTCTGCTTTGTTCCCTGCCAGCACCAAATCTATGTCCTTCTCTACATCTGCCTGCTCATCCTTCTTCTCCTTTTACTCCTACTATCCAGCATGTTATAAGGACTGTGAGACAGTGCGGAGGATCATATGCGAGGGGCGCTATGTCTCCCCCAGAATGCGCACTGTCACGTATTGAGCCCGGTATAGGGTGTGAGAGAAAGGGACGGTCCGCTCTCTCCGCTCCGGGTCTTGCAAGGTCCCGTGAAAGGTTAAAAGCCTGGTCAGGAGGCAGGGCGGGGTTCCCTGTACACAGATCTGTGCCTTAGCTGCGGCAGCAGCAGAGATATAGAAAGGAGAGGTCTAGAGTTCCAGGAGGCCGTGTGCTAGACTAACACGGCCTAGCCCAGGAGGGCTGGAGGAACTCGGGGTGACCCATAACGGAGGCCTTTGGCCTGAAGGACCCGGGTACGTTATATGAACTGTGTCTTGTGTACCCGGCTGCGACCCGGATCCCGGCAGACTGTGCCACCGCTGTGTGTATCAGCAATTAAACACCGGGTCCTGTTTGAACTACTACCGGGCTCCACGTGTTTCCTGACTTGCAATCCAGGCGCTGCCCCACAGGACCTTCAATGTCCCCAGTAGATACAGAGCAACTTAAACAGCACTTACTGGTGTAAGTTGGTGTTCTTCCTCCATCACCTCTTGCATGTTGGTGAGTGCTTTTTCTAGGAGAAATATTAGCGGCTGACAGAAAATCAAGCATCACAAGAAGAGAGAGGACAACCTTAGACTTGCTCTGATTGCTGGCCGGATTAACTTTGCCAAATGAGCAGGTGATATCTCTTCATATGCTGATGGAGACCCATACGTCCTAGTCTGTAAAGGTACCGTTACACGGCGCAATATCATGGGCAATATGAAACGTCACGGGTTGAGTGACATTGAAATTACATCGTAAGTGTGTCGTTGCGTGTAACCACACGATTCAACTACGATAAATTGTTGGAACGGAGTTGACAAGTTTACCAACATGTTGTAAAACCTGACGATATCAACTCAAGCAACCTGCTGCATCGTTCTGTGTGACACCACAATAACAATGTCGTTCACGACTTCGCCCATTCACAGCAATGAGCAGGTATTGTTTGCTGGTTTGTGTGAATGATACCTGCTCACTACATCGTTGGTGAGTTGTTCACGATATCTAGACGTGTGACATCTCACCAGCAATGTTGAAATGATGCCAAAAACGACTGCGCGCCCACAAGATCGTTGCGGACAATGTTCCAACGTCGTGCCGTGTAACAGTACCTTAAGAGCCAAGATGTTTACGGCTTGCTTTTCTCTTGTGGAGCCTGTAGACTGCCAAAGAATCATCTGCAACATGCAAAAGAACACGAGAAGACCATACTTACAACTTGTTCCCAGATTTTGTCCAACACAAAATTATCAGCATCATCTTCATTGTCATCCATGATTTGGCTGACCGAGGCCTCAGAGTATAAAATGTACAGTGCTCCTTGTTCCCACTCCAAAGCTTGGCGTGGCTCAGAGTGCTACCATGAATGATGTCCTTACCACCTCAGCTCGCAAAGGCATTAGAGTGATCTGTCTTTATAAACATCAACTAGAACAATTTTTTCTGATGTAGTATGTCAGTTAGTCCCCAGGGTGGTGGGTTAGGAATAGAAACAGGTGTCTTTAACAGGTTAGAAATTTCACTCTGTCCAACATTATCCATTATGATGGCAGAGGAGGTGGACTGAGCAAAACGCTGATTCCAAATGATGGTTTTGCTCTTAATGGCTACAACATCCTACTGTGATTGAGATGAGGTATGGGACATATATTACACTATGCCCTCCACTTCCTTCCCGCTAATTCACCTGCCAGACTTTCCAAATGATGCCAAAAATGACTTGCATTAAATACTACTACTGCCATGACAGTTACTGCCAGCGCTACTGGTGGTGTTAGGCTGGGGGCACACTGTCATGCATCAAACACGGAGCATGTTTGATGCTTGACAGTGATGCAAGTGTTATGCGTGTTTCTTGTGTGTGGGGTGCATGTGGTCAGTGTGCATGGCTGTATGCATGTGAGTGTGCTGCGAGTGTGGTGCGTGTCAGTGTGATGCTGTCCGCGGTCCTGAAGCAAACTTCAGGTCCAAGGACAGTATTTGCTGGTAAATTTAAACTCAGTGGCTGTCAAAGCTGTAGAGTTTAAATTTGGTGCTTTGCCATTACAGTTAAAAATCATCTTGCACCACTGTGACAGGAGTGGTGCAGGATGATTAGTAAATGCAGAATTGAAGTTAAAAATGTAAAAATCCCGGGGTTTCTCGTCATATTAACAACATCTGCTGCGTCTGTGCTGCATTTCGGCACAGAGGCTGCAGATGCTGCTATTAATCCGGTGTGTGCAGGGTTAACCTGATTGTGTGGTGCCAGCGAGTGTCCATACTGCCCTGGACACTCAGGGGTTAATAAGTTTATTAGCTAAAAGCCGCTACTTGTCGGCATTTATTAATTTACATTAAATGCCGGCGGCTCCTGACTTCAGGAGCTGTCAGCGGTAATGTACGCAAATTGCGTAGAGGACATGCAGGGCAGGCTCCTATAATGAGGAGCTCTCCTTGCTCCTGTACTAAAATTGCTTATATTACCAGCCACTGTGATAATGTAAGTGAGGAGCTGTCCCTGCTGCCATGGTTCTGAAATCACAGCACAGGGGACAGCTCCTAGGTGCTGAAGTTTAGCAGCGCTCGCTGCTAACCTCCAGCAGCCGGCGTCCGATTCACTGATCCTCTCTAGCCTCACGGCCGGGAACAAAGCCCACTTGGTCTGTACTAATTGTTGCGGGGAGATATGTGCGCAGTCTATTCGACAGGAGCTTGGCAAACAACTTAACATCTAGGTTGATGAGTGAGATTTTCGTTGAGGCGCCACGTATAGGCAGGTTTAGCACCATCTCCCAGGTCGAGGGTAAGAAAGATGGGGGCATGGTCAGACCATAAAATGGCACCAATTTTTGCCTCCACATTTCTATCCAAGAGCCCGTGAAAAATTAGGAACCTGTCGATTCTGCTATAGGTGGAATGCACCGGGGAATAAAAGGTGTAATCTTTTGTGTCTGGATAAAGAATTCGCCACACATCTACCAGATGCAATGTGTCCCACTGACGTCTAAGGCGGTGGAGAGATGGCGCAGTATGACTGGACTTACCCGAGGAAACATCTATGCTCGGCTGCATTGGGAAATTGAAGTCACCTCCAAGGATAACCGGACACGAGCCTGCGAATTCGTCTAATTTTTTGCGGCAGTCCGCTCCAAACCTCCTGAGGCCACTATTAGGGAAATAAAGGTTGGCAATGACAAACATGTTGAGGTGCCATGACACCTGCAGAAATAGAAACCTGCCCTGTGGATCTATCAAAGACTTGTGAATCATCGGAGTAAAGGACCTGTGAAAAGCCACAGAGACCCCTTTGGATTTTGCTAATGGGTTAGTGCTATGGTACCAAGTCGGGTAATACCCCGTCTCACATTTGGGTACTGAGTCAGACCTGAAATGGGTTTCTTGAAGGAGTAATATTGCCACTTTATTTTTATGAGAGGCGTATGTGATCTGCCTCCTTTTTTCTGGTTGGTTCAATCCCCTGACATTATGGGAGCAAAAGGTTAGGTCAGCCATGAGGAGTTTGTAAGAGGGAAGCAGATTTAGTCAAACATCGGTGTACCCCCGGGCGTGGGTATGTGACGGGTAAGGGAGGGAGTTGGGCAGAAAAGCATATAGAAAAGAAAGAGAGGTTAGGCATATAAAGAAGGAAAATAACATTCAAATGGCCTATATATGTGCAATGTTTGGAAGGCATCTAAGCTTTCCAGCACTAGCGAGGGAAGGTGTCAGCCCGAGAGGGTCGCAACCCCCAGCACCTGCCCCCGCAGCAAATTAAGTAATATAAACGTTGATATCCACTCTAGAGCTATTGCATTTAAATTATCAGTATATGGGTAGTCCATCTAGGGGTTCTCCCTGTAGCTGATGGTATAAAGTCACAAGTATGAAAACATTAACAGTTGAAAGCAGCAGTTGGACCATATGAACCAGAGAAAGTCTCGAACATAACTTCTTCAGCAGGATCTATAACAGGGCCATTCCATGTCAAGTGAACCAATGATTATTACCTCTATATTTTTAATTCTTTTGAGATTTTGTTATTTGATAATAGCATGTCAGACAATGCAAAATGTGAAGAGAAAGATTTTTTAAAAAATTTATTTTTTTTTAAATGATTTTCAAAGTTCAGAAAAAGTGCGAATTTCGCTGTTGCCTGCCTTTACGTTTCTCCTCATAACTAAGGCTAGGAATAAGATAGAGAGACAAAATAAACACCATTCTACTCAGAACTATACAGGCTTTCACCGGATATGTCACAAGAGGATCTTTGTTAATATTTTACCCATGTGATCGCAAGCGCAAAACTTTAAAATGCATTTCCGAAAAATCGGCGCGCTTTAAATATTTCAAAAACTGCCCATGTGTCTGCTTTGCTCTTAGCCACATCTGTACCAAATTTCAAGTTGGGATCGCAATGGGATCATATTTTAAAATATTTTACTATTAATAGCGTCAAGGGGTCATTCCATATCAAGTGATCTAAATATGAATATTTTTTTTTACCTGACGTCTTTAGATTTTTTTTATTTTTTTTCCTTTATGAAGTACTACTTTAGTTAATTACAAATTAAAAGTTTAGAATTTTTTTCTTCATCAATTAATTTTTTACAGATTTTTAAAGTTTAAAAAAAGTGTGAATTTTGGCCTGGTATGACTTTACATTTTTTTATCTTGGGCTAGAAATAAGATAATGAAGTGGGAGAGGCATCATTTTACTCAGAACGGTAACAGCTTTCATTTGATATGTGACAAGACTATGTTTCTTCATATCAAATTCAAACTATTGACGGGCAATTGTGAAAAAATGACTGATTGTGTTCTTGGTTATATTTGTGCAGAGATTCAACTTGGGACCTGTCAAATTTATATATTTTTTATTTTATGGTTGTATGAGTTATCACAACTTATTGAATAAAACATTTATATGCAACAAAAAAGAAACACAAAAAACAAATCCCATAAGTGCCAGGATAAATACATCTTAATCATCAGAACACAACGCTCAGCATATTCAACTTGAATGTATTGAACAAACCAAACCAAACCAGTTGGAACGGGAACCCCCATCTATAGGTGATATCATTGTCCTTTAGTAGGGACAAGAGGGGGCGCAGGCCACGGCGCTGCTGTAAAGTGCACCTCGCTAGATCTTGCATCAGCATTATGGGGGTGTTCAGGAAGACGATCTGGCCCTTCTGCCTGGCTGCATTCATGATAGCTTCCTTGGTGGGGAAATGATGAATTCTGCAGATCACATCCCGGGGGTTCATGTCAGCAGAGGGTGGAGGGGCCAGGGCCCTGTGGACCCGGTCAAATGTTATGACATTCTCGGGGGCAGCATCCAGAACCTGATAGAACAACTGTTGGACTGTACTGCTAAGGTCTAGGGGCCCAACAGATTCCGGCAGGCCACGGATCCTGATGTTGTTGCGCCTATTCCTATTCTCCAGATCCTCCTGTCCATATAACATCTCATCCAGCCAGGAGGAATGAGCTTCCAGGAGCTGCCTGTGAGCCCTCAATTCCTCCAACACCTCCTCCTGGGACCTCTCCACCTCCTCCACCCTCGTAGTAAACTCACTCCTAAGGGAGCTAATCTCCTTCTTGTATGACCCCTCCAGCCTGCGTGCAAAAAATTCTAAATCCCTCTTAGTGGGAAGCTGCTTAATGTGTGCACTTAGCTCTGCCATGGTGCAGTCTGCTGGGAGCTCCTCAGTGTCCTCCTCGTTGCTGATATCTTCCATCTGCTCAGGCAGTGCACGATCCTCCCCCCTTCTCTCCTGCCTCGAGGCTTCCATGTGCTGAGGGGCCGTCACCATGCCTCGTGCTGCACTCTGGAGAGGAGGGTTGCAGCAGAGCGGAGATATCTGTCCAGGGAGCTCTGTTCCCCTGTATCTTCGGTCCCTGCTCCTCCGGTGGACTTCTTAGGCTTTACCATCCTGTAAATGTGGCTTTGAGTCGGCTGATTAGTGCTGCAAGGGCTCGGTGGTGAGGAGCTGCAGTGAAGTGTGACTTACTCCTCCATAGGCTTAACCACGCCCCCCGCAAGATGATTTTTAACTGTACCGTCAGAGCGCCAAATTCAAACTCTGCAGCTTTGACAGCCGCGGAGTTTGAATCGATTTTGACAGCACACGCGTGCCACTATCGCACCGTGTGCTGTATGGGTGCGAGATTTTCTCACACACATAGACTTTCATTGTCCCCTCACACGGGGAAATCACGTTCACTCACAGCATGCTGCGACTGAACACGCATTTACCTCGCAAGGCGAGAGTAATGCGAGGAACTCGCACTAATGGGACCAGTATCATTTAAGGATACTGGTCCGCGTGCAATGCGAGTTCCCTCACATTATACTCGCGCAAGGAAATCTGACAGTGTGCCTTCAGCCTTCTGCTAATTGCACCCACATTCTTATCTGTGATATTAGTTTTTTTCTAGCATTTTCTTTTAGCAAGCAGCGTATTTGCAAGTAGTGAATTAATTTTTGTTGAGTCCAAGTGAGTGTTATCAGATAGTTTTTACTGGCTATGTGGTACTTCTTCCTCTTGTATGATGCGGATCAATCATAAGCAGGCAGCTGCATACTAGAGAAAAACACACCCCAACTGTAACTCGGAACACGTTTCTCATAGTGTAAGATGTATTATAGACAGTACTGATTTCCTGATCTACCTTTCTGCATGATAAGGAAGTGCTGGGAGAAAAGTACAAATAAGGCTTCTTTCACATTGCGATTTTCTTGGATCTGTGGCTGTCTGTTGTAAATTGGACAGCCACGGATCCGATTTGGCCCCCATGTGTCCCTATGGGCAACAAATCTAATCGGATTTGGCCTTATTGCCATCCGATTTGTGACAGATCCGATTCTGTCCGATTTTTTGCTGTACCCAAAATTGGAGACTGCTCTGATTTTGGGCACAGAGGACCAAATCGGACAAAATCAGATCAGACATGATCCAAGGCCATTAACATGGGGGCCTATGGAGCATGGGTCCGAGAAAACACAGGATCGTTTCTCGGACCTGATTTTAGTGTACTGAGCATGCTAGGTACACTAAAACTGATCTGTTCCCCTTTAGACCACGTGCACACGCTGAGTATTTGATGAGTTTTTTACCTCAGGATTTGTAGCCAAAACCAGGAGTGGAAGATTAAATACAGAAGTGGTGCAGGTTTTTCTAATAGACTTTGCCTCTGATTGCTCCACTCCTGGTTTTGTCTACAAATCCTGAGGTAAAAAAGTCGTCAGCGTGTGCACGAGGCCTTAATTTCACTTCTGCAATGTATATACATACATTGCAGAAGTGAAATGAAGTAAAGCAAGGGTTAAAAATAAATAAAAAATATCCTCACCTCTCCAGCGTGTGTCCTGCGCCATCTAGCTACAGGGGCCTAAGGACCTGGCGTTGCTGTGGCAACCTGATCAGCTGATGTGGTCACATGACCGCATCAGCTGATTGGGTCGTCACATGACCGAATCAGCTGATCGGGTTGTCACATGACAGCATCAGCGTACTTTAAATCTCCCACTCACCGATCAATTTTGGCAGTCGCAGGTTTTAAACCGCTCAGCTGATGTGGTCATGTGACGACATCAGCTGATAGGGTTGCCACGGCAACGCCAGGTCCTTGAGCCCCGAGAGCTTGTTGGAGCGCATCGGGGGACTCGCTGGAGAGGTGAGCATATATATATTTTTTATTTATAACACTTGCTTTTACTTAAGTTCACTCCATATGTACATACATTGCGGGAGTGAAAGTGCCTGGCTTGCCTGCACTTTGCAGGCTCGGGCTTTCTGTGTCTGGATCCGTGAAAATCACAGGCCCGGACACAGAAATGGCATCTGGAGGTCACCTCCAATGCGATCCTTTTCCTGTCCATGGGGTATTGCAAAAAGTAGGATCCCCACGGACAGGAAAAAATCGCAATGTGAAAACAGCCTGACTCAGGCTGGCTTCACACTACGTTTTAGTCCTGTTCGTTTGGAACCTGTTTTTTGCAGGATCTAAAGGGACAGCACCGGACTAGCACCTTCAGATGCTATTTCTGTGTATCCGGACACAGAAAGAGCAGCAGGAAGTCGAGCTGCTGTCAGCGCTGTGTGACAAGTGCTGTCAGCGCTGTCTAATATCATTTTAGCAGTGTATATCTATATACACTGCTAAAATGATATTAAATAAAGGAATAATTAAAAATACAAAATCGTAAATACTCACCTTTCAGCGACTTCTGAGTGTCCCATGCTGAATCTCCTGGCATTTGAGGACCTTGCATGATGTCACTGGGAGGGGCGGGGCAAACCGGTCACATGACCGCTTCAGCACCAATTAAAACCCGCGCTGATGTGGTCATGTGATTGGGTTGCCCCGCCCTCCCAGTGACATCATGCCAGGTCCTTGAATGACTGGGTGATTCAGCGTGGGACACTCGTTGTCACCGGAAGGTGAGTATTTATGATTTTTTATTTTTAACCATCCTTATATTTAATATCACTTTAGCAGTGTATATACAGTAGATACACTGCTAAAGTGATATTAGACAGATTTACCATGGGTACAGAGCAGCGCACCTGTTCTGCGCATGCTCTGTACCCTGGCACCGGATCTGGGAAACGATTCTGTTGTTTCCCAGATCCGGTGCCATAGGCCCCCATGTTAAGTGTGCTGGACAGGACAGGATTCGTTTCTGTCCTGTTTCGTCACCAGAGCCCAAAAACGCTGCAGGCCTCGATTTTGGGACCAGTGAAAAACAGGACAGAAACGAATCCTGCACCGGATTCAAAAACGAATAGAACAGGATAGTAAAAAATGTGCTGTGTAGCCAGCCTAATGGTGGGGTTACACGTAGCGATATCGTCCCTATATCGCATACAACGCCGCGGGAGCGTGCATTTTGGGAGCACTTTTCCTGATATCGCATCGCCGGTTTACACGCTGCGATATCGGGAAACAACGTCCCTCCGATGTGTACGCCCACCAACCCAGTAACGACCATTTAACATGGGAGTTAATGGGTGAGGTGCGAGTACGCATCGGAGTTGGGCTGTCACACGCTGCGATGCTGGTACAACGGCCTTGCGATATCGGGAAGTTGAATAGCTCGGCTATTCAACTCCGATATCGTTTTGGCATCGTTCCAGCATCGCGTTGTATGCTAAAACAGTACAACGCGCACACGATATCAGCTCCAACTCGCGACCCACGTGACTTTTTGTCGGAGCTGGGTCGGAGTTGGACGCCGATATCGCGGCGTGTAAACCCACCATCACACTTTTCAGATAAGGTCCTGGTTGGAGGGGCAACAAACCTCACTTTAGTTTTGTCCCATTACAAACCCTTCTATCAGTTCTCCACCTCTCATACACAATCACCTCTGCTGTACTAGTGCTGGAGATGTTTCAGTAATCACACTTATGTATGCTGTGTTCACAACTAGTAATCACTCTACAGTAAGATAAGAGCAAGGTGTCATTATATGGCTCAAACAGGAGTAACCTGTTCTGGGCTACTTCTGCTGTCACATCAGACAGGCAGTGGGCAGGGGGTGGGCATTACAGAAGCAGTGACAGTACTAAAGCTGGCTTCACACTGCAGGAGTTTCCCTGATCAGTGTCATCCAGTTTGAATGCCAAATCCAGGCTTGTCTCTAAAACTCAGAACAGGTGTCAGTCTTTCAATTATAATTCTTCTCTGCTAGTTCCTCTCCTAGTTTTGCACGCAAACTGGATAGACACTGATCAGGGAAAATCCTGCAGTGTGAAACCAGCCTAAAGGTACCGTCACACGCGGAAATTTTGCTAGCAATTTCACTGGCAATTTGCTGGTTGCAGTGAAATCATGGACACATAGTTCCATTTGTACATGGCAACAAAATAGAACAATGTGTCCATAATTTCAATGCAATCAGCAAATTGCCAGTGAAATTGCAAGCAATATTGCCGTGTGTGACGGTACCTTAAGAGAGGAGGAGAGCTGATACTGGGTTTTAGGCTGGAGGCACACTGTTGTGCATCTAACACAAGAGTGTGTTTGATGCACGACAGTGATGCTAGTATAATGCGTGCTTGTGGGTGTGTGTGGTGCATGTGGTGAGTGTGCCTGCATGTATTGATGTGAGTGTGCTACGAGTGTGAGGTGTGAGTGCGTGTGTGGTGCGTGTGTTTGTGATGATGTCTGTGGTCCTGAAGGACCGCGGACAGCATTTGCCAGGGAATTCAAACTCGCCGGCTGTCAAAAGCCGGAGATTTTGAATTTCCCACCATGCGCGTACAGTAATAATCCTCCTGCCCAGCTGTGACAGCGGTGCAAGATGATTATTATAATGTGCTTTAACACTCATGTCAGCATGTGTCCAGAGACTGTCCAAGCTCCTGGACACATGTTGAGGTCATAAATGGCCAAATGTGTGTTTTATGCCTATAAATCTGCAAAGTCGGTAACTGTCGGCTTTACAGCTTCACTTATAAACTCCTGCGGCTCCTGTCACAGCGGGGCAGGATGATTATTACTGTATGCGCATAATGGGACATTCAAACTCGCCGCCTTTTGACAGCTGGCGAGTTTGAAGCTATTTGCGCAGCACACTAGTGCGAAAAGCGCACCGTGTGCTGTATGGGGGTGAGATTTTCTTGCCCCCATAGACTTGCATTGCGCTCACGCACGTCAGAATCGCGGCATGCAGTCGCAGCATGCTGCGACTGCACTCGCTTCTGACTTGCAATGTGAGATAGGTGCGGGGGTACACGCACCAGTCTGTCCTGCCTGATAGGGCAACACTGGTCCGAGTACAATGCGAGTTTCCCTAGCATTCCACTTGCGCGAGTCCCTCGCCCAGTGTGCCTTCAGCCCTATAATATTATGCTAAGTTAAACTCATCTGTGCTGTCCCTCCCCTACACTGATTACTGGGACCTGATCTTAAGGTTTTGTAATGTGACACAGCTAGCTCAGCTGTGTTGGCCCTCCTCCCACCAGGGACAATATCCAAAATGTTTAGTCATCTGTGCTCGTATTTCTTTCTAATCATGCACAAGGTTTGATCAGGAAATAAGGGCTGTATAACATCTCATTCACCGAGAAACCTGCAATAAGTAGGAATGGGCGAATCCAAACTGTCAAGTTAAGGGTCCGTACAGAATACCTAGTGTTCGGTCACAGACCCCGAACACAGACTTCCATGAGAAGTCTGTGTTACTGTTTGGGTTCAGGTTGCTGTAAAAAGAAACAAAACATTGATTAAACATCAGTGTGATTATTTACCAGTTCTGCACGTTTTTATGTCTAGGTCCACTCATTAACCTCCTAATCACTCACTACATGGTAGATGCTAGAATGTATGAGCTGTTTACAGGTTACTGCATTGGCTTCAACAGCCAATCCTGACATCTGCTCTATCTGAGAGCATCTGTGATTGGCTGTTGTGCCCCTCACTCACTGTGCCGGGGTCTGTGATTGGTTGCCATAGGCAACAAGCCTGACGTCATAGTAGTTTAAAAATATATATAAAAAAATTACATAGAGCTTCGCTGTATTTTTGATTCTCAAGGCAGATAAAGTGGACAGCTACAGGCTGTCACCCTGAGCTGCCTGGCTTTACCTTGACTGGCCATCAAAATACCGGCAAGACCATTATTTTTTTAGTCATTTAAATTATTTTAAATAATATGCGTGGCTTTTGCCCTATTTTTGATTGACAGCGAAGGTAAAACCCAGGCAGCTGGGGGCTGGTATTCTCAGCATGGTGAGTAATTGGACCCCACAGGCTAAAGAATAGCAGCCCACAGCTGCCACAGAAATTGGCACATTCATTAGAAGAGCTACTGCCTAGCACTTTACCTGACTCTTCCCTGGTGTGGTAGCATCAGGGCTGATAGAAGGGGTTTGACAGCTGAGTATAGACATTTTGTAATTAAACCCAGATTGATAAAATTCAGGTCTCTATGAGACCCGCCCATTATCAATCCTGTAAGGAAATGGTTAGAAAACATAACACACAGAGAAAAATCCTTTATTTGAAACTAGATGGCGGCCCGATTCTAAAGAATCGGGTATTCTAGACTATGTATGTAGTTTATTTATGAAGATTTAAGAATAATGCAAAGTGAAGCTGGGTTTAAATCCTGTGACAATATCTTTGATTGCTTGCAGGAGGGCACAGCGGGTGTGTGCGGGCAGGAGCAAGCTGTGGAAGAGCAGGCGGGTGCGGGCAGGAGGGGGCCGGGGAACAGCAGGCAGGTTCAGGCAGGAGGGAGACAGGGAACCGCAGTGGGGGGTGGCAAGAGGGGGCCAGACCCCTCTGGTACTATACACACAGGTGACAGTGCTGGTGGTACTATACACACAGGTGACAGTGCTGATGCTGGTGGTACTATACACACAGGTGACAATGCTGCTGGTACTATACACACAGGCGACAGTGCTGCTGGTGCAATACACACAGGTGACAGTGCTGATGCTGGTGGTACTATACACACAGGTGACAATGCTGCTGGTACTATACACACATGTGACAGTGCTGCTGGTACAATACACACAGGTGAGAGTGCTGATGCTGGTGGTACTATACATGTAGGTGACAATGCTGCTGGTACAATACACACAGGTGAGAGTGCTGGTGGTACTATACACAGGTGACAGTGGTGATGCTGGTGGTACTATACACACAGGTGACAATGCTGCTGGTACAATACACACAGGTGACAGTGCTGGTGGTAGTATACACACAGGTGACAGTGCTGATGCTGGTGGTAGTATACACACAGGTGAAAGTGCGGTTAGTAGAATACACACAGAGGTGACAGTGCTGCTGGTACTATGTACACACAGACCCCACTGCCCCCCCGAGGAAGAACAAACGAAACACGTGTCGGGGCTTCTCCCTGACACAGTCCCCAGGCAGCAGGCATCTCTGGTATGAGAACTATTTATTAACCTCTTGTTTCCCTGACATTGGTTCTAGTTGTATGTTTATGATGTTGTAAATTGGCTGTAATCACCTTGGCTGCAACTTATGCAAAAGGCTGCAACTGTATTCTTTGTTGGGGGAATTTTACCTTTTATATTAACATCATTACCATTGAGATGTCTGCAATGTAAAACTCTGGGTCCTGTGTTTGATCTCTCTTTTCACCCTGCACTTTGTCCTTGAAAACCCCCCCCCTTTTGCACTGATGCACTTTTTGCTTACTAGCTGTGACAATCACTTGTTTTTCTACAAATAAAACTGGTTGTAACGCATGAAGATGCATCGTGTGACTCTATGTACCTTAAAGACATTTTGGTTCGTTGGTTTTAATATGTGTATATGTCGGTACTTTCACAACAGGTCATGTTGATTCTCTGGTTGTTTATGTACACACAGAGGTTAGAATGGTGCTGCAGGTAGTATGCGCACAGAGGTGACAATGGTGCTGCAGGTAGTATGCACACAGAGGTGAAAATGTTGCTGCAGGTAGTATGCGCAGAGAGGTGACAATGGTGCTGCAGGTAGTATGCGCAGAGAGGTGACAATGGTGCTGTAGGTAGTATGCAGACAGAGGTGACAATGGTGCTGCAGGTAGTATGCGCAGAGAGGTGACAATGGTGCTGCAGGTAGCATGCGCACAGAGGTGACATTGGTGCTGCAGGTAGCATGCGCACAGAGGTGACAATGCTGCTGGTACTATGTACAACAGGTGAGAGTGCTGGTGGGTACTATACACAGGTGACAGTGGTGATGCTGGTGGTACTATACACACAGGTGACAATGCTGCTGGTACAATACACACAGGTGACAGTGCTGGTGGTAGTATACACACAGGTGACAGTGTAATGCTGGTGGTAGTATACACACAGGTGAAAGTGCGGTTAGTAGATACACACAGAGGTGACAGTGCTGCTGGTACTATGTACACACAGAAGTGTAGACATGGTGCTGCAGGTGTGTATGCGCACAGAGGTTGACAATGGTGCTGCAGGTAGTATGCGCACAGAGGTGACAATGGTGCTGCAGGTAGCATGCGCACAGAGGTGACAATGGTGCTGCAGGTAGCATGCGCACAGAGGTGACAATGGTGCTGCAGGTAGCATGCGCACAGAGGTGACAATGGTGCTGCAGGTAGCATGCGCACAGAGGTGACAATGGTGCTGCAGGTAGCATGCGCACAGAGGTGACAATGGTGCTGCAGGTAGCATGCGCACAGAGGTGACAATGGTGCTGCAGGTAGCATGCGCACAGAGGTGACAATGGTGCTGCAGGTAGCATGCGCACAGAGGTGACAATGTTGCTGGTACTATGTACACACAGAGGTGACAATGGTGCTGCAGGTAGTATGCGCACAGAGGAGGTGACAATGGTGCTGCAGGTAGCATGCGCACAGAGGTGACAATGGTGCTGCAGGTAGCATGCGCACAGAGGTGACAATGGTGCTGCAGGTAGCATGCGCACAGAGGTGACAATGCTGCTGGTACTATGTACACACAGAGGTGACAATGGTGCTGCAGGTAGTATGCACACAGAGGTGACAATGGTGCTGCAGGTAGCATGCGCCGAGAGGTGACAATGGTGCTGCAGGTAGCATGCGCACAGAGGTGACAATGGTGCTGCAGGTAGCATGCGCACAGAGGTGACAATGGTGCTGCAGGTAGCATGCGCACAGAGGTAACAATGGTGCTGCAGGTAGCATGCGCACAGAGGTGACAATGGTGCTGCAGGTGGTATAGAGACAGAGGTGACAATGGTGCTGCAGGTGGTATACAGACAGAGGTGACAATGGTGCTGCAGGTGGTATACACACAGAGGTGACAATGGTGTCGCAGGTAGTATGCACACAGAGGTGAGAGTGCTGGTCTCCCCCTTGCAGGCCCCGGTGCTCCCCTCTCCCCCTCCTGTGTTGTAGATGGCAGGGGTTCCAAATAGCGAAGCATATGTTATTCTTACCTGTCCGGGCTCCAGCGGCGCGATGCAGGTGTATCGTCCTCCGCCGCTATGTCGCCGCCCCTGGAGTTCAGGATCTAATATGGCGTCCGGGAAGTCTCGCGAGAGTTCCCGGACGCCATCTAGGAGATAGTTGTCACCGCCCCCGGAGCCATGGATCTGAACAAAGCCACGGAAGTGGCGCCGTAGGCGACGGAAGTCGCTACGGCAATTATATAATAAATAAATCACACAGACAACCCTATTTTCCCATTTATTAACCCACACATACCCCTCTGACGATAATCCACAATGATAGTCCCACCAAGCACACAATCCTGGCTCTGCTTTATTCACAGTCTGCAGCGAGGGAACAAAGTAATCCAAACCCAAGAAAAAGTGATCAGTAATGTCAAAAGTGCAAAAAAGCTTTTATTAATGATGTGTGGTATATAGGTAAACAGTAGATATAAGCATTTTTGGGATTGGTCCTATGATACAATTGTCTTGTGTTTGCCCTAGATAATGGAATAGTTTTTAACTATTTATGATGGATACATGGTGGGGCTCTATACTGTGATATTTGCTAAGCAAGGGAGCAAGTGTCCTCACCCTACAGTCTCTGCGATCACACTGACTTCCGCGAGGAGCGGTGACATCACTCACTGAGTCAAAGGCCTCACGGGGTCACCGGAGCACACTTTCTACTCATATGTTAAAATGATTGTGCTTTTTTTTAGAGTTTTCCTTTGTATGATTTAACTAAATTATTTATTGTTCTAATCAGCATGTAATGAGAGGAGTGAGGACTTCTGTTATGTTCAGAGACAAAATAACAAGATTATGCAGGTTCATTTATGTTCAGACATATTCAGACATTCTTAGATTTTGCATCTTTTGTAAGTAGAGAACCAATACTGAATTGGCATTGAGTTTGTTAGCACTAGTGTTTGTTATTCTGTTGATCTAAAGTGTTTTGCTTGTTTCTCATATTTTATTAATTCTTTTAGTTGTTATAAATATTTCAATAATGCCAAGAATATGTTTAAAGGGATCCTGTCACCTACAAAACGCCTCCTAAGCAAAACATGTCCCTGCAGCATCCTATCACTAATCTCACACTCCTTTTGTCTCCTACCGTAAAAGCATCCTGTGAAAGTGGAGAAAAACGTTTTAATACTTACTCATTAGTGATTATAATTAGCAGGGGCTATATTCTTTAGTCACCAAGGCGGGCTGTTTTGCAGCCTGAATGATCCACCCTCTCTCTGTCTGTGCTGCTATTATGTGCAGCTGAAGGGAGGACTAATGATTTGCATTCTGTGAGTGACAGAGAGGGGGGAGGGTAATGCCTGCACAAGCAGAGCAAACAGACAGAGAGAGGGTGGATCCTGGAACCTGCAAAACAGCCCGCCCTGGTGACTAAAGAATATAGCCCCTGCTAATTATAATCACTAATGAGTATTAAAATGTTTTTATGCACTTTCACAGGATGCTTTTAGGAGACAAATAAGTGTGAGATTAGTGATAGGATGCTGCAGGGACATGTTTTGCTAGCTTAGGAGGCGTTCTGGAGGTGACAGGATCCCTTTAAATCATCCAGACAATTTCTGTTATGTATGTATGTGATTCAAGAGTCAGAGATGAAATTTTGCGCCACTTGTAAACAAGTGTTATGAGCTTTGTTTCGGGTGTAAAATTGGTGATACAGAATGGAGGGCCCGATAAGTGTATAACGTAAGGGCCCCATGGGCTCACGGCCCGTTTTGTTTACTATCATAATTGGTTAATAAGGACATTATAGTTATGCATAATCTATAGTGTTGTAATGTTTGATTTATAACTTGGAGTATCTCCGGGTTTAGGCTACAGCTTTGTCTGGTGAGCATGATCGCAGAGCAAGTTGTGCTGTGAGTGGCCGACTTTAGCTGCTGGTATTGTGGGGAGCTTCCTGATTGGTTGAGCGCTTTTGGCGCAAAGTTATGAGTTCAGTTAATCTCAGGAGCTTCATGGATTCAGTCACAGCTGCCGTTCACGGTGAAGAAAGAGACGAAATGGAGCTTATGTTGTCAGAATTCAGGAAGAAGATTAATGAGGACGGAGGATTAGAATGGTTAAGGACATGTTTATCTGTTCCTGCTACAAATTTACAGGTTTCTGCGGCTCCTGTGCCATTATCAGCGACCCCTCACACTCTGCAAACAATTCATCAGACGGTCAGGTCTGAGGTAATTTCAGAGATTCCTTTGCTGGAGGGGGAGGTGCAGGAGGCTGCATTTTTTCAGAATGCCAGAGACAATAGTAATGACTCTTCTGCTCATAGAAAAAGAAAAGCTACTAAAAGGTATTCACCTCTTTTGTCACCTGTGAGGAGGGGCAAAGAGAGTTGTCGCCGCTCTAACCCTGTGAGAGGATCTGAAGTGGCAGCTGTTCACAGTGCTACAAACTCAGCAGCTGGTAAGGTTACCAAACCCAAGAAGAAGTCTGCAGCAGCTATTTCCACCACACAGAAAGGATCTTGGCAGTCCAAGGGATCAGGTAAAGTCATTGGACCGGCTGTTCTGGGTGATACTAATATGTATCATGATAGTATGAATGTGAATATGGCAGCGGGCAGCATGCCTGGACATGGGGGCATTGATGCTGATCGGGTGACCCAGGGAGGGATGGCTGGAGGACCTGCTGAGGGGGAACATGAGCTTCTATCACAGGTCTGGGCTCAAGCTCCTTATTCTTCTGATGAAGAATCAAGGCACTCTATCAGATCATCATCTGTCCACAGCCGTAGGTCCGATACTGGGGTTTTCCTGAGGGGACCTATGGCAGCTGCGCATATGGATATGGTCAGCAGCGTTGCTGCTACTCCATTTAATTATGCCTCCCTGCAGGAGGTTATTAGTCACGCAGTGACAACAGCTTTGGCAAATAGCCAAAAAATGCAATTTGGAAGTTTGGTTAAGGATGCACCAGCTATGAATACTGGTGTTTCTGAATGTTTACTGAAAGAAGCGATGACATGTTCTGTGTCGCCTCTTGGTTTTCATCTATCTGCTGCAGTTAAGGATAAGATCTGGCAGCATGAATATATCGATTTATTTTCTCTTTTACCTCCTAATAGGTCTACTTCTTATTTTTTACTTGATAGAAAAGAGGATAAGCTTGAAGCGAATGATAAAGAAAGATTATATCGATCTTTTAAAAATTGGCTTCAGGCTTTTGCAATTTATGCAGCTGTATTAGGCGAGAAGGAGCCACAAGCTTGTTCGTCTCTTTTTCAACATCTTGATATTATATTGGAAGCTTATAAAAATTTTGGGGGCGGAGCCTGGCTTTTATACGATGAGGCTTTCCGTCAAAAGTTATCCGTTCACCCCTCTGTAAAATGGGGATCTAAGGACGTTGGCTTATGGGTGAGCCTAATGTTACCTCAGCGTCCTCCCACTGTGAAATCTGCAACTGCGATCAAGAAGGGTATATGTTATGTGTTTAATGACGCTGGTTGCAAATGGCTGCAAACTTGCAGGTTTCGACATGAATGCTCCTTTTGTGGCGGGAGCCATTCCGCCATTAAATGTTTAAAAAAACAAGGTCTTACACAGGGAGCTTTTGCTGCTAGGGAACCTGGGACAAAAGGGCAGGACTCCAGTGAGACTGTCCGCAATGCATCCGTTCCTAAATCTCTTTCCAGATCAGGAGAAGGCTTTACTCATTAGAAGGGGCTTTAGTGAAGGTTTTTGAGTTCCCACGTTTAGGGATAGTGGTTGTATGTGTTACCAGAATTTAAAATCAATTACTTGGCATAATGGTTCTGTGAAGGAGTACATTGCCAAGGAACTATCGCTTGGTCGCATCGCTGGTCCGTTTTCTTCTCCTCCTTTTTCGGATTTCCGCATCTCCCCATTGGGGATCGTCCCGAAGAAGGAAAATGGTGCATTTCGAGTCATTCATCATTTGTCGTTCCCGCATGGCGCTTCCCTGAATAATGAGGTGGCTGAGTGTTTACCATCAGTCACCTACACCTCGTTTGATGCTGCTGTTGCATTATTACAGCGCTCTGGAAAAGGCGCCTTGTTGGCAAAGGCTGACATTAAGTCGGCCTTTCGTTTGTTGTCAGTATGTCCGGCTGGTTTCAATTCGCTGGGTTTTCAGTTTGAGGGTTCGTTTTTCTTTCACAGGTGTTTGCCAATGGGTTCTTCGTTATCTTGTTTTTATTTTGAAGCTTTTTCTTCATTTTTGGAATGGTTTACTTCCTTTTTGTTTTCTCAGGGCTCGTTAGTTCACTATTTGGATGATTTTCTTTTTATGGGTCCTCCGGAGAGTTCTGATTGTTTTACTTTGGTCTCTGGTTTCTGCCATTTGATGTCCAGCTTTGGAGTCCCGTTAGCCCATGATAAGACGGTAATGCCTTGTACGTCTTTGGAGTTTCTAGGAATCCATATTGATTCCGTAAAGATGGAAATTAGCCTTCCTTTATCAAAGACGATTGATTTTCGTGTGAAAATATTGAGAATTTTGGAGTCTGATAAAGTTACGTTGAAAGCGTTGCAATCTCTACTTGGGAGCCTAAATTTTGCCCTGAGAATTCTTCCGATGGGTAGGACATTTTGCAGACAGTTATACGATGCAACTAAAGGTTTGAAATCTCCGAATTCTCATGTCAGAGTTTCTTCTGACATGAAGGATGATTTGCGGGTCTGGCTTCGCTTCTTTGAGCATTTTAATGGTCGGTGTTGTATTCAGGAGACTTTCGTTAGGTCTTCTGACCTTTTTCTGTCTTTCGATAGGACGGATATGTTTCTCCTTGCGGTTGTCTTCGGTAGCAAATTGCTGTTACACCCTTGGCCTGATTGGTGGAATAGTTCTACTTTTGGGTTTAGCACCATGGCTTGCATGGTTTTTGCTTTGTTATCCAGTCTTTATGTTTGGAAGGATCTCTTTTGTAATCTCAGAATTAAGATTCAGTCAGTGGATTTGGGTTTCGTTATGGCTATCAATTGCCTTTCTTCTAGAAATAAGATTGTCAACTCCTTATTAAAGGAAGTGTTTTTTTGTTGTTTGTCTGATAACATTTGGTTAAAAGGTGAATTGATTCCTAACGGTAATTCTGTTTCCGTTTCTTCTGTTTTTTCTCAGGCGCCTTCTTCAGGCTTCCGGGAGGATCCCATTCCGAGTCTGGATGGTTCAGCAATCCCGAATCACCTATGGGAATTTTTACGGAAAAAATAGCTGCATATATCCAGAATTCTTTAGCGGTTTCTACTTGGAATGCTTATTTGGCGGCATGGGAATCATGGCGTATCCATTGTCAATTAGTAGGTTCGCCAGTGTATGTGGCGGATTTGAATGTATTATTAGATTTCACGCAAAAATTATTGTTGTCTAATTGTAGTTTTTCTAAACTACACAAGACTTTGTCAGGGATTTCTTTTATTCTTAAACTTTACGGCAACCCTTCTGTGTTTAGTTTTTTCCCGATTCAACAATTAGTGAAAGGTTTAAAAAGGAAGCAATTTAGGTCAGAAATTAGGAGAGCGATATCTGTTGAAACGCTACGAAAGCTTCATGAAATTCTATTCGACATTTGCTCAGACACTTCTGAGGTTATCTTGTTTCGCTCATGTTTTTCCCTAGCATTTTTTGGTGCTTTCAGAATTAGCGAGCTTGTCAGCAAAAACAAGGATTTTGTTTCTGGTTTATTGTTTGAGGATGTTGCGTTGCATCGTAATTCTTGCAATATTTTTCTAAGAAGATCCAAAACAGACCAGCTTGGCAAGGGTTCTATTATACATCTTAATGGGTTTTCTGATAGTCCAATTTGTCCGGTGGAGAATTTACGTAGGTTTATTCATCTCAGACCAGCTGGTTCAAAAGCATTATTTGTACATGCGAATGGGTCCCCGTTATCAATATTTCAATTTAATGCCATTCTTAAAAAATGCATTACGGCTTTGGGTATGGGAGATTGCAATATCTCTGCACGTTCTTTTCGGGTCGGGGCAGCCACGTGTGCGTCTGCAGCAGGTTTGCCTGATGATACGATAAAAATAATTGGTAGATGGTCGTCTGGAAGGATGAAGATTTATGTTAGGCCACATGCTATAGTTTAATTCTAATTTTTGTTTCTTCTAGGTCCCGGTTAGTGTGGATTATAGGAGATTCGCTTGTTTTTTGGGCGAAAAAGAGAGCTGAGTCCTGTAACTATTCTTGCAATTTATCTTTTTCGCATTCTCAAATGTCGGTAACCTGGTTTGGAAAAAGGGGAATGAGGTGGGATGAATTTCTTCCTTTTTTCTTTGAGTTGTGTTCTCAGTCCTGCCCTCCTGATGTTGTGATTGTACATATCTCGGGTAACGATTTAGGTAAATTAAAGACGTTGCAGTTACTGTGGAAGATTAAACAGGATTTACGGAGGTTAATAGCAGTTCCCCAGTCTACTGATTATTTTTTCAGAAATAGTTCCACGTCTGTGTTGGAACAATCCTCAATTTAAATATCTGGACAATATTAGAAAAAGGTTAAATAGAGGAGTTGCGAAGTTCATGCCAGCAATCGGGGGGCTTTCTATCAGACATAAAGATCTAGAAGGTTTTTTAGAAGGGTTTTTCCGTTCAGATGGCATCCACCTCAGTGATGTGGGGTCTGACTTATTTAATCTAGCATTTCAAAATGTACTAGAAAATTGGCTGTTGGGGTCTGGGGGGGTCTTGCCGTGGTCTGCAAGCCCGTTTGGGGAAGTTCAGCCCATTTAAGAATCGGGCATAGATGTTTTATATGGATTTTATTTGATATATTTTGATGGATGAATTTTCCCATCTCGTTTTTGTTTTACAATTTATTTAGTGAATATATGAGATGTTTTATTTTGACCTCAAGTAAATGCCTCATGGCCAATTTAAGCCACAATATTGTGTTGGTCTTTATTTATATTTGTCTTGTCTTTATTATAAAATGGGATACGGGTCTGTGTTCCCATAAAGGGCCCGATAAGTGTATAACGTAAGAGCCCCATGGGCTCACAGCCCGTTTTGTTTACTATCATAATTGGTTAATAAGGACATTATAGTTATGCATAATCTATAGTGTTGTAATGTTTGATTTATAACTTGGAGTATCTCCGGGTTTAGGCTACAGCTTTGTCTGGTGAGCATGATCGCAGAGCAAGTTGTGCTGTGAGTGGCCGACTTTAGCTGCTGGTATTGTGGGGAGCTTCCTGATTGGTTGAGCGCTTTTGGCGCAAAGTTATGAGTTCAGTTAATCTCAGGAGCTTCATGGATTCAGTCACAGCTGCCGTTCATGGCGAAGAAAGAGACGCCCACCCACCCATCCCTGGAGTCAGCATTCCGGAGTGTCGAGCTCATGGTTGTACAGTCGTGAGGCTTTACTGAAGGGGAAGTTCAGCCCGTTTAAGAATCGGGCATAGATGTTTTATATGGATTTTATTTTATATATTTTGATGGATGAATTTTCCCATCTCGTTTTTGTTTTACAATTTATTTAGTGAATATATGAGATGTTTTATTTTGACCTCAAGTAAATGCCTCACGGCCAATTTAAGCCACAATATTGTGTTGGTCTTTATTTATATTTGTCTTGTCTTTATTATAAAATGGGATACGGGTCTGTGTTCCCATGGTACTGGACATGAAATATATGCTGTTCATCTTGTATTACGCTTTTTACTGTGTGGAAAAATAGTGGGTCACATCATATGACATTTGCCATTTCGGTGGTTTGGAGGGAACCGAAGGACCATTTAACAGATTGCTATTTCTGCTTAACGAACATTAAAGGAATCACATCCAAAACCAAAATTACTCCAATTTTCCATCTGCAATGAGGCCTGTCTTACATAGCGAAGAGCTTGCTCTACACAAGTGTCCAGATTTTGTGACTGTAAGTGACAGCTCTGACTCTTACCTTGAACTAAAGAGGAAGCATCCAGCAATGTGAGAAGTTATCCTACTTTTGAAGCAAGTTGTTCATAAGAACCTCACTACTTATCTCAAGAAGATCTGAATGACCTTATCCGTGATTTAAGCTTGTCTCGCAACAATCCTTTAAGGGTGCTTTCACATTGTGTTTTTTGCCCATCCGTGGCAGCCATGGATCCGATTTGGCTCCCATGTATTCCTATGGGGATCAGATCTGCACGGATTTGGCCTTATTGCCATCCGATTTGTGTCAGATCCAATTCTGTCCAGTTTTTTGCTGTGCCCAAAATCGGAGACTGCTCCTATTTTGAGCACAGCGGTCCAAATCGGTCAGAATCAGATCAGACATGATCCGAGGCCATTAACATGGGGGCCTATGGAGCATGGGTGCGAGAAAGCATCGGGTCGTTTCTCGGACCCGATTTTTGTGTACTGAGCGTTTTTTGCAAAATGTGAATGACCTTCTATCAATACCTGTTGCCATTGCTGCTGATATCAAAGAGACATACGAAAATATGAAAATGATATATGAAACGAAAACAGGATGTTAAATACAACTGGAATATACGTGAAGCTTTAAAGATGATTGTTTTATTGTTTGGATTGCCACTTCAGTACACTAAATTCTGCTGTTTCTTATATGAATGGCATAGCAGGATAGGAAGTCGTCTATATTCGAAAACAATGGCTTAATGACTTAGGCTATATTCACACTGTACATTTTTGCTCCATTTTTTTCGATTCGTTTTTGCAGTGAAAATGCAGTGAACGGATCACTCAAATGGAATCCCTGCAAAGTCAATGGGTTTTAATTTTTTTGCTGTTCAGACTGTGACTTTATGATTGGATCCGTTTTTTCCCTTGAAAAGTGATCCATCAAGAGAATGAGCATGTTAGTTTCTGTGGCATTTTCCTGCTCCGCTTTTCCCATTGAAACCATTATAAATGAAGTAAAAAGAATGCACTAGAAAAATCGGATCAAAAACTAATCAGAAACGGATGATCCATTTTCTGGTGTATTTTTTTGAAAAGTTAATTGAGTTTTGCAGCTAAAATAATAAGAAAAAGGGCACAGGAAAAAACGGAAAAAACGTTGCGTGTGAATATAGCCTTAAATGAGAATCTTTTGTTACTAGAGCAAAAAAATTGTCAAATGTACGTCTATAGTGAATCCTGAAAAACTATATTAACTTCCATTGTATATTCCACTAGGATTAGTGAAACATTTTATAAAGATAAAAAAAAATCAGTTGCATTTATAGATTTTAAACCTAAATTTTCCAAAGTTAGTGATGTGAAGCTGAAAGAAAAGGATTTTATAAGGTGAAAAAAAAGATTGGTGATGGACGATGAATAATTTCAGGAATTGTTAGCTCCTTTGTAAAAAGCAGCCTGGCTGTCCTTCAAAAATGTCTCCATTTCTCAGAAATCAGACAGCAGTGAGTGATATAGTGATTGATCTTGTGAAATCATACCAAACTACAGGATGCAACATGTTCTTAAAACTTCATTTCTTGGACTCACACCTGGATTTCTTCCCAGAAAATCTTGGTGCTTTCAGTGACCAGTATGGGGAGTCTTTTCATGAGCAGATCTCTGCTATAGAATGAAGGTACCAAAGCAAGTGGAGCACCAGTGTATGGTGGCTGACTATTGCTGCTCCACGAAGAGAGACATTGTGAAAGCAAAATATTCCCATAAATCATCAGCAAAAATGTGTAGGTAAGCTTTATTTTATATAATGTTGACTGTATGATGAGGGGTACTCGGGTATCAGGCGGCAGAAGGGGTTAACTGTTGTGTTACGGGGAATGGCGGCCGCGCCTGATCCCGTATTCAGGGGACTATTCTCTTGAAAAGGGGGGTTTATATACAGGGGATTATGTACAAAGTTTATAGTTTGGCATGACGCCACCTGCAGTACCTGGTGAGATGTCACCAGCGCTGCTACAGTCCTACGGAGGTCGATGGTATTGCGGCAGTGATGGTCCTCCGCAGGCAAGACTGGGACCTCCGGGGCAGCAATTCTGTGGAAAGAATGAGTTTTGTGGAAATAAAGATGTAGCAGTCGAAGTCACTTCACCGGGTACTTTACTGGAACTTTTGCAGAGCCATTACAGTCCTCAGTGCAGTTAGGTGTTAAAATGACAAGTGGCTACGGGTGGCTGCAAGCGGATCTCTGGTAGATGGACGGAACCCCAGTGTGTGCCTTTCTTGTTCCTTTTCTTCCCTGCTTCCCAGTAGCTTGTGTGAAGCCTGACCTCAAGAAGAGTAGATCTGATCTCCTGCTGTCTCTCTTCCTTTCCCTTGCTCCCATCGGGTAAACCTTCTGTTGAACACTGCGGCTCTTGGGCACTGCGACTCTTTGCACAGCAGTTTAGCCAGCCGTGTCTGGTCCCTTCTAATGGTCGCTTGGGAATCAGGGCCGTATCTAGAGATACCCACGTTCGGCGGATTTTCTGCAGGCCGTAAAGGTTCCTACAGGTGCGGGCTCCGGTACCCGGTTTCCTCCTTTGAGCGAACTCCCTCCGAGCTTCTTGCTCTTTTCTCTGTTCTGTCTCTGGGATTTGTTCTGATTGTCCCTGGATCCCTCAGCCGAGGAGAGCCTCCTTCCTGCTGCAGGCTCCTTGCCTGAAACTTTTCTAACTCTCCAACCCAGAGGCAAAGACAGGCCTAAAGCCTCCAGCCAAAAGGACCACGGTCAAAGACCTCCTTTCTCCCCCTGGGGGTGACTATATACCCTCCCGGGTTCCCTCTCACTGCCTGGTCTAATGGGGGATGTGGGTTTAGGGTCCCGCTTCCCATCCATAAATCCGCTTTGCAGCTGGGGTGACTACACCTCCTTTACGGGTGCAGTACCCCTTTGTGGCACCTACATAGTGGGGCGCCACATACTCCCTTGATGGAATATACTCGTCCGCGAGTATCAAAATATGTTTAACGGGAAGTAAAAAAAAAAACAACATTTTTTATATACACTAATACTAACGGGTAACTACAGTGCCTACAAGTAGTATTCAACCCCTGCAGATTTAGCTGGTTGACACATGCGGAATTAACTTGGCATTGTGACATTTGGACTGTAGATCAGCCTGGAAGTGGGAAATGCAGTTAAAAGCGTTAAAAGTTTATTCAGAGGGTCATTTATTATTCAACCCCTCAAACCACCAGAATTCTGTTTGGTCCCCCTAAAGTATTAAGAAGTAGTTCAGGCACAAATAACAATGAGCTGCACATGTGTGGATTAGCCAGCCTTTTCTGACTATTTAAGACCCTCCCCAAACTTGTGAACAGCACTCATACATGGTCAACATGGGAAAGACAAAGGAGCATTCCAAGGCCATCAGAGACAAGATCGTGGAGGGTCACAAGGCTGGCAAGGGGTACAAAACCCTTTCCAAGGAGTTGGGCCTACCTGTCTCCACTGTTGGGAGCATCATCCGGAAGTGGAAGGCTTATGAAACTACTGTTAGCCTTCCACGGCCTGGACAGCCTTTGAAAGTTTCCTCCCGTGCCAAAGGGCCAGGCTTGTCCGAAGAGTCAAGGCTAACCCAAGGACAACAAGGAAGGAGCTCCGGGAAGATCTCATGGCAGTCGGGACATTGGTTTCAGTCAATACCATAAGTAACGTACTCCACCGCAATGGTCTCCGTTCCAGACGAGCCCGTAAGGTTCCTTTACTTTCAAAGCGCCATGTCAAGGCTCATCTACAGTTTGCTCATGATCACTTGGATGACTCTGAGACAGACTGGTTCAAGGTTCTATGGTCTGATGAGACCAAGATCGAGATCTTTGGTGCCAACCACACACGTGACGTTTGGAGACTGGATGGCACTGCATACGACCCCTAGAATACCATCCCTACAGTCAAGCATGGTGGTGGCAGCATCATGCTGTGGGGCTGTTTCTCAGCCAAGGGGCCTGGCCATCTGGTCCGCATCCATGGGAAGATGGATAGCACGGCCTACCTGGAGATTTTGGCCAAGAACCTCCGCTCCTCCATCAAGGATCCTAAGATGGGTCGTAATTTCATCTTCCAACAAGACAACGACCCAAAGCACACAGCCAAGAAAACCAAGGCCTGGTTCAAGAGGGAAAAAATCAAGGTGTTGGAGTGGCCTAGTCAGTCTCCTGACCTTAACCCAATTGAAAACTTGTGGAAGGAGCTCAAGATTAAAGTCCACATGAGACACCCAAAGAACCTAGATAACTTGGAGACGATCTGCATGGAGGTGTGGGCCAAGATAACTCCAGAGACCTGTGCCAGCCTGATCAGGTCTTATAAAAGACGATTATTAGCTGTAATTGCAAACAAGGGTTATTCCACAAAATATTAAACATAGGGGTTGAATAATAATTGATCCACACTTTTATGTTTAAAATTTATAAAAATTCAACTGAGCAACATAACTTTTTGGTTTGTAAGATTTATGCTTCTGTTAATAAATCCTACTCTCGTTTGCAGTTTGAAGGCTCTAACTTATTGGCATCTTATCAAACCAGCTAAATCTGCAGGGGGTTGAATACTACTTGTAGGCACTGTATATACATCAAGCATATTTAAGTTTTCTTCCCATTGCTGAGAGGCGCATTACTTCAAACGTTTCACATATAAAAACACAGACATTATTTATTTCGGCCCAACAGGACCGGTACTAGGTATGCGGGCCCAGCGGTAATCTTTAGTCCAGCACAGACCAGTGTGTGTTAGCACCGCTGGGCCGCTGCTCACTCGTCACACATCATTAAACAAGGAAGGGACAGTTCAGATATAAAGTCATTGGGGTTTTCAAGTCAACGGGGACACACTCTTCATTAAAAGGAAAGTGGGCTGGTTATTAGAAAGGTGAGGGGCTATTCACAGGGGCAATGTCTCACTACAGGAGACTATTGCAAAATAAAGTTATCATTCTATCCGGGCGATCCTGATAGCAAACCAGCCTAACGGGTCAGGGTAACGTTCGTAGGTCACCTGCTCACCTCGATAGAGATCACGCCGGGGATGTCCTTTTCGCAGGAATGACTCTACATCCCACTGGGAGAAAAAGACATCATCAATTAGTCCAGGTTCTCGCAAGATACCCCATCCATCCTCCTGGTATACAGGGATGACAGTTCCAGTTTTACGCAGTTCAATGGGGAGTGGGGGCTGAGCTCGGGCTTCATCTCGTAATCTCCTGGTGGCTTGCTCCCTTTGATACCAGTCCTCCCGCCGTCTCTGCATTGCAACCTGGTCTCTTTCATCCATGGCTGGCCGGGTGCACGGTAGCGACTGGTACTGCGGGGGTGGCGAGCTGTTGCTGGAAACCCTCAATGTCACTCTTGTCTCTGCGGAGCTTAAGACGTGGGAACTCCTCGCTGGTGCCGCTGCCACATGGTCCACCAAGAGTTCCTCCTCGACTTCCACGTCTGGTGCTGTGAGTAGTTCAGCTGCCTCCAGCCGGAGACAACTGCTGGCCTGGGACAGTGGTAAGGTCGGGGGTTCAGTTTGGGACCCCCTGTCCCGAGTCTGGACAGGTGGTGGTAAGGAGGCGTGGTATTCTTCCTCCGCTCGTTCAGCTACTGCCAACTCCCGTGCCTCGTGGGTCGTCCTCCTGGCGGACAGCTCGAAGATCCACTCGGCACTCCACAGCCGACACACCCAAGATAGTGTTTGCTCCATTTCTTAGCGGAGCCAGGTGAAAGCATCCCGCCAGTAATCACCATCCCCTTCCGTTGTTAAAAGGGACGCCGCTGCTGGGTCGCCTCGCTCAGCACGGGTCTGCTCCTCCAACTCTCGCACTACGTCTCTCCACCGGGGTGCTGCTATGCTGCCGGGTACAAAGGAGTCTGATGGTTTCTGTCCTTTTTTTCCAGTTTGTCCAGCTATGGGCAGGCACTCCATGGGGATTTCCTGTGGGCCGCCCCCCTGATTGATTGCAATCGGGGTGGCCACAGTTTTTGGCGCCTCTGTCTAGGCCCTCCATCTTCTAGGGGCTGCGGCACGCCCCCGGGCCTGCACATGGCGTTTAGTACATGGCTACGGCGCCATCTTGGGTCCTCCTACGATAATGGCGGGAACCCATTTTTGGCGCCAAGCAAAGGCAGAAAGCGTCAGTTTTAAGTCCAAGTCCAAGGCGCACAGTACCTGGTGGTACCGGGCACAGTATCCTGTTCGTGACGCCAGAAAGATATGTATCGCCCCAGGGTGTGGGGTATTCGGGTATCAGGCGGCAGAGAAGGGTTAACTGTTGGGTCATGGGGAATGGCGGCCGCACCTGATTCCGTATCCTGGGGACTATTCTCTTGAAAAGGGGGTTTTATATACAGGGGATTAAGTACAAAGTTTATAGTTACCCGCATAGGTACCTGCAGTACCTGGTGAGATGTCACCAGCGCCGCTACAGTCATACGGAGGTCGATGGTATTGCAGGCAGGACTGGGACCTCCGGGGCAGCGATTCTGTGGAAAGAATAAGTTTTGTGGAAAGAAAGATGCAGACCCGTCGAAGCGGCACCGCCCGCGAAACGGCAGGCCGTCGTACACCGTCTCCCAGCACCCCCTCCCCTGCCAGATGTGACTTGAAGATGATTCTTCAGTAAAGAAAAAAATCATTACATCGGAGAGTGCCGCCACAGCTCTTTCTATAAGATACATATATATGTATATATATTTTTATATACATATATATATATAAAACCAGTTAATTCGTTATAGTGAAAGAAAAAAGCAAATGTTGATTAATGTTACCAGTCCTGTGCCATCCAATGAGTTAATGTGGAATTAGCAAAATGAACCATGTAAAGTTACACGTTACTTGGACCTCATTCAGATGTCCATATTTCACCTATATGTTTAATTCATATTTCTCATGACTAAATCAAGTACGGTTAATCATTTAACTCTATGCTTATATTAACATGTCCATTTTTTTTGTAGACCGACACTCTATTTTTGAAGGTCAGGATCATTGCGGCTCTAAAGTCTCCTCATTACTGGCATGCTGGATTGGTGTGTCACTCTCCACAAGGAGAAAAGCTTTCCTTTTAGACCTCATTTTAGCCTCTTATACAGCCAGATCAGATCTCATACTTTGCACTAACGAGGAGCAGACACTCCAAAACACTGTGTCTTCAAATTGAGGTTCTGATCCTGAAAAAAATCCTAAGGCCGGCTTCACACCACGCTGAAATCCGATCCGGGGCTGTCAGGGATGAACCTG